>CAXIVR010000007.1:36562202-37072202 GCA_964035755.1 Teleogryllus oceanicus | reverse complement strand
TGAATTTTTATTTAATGGTTGTTAAACAGTGCAGTTTGAAGAAAATTTGAGTCACAAGGGAATACAGGTAGTATCATATGGGACCCAAATTCAATGTGCAAATTCTCAGGTGACATAAAAAGGGAAGATTTCACATGTTAGATAACATAAGCTTAACCTAAATAATCACAAAGGATATTGACTTGAAAATTCTTTTTTGAGGAGGGAGTATAGTCTGTGTTACTGACTACCATACTTTGAAGATAAGACAGATTTTCTGTGACAAACAACAAAGTCTTTTGCCGTCATTTCAAAAATTATCCAAATAAGGAAACATGAGAAAGAAAAATTCTCTACAAGATCATGAGAAAAAGTGTGAGCTGGTGCATCACAAAGAACAGAGCTTACAATAGGGTGAAACTAGTTTAGTAACATCTGCAGCTTTTGAAGAGTAATTAACTGCATTTCAGCATGTTCTCAAATTAAGATAAGAATACCATTTTTGCGCATTCAAATTGACCATGCTGATTAGACTTCTTTATTTCTAAATGATATCTAAAGCTACTGAAGCTAAGCATACTAAAATAGTTGTGATCAGATGCACCTGCAATGTAAAGGTTAGAATGTGTTAGCTGTGTGCTACGCACATTACACTGTGCACTCTAGAAGACAAGAAGTTGTCCATGTGATATTGGATAGGAAATTTATGCCAAAAGAGGAACAGCAGGGTTTGTTTTGATATGTCAAAGGAAAGGTAACTGACTGAGGATTACGTTAGATTTACTGAAAGTTATTTGGATGAAAAGACCAAGCTTTGCTGAAGAGGAAAGGAATGTTGGAGCTAGATTCACTCAGGGAACATCTTACCTAAGAAGAATATCAATGACTTCCTTCTACATAGCTTGGTATAGGAGCATGAGTGAATCCATAGTGAAGGATTTAAAGAAGTGCACCATATCTATTGTATTGGGTAGCTCAGAAGATGACCCAATGGGAATATAACCAGGAAGGAAAAGAACCATACAAAGTTAAAAGTAACAAAACTCTTGTGACTGTAACAATGACATATGTGACGACATAGTGACAACTCAGGAGACTATACTTCCTCATCAAAAAAGAATTTTCAAATCAATAATATCAATTGTGATTGTGTATAGGTAAGGCTTATTCACAATGAAGCAATGTCACAAATGTGAAAGCTTTGTGTCATGTTACTCAATGGAACCAATCACATCAGTAAACATCTGAGAACAACCCACTAAGAATGAGAGAATTGGTGCGTTTTGATTTCATTAATGAAAGACCATTCTTCAACCACTTTTATTGTAATATTTTCTAGAATTGTGAATAGCATACTGAATGTTTCTTCAATTTTCCACCTGTGCATGTCAGAACTAAATCCCATAACAGGAACTGGAGAGAAACCACATGACAACATAGTAAATATACCTGTATTGTCTGTGGGAGAGATTCCAACAGTTCAATGAGTTTGGTAAATCCATAATCAGCAACTCTACACTGTCTTCCAAAATGATGGTGATAAGCTGGAATAAATTTATCAAATAATATTTGACAACGTGGAGAAGTTTTCAAAAGCTCTACTATCTCTCTACTGAACACCGAGAGTTTCCCAGCTAGCGATGTATTTGATGTGCCAGTTTCTGTAAAATAATAATGTATTTCAATTGCAAACACACATTGCAGTAAGTAATTACATAATTATTAATTGCTTGGGAAGTGTAACAAACTCATATGCACAATTTGCACTCTCTTAAATCACCCTAGTATTCTCCTACCTACCTTCATCAGTTTTGCTACTACTGCTACATACGGATGCAGTCTTTGACCATCTTATATACTTGATGCTAGCTGGACTTTTGAAGATTTGAATTCCAGGAAGGCAACTTACTAAATGTTCCAATGCTACTCCCTCTTTATCTTCTTGTAAGGGCTCAAACTGGGCCTCATAGCACTGGGGAAGGCTGAAAATAATCATGGATTAGAAAATTTGAAAAAATAAGTAATAAAATAAATAAAAATCATAAATAGTACAAAAACAAATATTTAAAAATAAATAAATAGTTACATTTAAATGATATGAATATTGAACAAACAATTTCGTTATTAATTCATACAGTTATTCTTACAATTATATGTAGGCATTTTATTTGATTACATTATGCCTGATATTACCACCTGAACACTTGCAAATATTTCACACCCGACGCAGCTCGGTCTGTTACTTGAATCATTTGGACCTGGTATTGTTTGCAAATGGATCAATCTTATATTTACCTGAATATAAGATTTCTAATATACGATTTTCCACGTCTCTGAAAACCCATGCCATGAAAAAAGGGATACCCAAATGAGAAAGTTTCAAAAAAAGTGCCAGAAGACCTAGAATGGACTTGTCAAAGATTGTACACACTCAAGGCCTACTTGGGGTAGTTCAGTCATTTTGTAAGCATTATCTCATTGCTACAGAATTGGGACAACCACACTTTAAAACCTTGTCAAAATGTTCCTTGTGCATAAACTCTTGATCAATAATTAATTACCATATTTACCTGAATATAAGTTGACTGAATATAACACCTCCTAATTCTAAATACGCATCCTGATAATTTTAAAAATTTTGAACTAATTCTTAATCAAAAAATAAAATTGCATACTGTCTTGTTAATAAAAATGTTGAAAACTTCTTGTCTGAGCAACCACTCTTTCTTAAAATCATCAAAATCATGGTCATTATTACTATCCTCCTACTTCTTCACATGTGTGATTATTGCTTTCTTTACGTTCTCCTCCAAGACTACATTTATTCAGACTTTTTAGGCTCCTTTGACGCTTTGTCCATGGGTTTTATTCCGAACATTCCCTTAAGTCACCAGATTTTCTTCCGTTTTTTATTCTTAAATAGTTCTTTCATATGCTTTAATAGAATGTACCTTAAAAATTCCACTCATTTAATGTTTCTGTGATTTGTGTTATGAAGTTGTGAACTAGTCCATTTCTGTTCCTTAGTTCAGTGAGTTACTTAGGATATAGCAGCTAATTTCCAAGTTTGGGAAGTTTTTGCTGTGAAAATATTTTTAATAAAAAAACGTTTAATATTGCAATGCGAGTGGATACAAAGTCATGTGTGTCTGTAGTTAAATGTCCAACGCAAACCATCAAGTATGTAATAAGTGTAATAGTGTTAACCAAAAGCTGCAGGAACTGTTGGAGGTCTCCAACATAAAATTTCAACTTTAAAATGTGATCTTAAGAAGATGCAAGAGAAAAACCACAAGCTCCATGCTCATGCATGCAACAAAAATAGCGGCCTCACAGGCAATAGATGCGTACATCTGAAAAACTGAATTTAAGTGGTGTGTTCTGAAGAAAAATGTCTTCTGTAAACAAGTAAATTTATGAAAATTGTGGACTAACACTAAGCAATAAATAGTATTCTCAGAGACTTTCAGGAGGATAGGGAAAATACAACATCTCAACCTATTGTGACAAGACTAAGGAATGGTAATTTCCCAAAATGGAGAAGAAAAGTAATTAAAATAGATCTATTTGGAGATAGATATGGGTGTAGAATTGTTGTAAAACCAAGTGAAAAATTGACTAATAGTGAAGTAATAGAAATGGTAAAGCCAAGTGAAAAATTGACTAATAGTGAAGTGGTAGAAATGGTAAAGCCAAGTGCAAAATTATTTCCCATGGTAGAGAGAATGGAGAATGAAGAGTTGAAAATCAAGAGGCTAATTGCAAGATCAAACGATGTATTGTGTAATGAAGCTATGGCACACTAAGAAAACGAACAGATGAGCTGTAGAGAATATTATAAAACAAATCTTGTAGTGGTAAATCTACCCCAACAATCTGAGTTGCTTGAAGAATCTTGTGTTAACAGAGAAATTAGGAAGACTAATACAAAGATGAAGCTGATGTGCTCCAAATACCCGAACATAAGTTTGATTGGAAAGTTGAACAGAAATCTTCACACCAGGCATGGTCAGTACTTAAATAGAAGTGAAAAAACTCTTCTAATAAATATGCTATGCAATATAGTCAAAGGTTTTACAAGTAAGAATCTGTGTTTATATATGTAAACAAATAAGGCATTAATGTTAATGAGTTGGTAAACTAGAAATATCCTGTGGTGATTCAAATAGTGCAGTAATGTATAAATAAATAGTGCAATCAATTAATATATTACATCAAAACATTCAGTATAATTAATATAATAAGTAATAAGTATAATTCTAATTCCGAAATAATGATAAATGATCAAAATCTATACATTTGTATTTTCCACGGAACATGGATTAGGAATCAATGAAATTTAAAAAAATAATTTTGTGAACTACTATTTAATGGCCGAATATTTGTAGAGTAGCACATGAAAGTGGAGGAGTGGTCAGCTACATAAAAGTGGAAAATGTGAATAAAATAACTGGATTAGTAAGCATAGTGTAGAAATGTTACTTTAAGTTATGGGTCTTATTATTATCACATAGTACATAAATATAGTCACATAGTATATAAGTATAATCACATAGGGAAAATATTGATTTGGGAATTTATCGATCACTGGGATATGATTTTAATGATTTCATGATTCATTTCTCAGATGCATTTTCAAACTAAAACCTACACAGTCCTGTAAGAATTGCTACACCACACACAACATACTGTAAAAGCCCTTTATGCATATAAAATTATTACTCTCTTCAGAGAGAAATCCATTGCATAATTATAGTATTAAGAGGCAAAGAGAACTACCACAGGATATTTACAGCTAGAGCCTCAACAATTAAAGCCCCCAACACAAAGCCATCTTAATACAAATAAACTTCCTAAAAATATTAAGGATGTGTGAGAAGAAAAGAAATTCAAAATTTGTTGAAAAAGTATTTAATAGGAATGTGTGCCTATAAATTAAAAGAACTAATTTAATACAAAATGTATTAGTTATATAAATTATTTTGTATGTATGCCTCTTAAGTACTTCATGTATTTTCTTATAAATTGTATACAATGTGCTATTTTTTTGTTTTATACCATTTTTAAGTTATTAGTTTGATTATGCTTGAAACTCATCTCTAAGTTTATTGGCAAATAAAATTATTATATTATTTTTTTTAATATTATTACATTATTTTATTTTATCAATATTATTACATTATTTTATTTTATCAATATTATTACATTATTTTATTTTATCAATATTATTACATTATTTTATTTTATTAATATTATTACATTATTTTATTAATGTTACTATATTATTTTATTAATGTTTTTATATTTCAATGTTATTTTATTGTTTGTGATTAATATCATCCTTTTTTGTGGTTTGATATAAAATACATAGTCTTTGAATGAGAAGTTTTTAACTTCCATCTCTTCTAAAACAGATGCACACTTCCTGGGAGTCAAACTAAGTCACTGTGTGGCCTCGACGGTTGACAACTGTTCGATACAAGTATTTTTATCATTTTCACGTTGAGATTCATTTGATACAATAATAATCAAAATACATTTGATACAATGTTTAAATTCCTTCTTACTGTAATTATACATAATATTATAATAATATTGTAATTAGGTATTACAGATAGGGTTAATCTTTTTATTCTCTTCACAGCTGATTGGTACATCACATTTTCAAGTTTCATGATCTGAAAAGGCAATGTAAAAATATAAATCCTCATCGACTAGACTTGGTCAGTGAATATACGATGACCCATATTTTTTTAATGATATATTTAGAAAAAACCTAGTTTTATATTCGGGTACATATGGTAATTTATTAATGTTATTTTTCTCCATTCATCAAAGGGCCATCCAAACCATTCAGTGCAACCAAATTCAGTTGTCTTACCTAAGTAGAAGATTTTCTCAATTTATCATTCGTTAAAACTATAAACCCCTTTGCCAATCATATGTATAATTCTGTTAGCTTGATTTGTCACAACAAATATCTTAGCATCCTATTTGAAGTCAGGTGATCACTACACCCACATACTTTTGCTTTGTTTTAATTTCGGTTACACAAGGAGCAATCAATCAAAATGTATTTACTCCAAAACAAAATAGAATACAATTTATAGAAGTCATTTGCCACATCAATTTAATATTCTTTAATACAGCATACTTTTAGTGCATGTTTAGTTTAAAGTTTAAGAATTCACTTGAAGCTAAATTTAAACATGTAATGGAGTTAATATGCTGCCCTGCTGATCCACACAAGGCATTTAAAGCCTTTTCTTGCCCAAATGCAGACAACTAGAGTTCATATGTTCTTACACAGTTGCCAATAATCTTGCATATTGAAGCACCCTTGCACACTGTGACAATGCTAAGCAATTTCATTTTTAAAATACAAGGTAAAATTTGTGTTAAAAAAGTAAAATCTGTTCTGCAGTTATTGCATGTACGGTTGTAACACTGCTGAGTAATCCAGATGTAGCATAATACATTTTGAACTAGTGAAGGGTAGCTTCAATATATATTATAAAATTATGTTTTCCCTTCCATTACACATATTTTCACCTCCATTTCAGGGAGTTTAGCAAATGTTGAATTGAATGGATGCCTTATTTCGCTGCGCTTCTTTCAACAACTCGAGGAAAAAGAAGGCATTACTAGGGCGACGAAACAGGCAATTTGAATTCGCACAGAGGCATCGCTTATGCTCGAGGATCTTTAACATGCAATAAATATACTAACATGGGACAGCCAGCTTTACTTCCCCTCCATAGGAAGGCATACAAAGGATTTTTTTGCCCTTAAAAATCTACCGCTTTGATCGGGTTTGAATCCGTTACCTCTGGTTTAACAGTCCAATACGTTGATATCGTAAGCTTCCACGGCCAGAGTCATGATCTCACGCCTCGTGGAGACGTAACCCTGCGTCCCTGTTGATGTTCTGGGAATGTTTTGCAATCTCTAAGGCTTCCTTTATCCGTCTTGGCCATCACCTATCTTCTCTGGCAACCACTTTGGTTTGGATGAAAGGAAAGTCATGGCCGGTCCACGAGGCGTGGATTGCGCTTTTGCTAAGTGCACGGTCGCGGGAAGCCGGTGGCCCGGACCGCACCATAACGTCCAATTCCCTGAGTTGCCCAGACCGCACCATGATGTCCAATTCACTGAGTTTCCCGGACCATACCATGCCGTCCAACCCCGAACTACCCCCATCCGTCTGTTCCCCACCTCCTTTCTCCTTTCAGCTGGTCGTGCCCGATTAGCCGCCACCTCAGCCTATCACAGCCTGGCCCACCTACTACATAAACCGGAGCGCCCGACATCCTGGCGCAGTACAGCCCTGAAGAGGACCACAACAGGCCAGTCGAAACATCAGCACCTCAGCCTTCAACACAGCGTCACACGGACAGCTCAGATTAGTCCAAAACGTTAACCGTTACACCATCAATGCAACATTGTATATCTGCATACCAATTTCATGGGAATACCATTTGGGTTGGATGGTCAGAGGGTCACAAGACAAGAAGGAAGAGATGAATTTGAGACAGCTTTTGGAATCAATGCAGATCACTACTTTCCTGAAGGACTTCAATACAGCAAACTTAAGTGCCTCGAAGAGTGCATATTTCTATGGCAGTAGAAGGCACATCCAACTTTGCCATTTTGGGAGGAGCCATCAGTGTAAATAGAGTAATGGCCAGGATACGTAGATTTTATCGCCTGAAATTCTGTTAGGAATGTACTAGGGGGAGTTAAGGATTTAGGGAGGTTAGACAATCTAAGGTCTACTATGGGCCAGTATAGTTTCCAAAGGGAAACAAGGTGTTTTTTCTTGGGGGTCAGAGGGTTGAGCAATTTTATATTAAGCATCTGTAAAAGCATACGGAGACAGATTCCCGGTGGATGGAGTAACCATGGTCTAAGCACATACGAAGTTAAGTGGGTTGGGTGGAGGACTGCTCCGTGAAAGGGAGTATCCACAGAGGATAATTTTGCAGCATGAGGCAATAAAAATATCTCGCCTTCGGCTCAGCCTCGGTCAAGATGCGTTCTCCAGCCTCGGTCAAGATGCATTCGATGCGACTCGTGCAGGAAGCACCAGTATCGATCCTTATACCGGCTTTATGTATGGTATTTAATGGCTGGAGGGTTGACATAGACACTGACCCATACACTATGCATCCATAATCCAAGATCGGGCAGATGAGGGTTCAATACAAATGCAAGAGAGACGGTCTGTGCCCCAAGAGATACCAGTAAGTGTAAAGGAGATTTAAATTAATTTAAACTAGTGTAAAGGAGATACACATTGGCCTTGTAATTTATTTATTTATTTATTTAAGGTAATATAGAACATGGATTCTGGCTGCATCACATGTTAGCTACTGGATTTAACCACTTTATCATTACCAGAGCGCGGCAATAAGAGATTCTGCCAAAAATTTGCAACTTTTTTCCATAGCATTACACAACTTTTTACTTCGTAAGTGGTGGTGAGAAAGTAAAAACCAGCAATTGACTTATCACTAGTGACAAACTAACTCAACAAACACACTCTAAACAAAACCTGTGGGCTTAGTCTTGGAAAAATACTCAACCAATTCAGAACACTCGCCAAGATATAATCAAATTTGTAATAGCAAAACACACAATATTTATACAGTGAAACTTTGATTTTACGTTCCCCGATCTTACGTTTTCCCGGAATTTACGTCATAAATGAGTGGTCCCGGCAAAACATCCATATAAGTAATGTATAATTTTCCTCGATTATACGATTTCGCGATTACATTTTCCTCGATTTTGCGCCTTGTTTGTGAAGTCCTACTACGTCCTAAAACCCCGATATTAAGATTTTTGCACAGCATGTCTCGGATTTAGACGGACATTCCGAAAGAAAAGGAGGTAATGTCGATGTCGGTGAAAGCGGAGGGGATACATATAAATGTTGTGTGTTTTGCTATTCGCTGTGGAGAGAAGGGAACACTGTCACACTCCAATCAGAAGCTTCGTTACGACTTATGTTTTTGGTATTGGAGCTTCCGGTTGGATGACAATGTCTTCCTCTCCTTCGAGCTCATAATGTTGAAGTGCCACTGTCTGATTTAAAATTCGGATTAATGTTTAAATCCAATTTAAAAATCATAGTATACCATCACGGTTCTGAACGGCTCGAACTCTCCATCAAAATTGGGATAAAACTGGAAGGTGCTACTATAGGCACGGTTGCCAGGTTCTTCTGACATACATCCGCCGTCAGATGGCAGTTAAGCTGCCCAATCCCGCGCAATGTTTTTAAAATATGAATTTCATGATACAGTCTTTTGTTTCTTATATAAACATATTTATTGTATTATAATCACCCCATAAAATGTGCATGGGAGTTGGAAGGCTCTTTATATCGTGATTGAATGTTCAGCTTTGGTTGGTTCTTTGAGTGACGTCCCGGGAATATACGCCACGTGTTGCATTCCGAGTGCGTTCCGTTCTGAGTGTGTTTTATTGTGTTTGTCGCCGATTGCTGTTTTGGACTTGTTGTATGATGGAAAAAATGTTTTTGCACATGGAGAAGAAACGCAAGTCATTTACCATCGAAGACAAAATCCATATTTTAGATCAAGTCAATGCTCACGTCAGGAAGCGAATAGACCTCGCCACCAGAATGGATCTGAGTGTCCACTCTGAATTCAATAGTGAAGCAGCGTGAAAAAAATTGAAAAAGGCTATTCGAAATGCGGCCCTTCGTTTTCGAAGTCTCAAAAATCGTTGAAAATGACGCCAATGGAAGAGTTAGAAACGACTCTTGCTAGTTGGTTCAAGCAGGCGAGAACCTCGAATTTAGCAATAGATGGGAGTCTTTTGAAAGAAAGGGCGCTACATATAGCAACACGCCTAGGATTGGAAGATTTCAAGGCGTCCAATGGCTGGCTGGACCGGTTCAAAAAGCGCCAGAATCTTGTATACAAAATGGTGTCAAGAGAAAGCGCGAGTGTGGATCCAGCCACCGTTTCCGACTGGAAGCAACAAATTAGTCATTTAACGGAGGGCTATGAATTTAAGGACATATTCAACGCAGATGAAACGGGATTGTTCTTCAATCTCCAGCCCAACAGAACGCTGGCTTTTAAAGGGGACACATGCCATGGAGGCACAAAATCCAAACAGAGGATCACCGTGCTACTGGCATGTAATGCCGACTGTAGCGAGAAATTGCCTTCGTTAGTTATCGGCAAGTTCCAAAATCCCCGATGCTTCAAAAATATTAAAACGTTACCGACGAAATACAAAGCAAATCAGCAAACCTGGATGACTAGGATAATTTTTGAAGAGTTTCTTGTACAGTTGGACAGGCAGATGGGGCCCAAGAACAGAAAAAATATTCTCTTCATTGACCAGTGTGCTGCTCATCCGAAGAAAACCAGTGGGCTGCGAAATATAAAGATTATATTTTTGCCTCCAAATTGCACCAGCCAATTACAGCCACTGGACTTGGGCATCATCCACTCTTTCAAGTGCTATTATAGGAAGCAATTATTAAGGAAAGCAGTTGCGATGATAGATGGAGGGATGATTGAAGATCTTTCTAAACTGAAATTAAACATCCTTCAAGCATTACATTTTGTGGCTGAAGCTTGGAGAGAAATATCTCCTGAAACAATTAAAAATTGTTTCAAAAACTGTGGATTTCAAGTTGATAGTGAAATGGAAAATATTGTCCTTCCAGTTTTAACTTCCTATGAAACGCAAGACTGGCTTTCTTTGAAAACAAGTGACAATTACTGTGACTTTGAAGATTATGTAACCATGGACAATGAACTATTAACTTGTGAGATTCAGTCTATTGACCAGATTCTGGATGAAGAATCTTCTGCTATAGACAAGGAAACTGCTGAAGAGGACGAGGAAGATGAGGAAAAGGTTACATTTATACAAGCCATTAGAGGACTTGACACAGCTAGAAAGTATTTTCAACAATTTAGTGTGGATGAAAATGTGTTAATTTCATGCAGTGAAATTGAAAATAAACTTTATGCTCTAAAACACTTAGAAAATAAAAAGCAAATGTCCATTTTGGACTGGGTGAACAAGTGATTGTGTGAAGTTGCATATAGAGTCATGTTTTAAGGGTAAAATCTGTTTAATGTATCCAGTTTCAACGTGTTGTGTGTTTTTAGAATTTTGTGTGTAATTCGAATTTTGTGTTTTCGAATAAAATCTGTGCAGAAAAATAATTTCCTCAATTTTACATTTTCCTCGATTTTACACTTTTTTTGACCAGGCCGCAGAGGCGTAAAATAGGGGTTTCACTGTATTTATCCACCCTTCCCGAAACCAACCCAGTCACTGCCGCCTTTTCTTTCACAATATCTAAAGAGTCCTGCCGTGCAAAAGTCTAAGTCAGATGCAAAATAGAGAAAAACAAAATCGCGAAATGTATAATCCAGGAAATTTATACATTATTTATAAGGATGTTTTGCCAGGACTACTCAGGACCTTTATGACAATTTCCAGGAAAACGTAAGATCGGGAACGTAAAATCGAAGTTTCACTGTATTATTTTATGGCACAATGCATCTGATTGAACAACAACGCTGATTTCGATTACATAGCTTCCAGCCCATTGTGTGGCATGTTACTACTAGAGATATGCATGCGCATCAATTCGTAAACAATGCAAGGCTGATAACAGAGATTGCACCGAGCTGCTTGCGAGACTATTCAGGCTGTATATTGTTAACAAGATCAACAAAGCTGCGGAGATTCTTGGTTCAATGCTTGTCATATGAATCTGCGTTTTCTAAGAAAACGCAAATGGAAAATTAACTTTTATTCACATTCTACATCCAACAAAAGAGAATAATTTTTAAAATTCTTTGAAAAAATTCCTTAACTTTTGAAACTACCACGCTACATGCAGAATGGAGGTGTGGTGATGTACGAGTTTGCAGTTTACAACTCAATCACGTGGACATTAAATAATGCAAATTCCAAGTTAATGAATATTAAAGAAACTGAAATCATGATTAAGCGCGTAATAGAAAGAAAAAAAATCTGGTGACAGAACGGGAATTTCATGGGTCACATCAGGACACAAATTCATTCCCTCAGAAATTTCATAGTCTAAAAAGTCAACAATAAAGAAACACTGAAATATTTGAAGATAAAGGTGGTAGTGACAAAAAAGGAATATGATTATAATTTTCATAAGGTACAAGAAAATCCTGATCCACTATAAACTTAAAATAATGCACAAATTCAAAATGTTTTGGAACCCTTCCTACAACAACATTGATAAAAATGATTTGAAGATCTTAAAGAAATATGTTCTTCAAAATTAGATCTTCACATAATGTGTATAAGTTTTTGAAAGTAAGATTTTTTTTTGGTAATTTTATGCAAAATTATCATTTTTAATAATACAAACAGGATTCCCAAACTTGTTTTTCAATTGCAATATTATAAAATTATATAAATATCATTACCACATTTTCAATTCATCATACCTGTTCAAATGGATGTTACCATTGTGAGTTTGCAACAGTGCATGAATGCGAACAGACAGCAATTTGAGACTCATGTTCACTGAGGGTAATGTTGAAACTTCTTGTTCAGCCCATCCCTTGTTGGGTTGAATCTCCTGGCCATGAAAGGGGCAGAAAGGTGGTTCCAGATCTTCCATTTCCTATAGAACAGGTAATTCAGGGTGAATTCATAATTTTAGAAATTTAGAACAAAGCAATATCCTAGAGGAAGAGCAAATTTAAGTCAATACATTCCTTATAAATTTTAGTGAAGAAATAAATTCTAAAACTTTTAATTCACTACATACTACTACTTTCTCACAATACTAGTTTAACAAAAGAAATTCTAGTCTTTGCTAGAAGTCATCAATCAAAACAGCCTCAATATATTTTTTTACTTTCAATGAAAATTGAAGAGCAAGTGTGTGGGATGACTTGTACTCTTAAAAGATACTGAATTACATCATTTCAACGCTAAGACTGAAAGAGGGGCAGAAAGAAAATTTCTTTTAACTAGACACCAAATAAATAAATTGAACACCAAAAGAACTCCTTTTCACAACTCTAAAGGAAAAATGATGTTTAACATATACACATCAGAAAAGCATTGTAATATTCAGAATCTTATTAAACTCTATTGTATTTAATATTCAAAGGTAATTTAAAAAACAACCAAAAAACCCTACATACAGATTGGATATGTGAAAAGTAACAATTAATTGAAACAAAATTATGATCTGCATGTGTACACATGTCAATCCAAAACTACCCATTTTTTTTTTCAGAATTATTCAATATTAAACAATAAGCATAACGGTGATTAAAAATCTAACCACACAACACATCATACACGACAATACTGCTATATTTGGAAATTTCCTTAAGAAACAAACTGGCTGAATGTTTACCATCAGAATGATCTTAAACTGTGATTCTCAGAATTTTTTTAACATTTACATCGACAGTTTATTCAGCCATCTAATAAAAATTAAAGGTGGATACATCTCAAAAGAATTTTAATAAAAGCTACACCTCTGAATTACACATGTTTATTAATGAGCAATGCAGAATGCTTTTTCTTCTGTCAAGAAACTTCTAATTCTCTTATTAAACAAGCTTAAAGTCAAAAGTTCAGTTGTAGGCATGAAATATGCAAAACTAATTTATCATTTAATAATAAGTTCATCACTCATGCCATAAGTACACCTCAACAAATCTGGAAGATTATCAACAAACATTGCATCATCCAGTAAAGCATTAGATAGTATACCATCAGTTAATGCTGACAATTTCCAATTCTTTCTTTAGTGGTAGTGTTAAACTTTACTTTCTAAATTGCGGGAGATGAGAGTTTGGTATTGACAGTTAGGTGGCATCCCTACGTTTCCATGGCAACAACATGTGCTGGGCCTATCAGGCATGAGTTACATCAGCATCAGCCGACCTGTTGCCAATGATTTGTATACATCAACAAATGCACAGCCAAAGACATGATTGGGTTATGAGTATTGTGCTCTATCTTGGACCAGAATGAAGCACAAACCCTGATAAGACAGTAAACAAAGAGTACGATTTTTGTTGAAGCATATCTTTTCAAGCAGGAGACTCTTTCCACTACACACCCTGGCAAGGGCTCAGTTCATAGTCTTCAGTAATGTGCATTGCAACACACTTAAGGGTTGGTCACAGACCTTGTTTTTCAAAGGTGTTTATACAGTAGTAGAAATATCTTACACCGTGGGAGTAGTAAAAGTCCAAAACATTTTTGTTCAAGTTCATTCCAGAATCTCTTTTGCGGTTTAAGGTTTTAATATTACCTCCAAATCATTGCCACTTTAATGCAACTGAAAATATTTGGGCTCAAATGAAGTGGTAACTAGCTGAAAGAAATAAAATTTGCAAGATTTCCAAAGTTCAGGAACGTGTTTCAGAACCAATTCACAATACCACTTCTGATACCTGTTGTTGAACATAAAGAATTATCAAAGAAGCTGCTACTATATTAATAAGGGTATGATGGAACACAATATTGAAAATTTCACAATTTCACTAGGGGATTCCAGTGATAATGATAATGAAGACAGTTCTGCTGAAAACTGATTGTGAAAGTGACATAAGTAGTATCTTTCCAATTGAACTGTTTGTATCCCATGACTAAAGAAAAACTGTTTACTTTGAAAACCTCAAGTGTAAGAATCTCAAATTTATCACCATGACATGGCATTTTTTTATTCCACGGAATTTTTTCTTCTAGCATTTGTAAGTATGTATAGAAATGCTGCAATGTGTAAATTAGAGAAGTGCTCACATATTAACAATGAATAAGGTTGCAGTGTCGTGTCATGTTGTTGAAGTGCCGCAAATAGCTGCAGTGAAGGCGGTAGACATCACACGCTTGTATGCTTGGCAACAGTGCACCATGTGCTTGGTAGCTGTCTATTCCAGTTTCATCTCCCGCAGTACAATAACTAATTTTACTTTGATTTCACTTACTACAACACCATTCGAAATCCTCTCTTTACCTGCTTGCTTTTAAAATTGGTCTCAATTACCCAGCAAATTCATGGTGAATGACGAGAATACATCTGAATATATTTAAGTATTAGAGATACAAGTGATAATTACTGTTTTTGCAGCCTGTTATCAGTTATTTCTCACAAAAACTATGATACTATAAACTTTGTAAGCTTGAGGTATTCAATTCTATGAAGTAAAAAACTGACAATTTTAAAAAGAGTTCTTGTTAAAACCCTTGTTTATCGTACACTATTGTCCCATTACCAAGTCATCATTCTGGAATATATTATGATCATATTTAAAATGACCAGTATTAACATCTGATACAAGGCTTGGTCTGCATGGTCAAACTAGAGAAATATTAAGAAAAAAGAACTAATTTTAATAAAAATTCCACTACTATAAATTTATAATGAAGTAACATACCTGAAAAACTTGCAGCTGAGGAGATGGAGAATTTCTTGTCTCTACTAGCAGAGAAACTATACGTCCTCTGGGACCATCAAGAACTTCACATTCTTTCACCTTGTAAATATCGGATATGCTAATAGAGCATAAAAAGCGACTCTCATAAAGTTCACAGAATTTGAACAAAGGAAGCCTATGATTTGGTACTTCTTGAAGAAGACTAATTACTTGAGATCTAAAATAAATGAATAAAACAGTTTTCTCATTAAAATTCATAAATCTCAAACTAACCGTACATTTACTTCAAACAAGCAAATAAGAAATTCATGAAGTTCTCTGTTCCTTATGCCTATATTTAATAAATAAAATCAGAAAAAAATGAACATGCAAACATTACGTTTCATGAGATCTGATGATGTTCATATTACAAAAATTCAGATATCAAATTTACACACCTGATTAATTGAGGACTTGGTCTTGTGATAGATCCATGAGAAATTCTAATTCTTTTGTGCCCTATTTTGTATCGCTGTAATTTATATATTGCATACTGTGCATCCTGCTGTGAAGGCAATCTAACACGAGCATTAAGTGAACCATCTTGTTGAACAAGGACTAGCAAACTCAATACCTAAAAACAAAAACACAAGAAATCTATAAGTTTTATTAATTTCTAATTGCTTGAAATCTAAGTGCACTTTTCAATTTGGTTTTAGACTTTTCCAAACCATCTTAATTGTAGAAGGCGTATACAATAAATCCACAAAATGAGCTTAGTAGGGAACCTCCCAAAGCTGTAAGGTTTTTGAAAATATTTTCCTACATTAAAATTTTGCATTTATGCAGATTTAGGACAAATTAAATTTTACTTCAGTTGACTGGCTACACCCTATAGAACATGAAAAGTATCAATTAAGACTTCAAATTGAACAACAAAAACTGACACAAAGTTGTGTGAATACACCTCTACCATTCAGTAAATCTTCAGGATTACAGCTAAGTACCCACCCCAACATAATGCTCGAGAACTGCTTCTGAACACTACCTGAAGATGAAAGTAGAATATATCGAGTGAACATAATTTTTTATTATCAAAGGCAGATAAGAAAAATATAATATAAAAAACAATTTCTATTCAGGAAAAACATTGTATCTTCTATAAAATATGAATTGTGATATGCGATGCTATAATTTCCTCAGAACAATTCTTTGGACTTGAATCTCCATTATTTTAGGTTTAATAGGCAATACATTAGGTTTAGTTCAGATAAAACCATGAATCAAGTCTCAATGATTCATATGATGATGAAAGCAGTATGTTAATTAAACATTCACAGAAGTTCCTATATGCAAGTCCCTTGGAATACCTAAAATACACTTTCCAGAATATTTTATAAGGCTCTGGCAAAAATTATGCCAAGAGATGAAGTGGATAGGTTATTGTTCACAACACCAGATGCCTGAAACCCTCCTACGCCAATCAATTCAACTCAGATAAAGTGGATGAGTTATTGATCACAACTGAAGATGCCCTAAACCCTCCCGCCTTTTACCCCACACTGCCGCCAACTCCATCTCAAGGGCGTCTTCCTTTCATGTCATTGTTATATGATGGGACAGACCACTCAAATTGAATGCAGAATATTATACAAGAATACACAAAAAATACCAGTTCCCTCAAGCAAATCTGAGACTTCGAACATCACCTTACTTGGTCTGACCACAAGGTCGAACCTTGAGTTATTGTGACAAGTTTAATATAGATTATTTACTACCAGTAAATACTATTAATTATGAATATATTTAATAAGATCAATTATGTGTATATTAGTGTTAAGTTATGTATCATAATCAGGTGACCAGTTACCTTATTCGAATACATAATAAGAAATTTGAAATTAAGTATATAGCATTTCAAGGTATACATTTTTTCCCTTTATTTTCTTTCATTTAAACTCGCAATGATAATTTATCACATTCTGTTATCACCCAAGTTTATGTACATTTAGACACGAATGAACGGATACAAAAGATTTAGTATCCTTTTATTCTGCGGAAAACTGATAAGTGAATATACACATAATATTTAAACTAATGAGAAAATCCATTTGGGAAGAAGAAAAAAAAAAAGCTAAAATTTTTAAATTTACAATTTACAAAGTAAAATAATAAGAAAGGTACTAATATTACCTTTTTAATAAACACTACTACTGTTTTTGCAATTATTATGGAAACCTTACTTCCTTTTTCTGCCAAAGTCACGTACCATAACATGCTCTCTGAAAGCATTCAGGAGTATTTTCTTCATTTCTCGGGCACCAAATTTTTGATCCAAGTTGCTTACATGTAGTTCAACAGATTCATTAGAATTGGACCCATTAATGTTTGAAAGATTAGATGAATTTATAGGATGAAAAAAATGCTGCAAAAAGAATTTGATTTTGAGTACCTTTTAATTTACTCTGAATATTTTTTTTTTATTAAATACTGTGAAACCTCTATATAACGTTTCTTAAGGGACCGTGAATTCTGAACACTGTTTAGGGGATAAAGAGGAAGATTATGCACATGGGCTTTTGGTTGGGACCAAAAAATAAAATCGACGTAACAGAGGAAAACATATGGAGGAACGTTGTATAGAGTTACACTGTATAATGCACTTCTCTACAGTGATTTCCCTATGAAACACTATACTCAACGAGATTTTAATTAATGAATAATAATTAAAGGGGAAAAATAAATAAAAACATTTAAAATTATCAAGCCAGAGACCACAAACCTCCAGGTCCCATAAAATGATAATCTATCAAATATCATTATTTCTCCCCCCACCCTCTTCTCACCTGCATATACCCAAGCTTCACATAATTTACAGATGGTTAGATTACATGAAGTTCCTATTACAACACTTCTCACCATTGGATTTGTATTTACTTCAGTGCATAAACTAACTTTGCAGTGCAGTCTTCTATTTTTATCTATCACAGAAACCTTTTGACAAAGCTTCAGATATACAAATTAAGTAAACATCCCATCAGTCCTCCAAAATGAGGAGTGATAGTACTGCAACAATTCACAAGTTAAATTTGGAAACAACTCACCTCTGGTTCATCCAAATCACCATCATATTGCTGTAATGCAGGGGTTGGAGTGCGACTGGCAACTGCACTCCATCCTTTACCAGAACTTGGATTTATGGTATTGCTTGTAGCAAGTGGCATTAATGGGGAAGGATCCCTACTACTAGGTGTATTCTTTTGAGAGGATGCATCTGAAGGAGCTGTCTTCACTAATGGTCTTGCAGTTTGCAGTCTACCAACTCCAGAGTTAAAGGCATGTTGATTTGCTTCCATTTCTGTAGGTTCTTGTTCCAACAATACACCTTCACAACAATTCACTTTAATGAACATTTGCTAATTCTACCCTCTGCATAATCCAGTTTAAAAAAAGTTCACTAACAATAACGATAACTAGTGTACCCATGCGAGAACTGGCATGTTAAACCCCACCTTCTTCCCTATTTTTCCATTTCCATATTAAGCCCATAACATATCTTTCTTCAAGACCCTCTTATCCTCTCACTTATTTTATAGGTCTCCTTGTAACTGATAACAATACAATACACCCTTGTCAATACAAACTAATCTTATTAAACATTATTACCAAGCGAAAGGACCCTCGCAGTTTAGCTTGTTGGTCAGTGCGGTCCCTTTCCATGAAGCGACCCCAAGTTCGATTCCCGGTTAGGCAAGATTATAATGCGTGTTTTCCTTGCAATGAATATATTCCTGTGGGACAATGAGAAAACTCACTTCTCAGGTTGAGAAGACCAAAATACAGCAAGGGGAAGTGTCTGCGCTAACCACACACACCCTCTTAACCCATGGCTGTGAGGCCAGGACATTGCTGGTAGGTTGCAGGCTGTCATGCCAAGTACAGAGATCAAGAGAGAGATACACCTGTGTAACTCAATCGCATATATGCTGTTCCAGGAGATAATTTATTTCTAAGATGTATTTCCTAAGTTCACTATAACAGAGTTTTCGTATGCTTGTTTGTAATGTAAGTGAAACAGGATCAGCGACTTAAGTTCACTATAACCAGAGTTGACTGTATTACTATTCACTACTGGTGCACACAGTGTCACATTCCCACACGCTGTTCTAAAATAACTTGCTGGCTGTCGCTTTATTGCCTTTCCCCTATTGCAGGTAGTCATCCAAACTTAACTGTGGTTCACAAAGCCGTCAGTTCCCATTCATGTGAGAGGTTATACTGCAGTGATGGCCAGTGAGAAAAGTTGGCTTAAACAAAGACTTGACAATTAACGAGAAAGTTTCTATTATTGAATGTTAAGACAGTTTGCCTAAAAGGAGTTAATGCAATGCAGCAGTGGTTCACTAATGTTCACGAAAAAAATGCTCATGTTGATGGCCCTCTGATACATCAAAAAAGAGGAGCTTGCTAAGAAAATGGGGAAAGGAAGAATTTATAGCAACAGAAGGATGGTTTCATCATTGGAAAAAAACAGAAAACTTTGGCTACAAACAAACACACTGAACAGAAGGTCTCTGATCCAGCAGCTGCTGAGAAATGGTTGGAAGACGAATGGCCACATACTATTTCTGATTTTTCTACTGCTTGTTTGTACAACACCAATGAAACTGAAATGAATTTCCTTGCTCTACCTCAGCACACCTATTTTTTTAAGAACAAAAATATTTAAGGCTGTAAAACAAGCAAGGAGCACTTAACTGTTTTGTTCTGCACAAATACGTCTGGCGAAAAAGAAATATTGTTGGTAATTGGCAAAAGTAAGAACCTGTGATACTTTAAAGGTGATCAAAAATTTCCAGTGGATTATCATGTAAACTCTAATGCATGGATGACTGCTTCCATATTTCAAGAATAGTTGTTGAAGTGGGATAAACAGGTGACTCAAAAAGTAATTTTATTAGTTGACAACTATAGAGCATAAACCAGGCTAAGTGCCAAAATGTGAAAATTTGCATTTTTGCAAACAAAACTTGTTCAGAAGTTTTTGAAATATGCTATATTTCAAACAAAATTACTTGAAAACTATTCAAACCTTAGAAAAATTTTGCATAATCTATTTCAAGGTCTGTCTTCAAAGAAGATTTTATTAAGATAAAAAATCTCAATATTGTAGTTACAGGAAGATGCTGAAAACAATTTGAACTTCTGCAAAACATTTTTGAAATATCAGGGACATTAATGAAAATGAAACCTGCATCATTCTGTTAAGCGTTCTTTACACTATGCAAGGACAGAGTATAATTTAAAAATTTTGAGTGTTTTGAGAAAATTTTCAAAATGTTTGCTGAGGCTTCATGTAAAGTACCCCATAAAATTCAGATGTTTCAAACTTAGAGAACCTCAAATACCTTTAAATTGATTGAGGATTATCAATTCTCAAAAATTGGCTGAACAGTTTCAATGCTAGCTTTGACCACAGACTGACAGATGTTTTGCTGATCGATTTTTCGGAATTAAGGACCCACAAAACATTGATTCTGACTAAGCAATGTATAAGAGGAAGTAATTTACTACATACAGAAACAAGATTTATCAACTTTTTTGTTACCCGGGCCAGGTAAATAAATAGTTTGTCGAAAATTAGTGATTTCTTGTGCACGATTACAATACTCTCCCTTCTTAAGACGTACAGATGAGAAAGTAAAAATTGCCTATATTTCACACAAAATTAAGTGAAACCTAATTACAAAAATTGTGCATGACCTTATTTTTAGAAGACTTTAAAGGGTCTTAAAAGTGTTTAAAGATTTCATTAAGGCTCTTCTCTTATTCTATCTACAAAATTGTAGTTGATGGGTGCCCGACAAAAAAAATTTTTTGCAATTGCCGAAAAATCACGGATTTCAACAAAAATGATATTAGACCCACGTTACACCACCATAGCATTGATGCACATTGTAGGTAAACCTTCGGGCGCTCACATGATTTAGTTTCAAGTGCACGATCGCGGGGTGGTATTTTTGCCGCCGCCCAACATCCTTTCGTTTTCTTAATATTACAGTTTTTCTTGATAATCAGTCATGGGGAATTTATTAAATATCAACAGTGAATAGTAGTAGATTAAAAGTTTATTGAAACCATTTTGATTATTCTGCAGAAAAGTATTTTCTGAAGGAGATAATCTGCAAAATCAGTCTTCTACTTTGGCTTGACAAAACACTGATGACAAATACATACAATATAATGACCATCTAAATTAAACACAATGAAATAGAAAGTAAAAAAAAATTAATAAGAAAATTGTAAAGAGGGGAAGAGTGAATATGTTGAGGGCTAAATATTATGTAATAAAATGAGAATAGTGTTAGGTATTGTGACATACCGATATGTCACGTTAAAATAAACTAACATTTATTTGTAGACAATATGGTGGAACATGCATTACGAAATATCACGAGAGCTAGAGCTTAGCAACGACCGTGAATAAACAATGTAGTTTTTGTTTTTCTAAATGCATTAAGAGATGGCTTGGTGCGAAAGTAGAAAATTTGGGATTAGGCGAAGAAGTTTAGCGGTCAGCTACACCAAAATATAACAAGCGTATGGATTGGCTGGGTGAGAGAAGGACGGTCAAATGTTATGAAAAAATGAAGGTAGTTTAATACGAAGTCTTGAGGATGAATCATGCAGGAAGATTTCATTCTGCTCGGAAACACGCTTCTGAACTGATCGTATGTTCGTGAGAGGGAACGAGTACAATCGAGATAGAATTGGGTTATCAGTGAAATTTTAAGGACAGTGAATGATATTGCAGATATTTTGATGTGGAAGCAATATTGATGTATAAATTGGAACTTTGTCGGGAGTGGTAATCGAGTTCGGGACTATGTCATAGGCGATGTCGGGACTGATAATTTTGATAGTTGGAGACCAGCTTGGATAGGGGCAGAAGAGGATTTCTTGGAACTTTGCACTACGGCAAGATCGCAAGATATTTCGACTGAGAAGTCTACGAGGGACATCAATGAAGAAAAGATAAGTTAACCGCGGTATAAATTGTAAATTGAAAGATATCTTGATCAAAGGCCTAAAAAAATTGTAAATTCACTAAATTATTTACTAAAACCGTAAAAATAAACTTTGTTGAATTTTGTTCTTTAGAAAAGAAAGTGATCTTTCATTTAGTCAATCCAAACAGAAATGAACTAGGAATAGAATCATTCTATTTCAGATTCCCAGCTACGCTGTATAGTCGGCGGATCCTATAATCCATTATAGAGGTAATAAGGATTATAATATATCGTGACCCATTGACCCAGCAAGCCGGACGCTAAGATCTTTAGCAGATATAAATGTAGAGAGAGGAAAATTTTGGTATATCTCAGTATCTAGATTACTAAAATCTACTGAAACCACCAACAAATTACACAATGAATAACCAATTAATTTTTTTTACAATAATTAACATAACTGGTTTATTATGGTATTTTTAAAACAAAAATATGAAAAATATTCTTATATATTCATCACACTTTTAGGAAAAAAAAAAAAAAAAAAACTCTTCGCGGTTTTTATGCCACCATAGCGAAGACTGAAGACTTTGGTCACTTTTGCGCGAATTTGTCGCAAATGTGAGTGGATCTTGGGGAAGACGTTAGTATTATGTTTTGTCTCAATAGTATTTTGTTTTTTTCTCAACTAGAGAATACCCAGCTTCCCGCCATGCTGAGTTTAAGCATCAAGGCGCAGCACCAATTTATTTTCAACGGCGGCATTTATATCGTCCGCGCGATCGCTCTGTTATTTTACGTGGAACGGCCGAAGTGACCTTTCGCATACGACGCGCGGTACTTTGCGCGCGTCAACGCAACGCTCGCGTGACGGGCCTTAAGCGTCCTTTACGCTATCCTTGGGCAAAGTTTAATAATAATAATAATAATAATAATAATAATAATAATAATAATAATAAAAACAATTGGAGACATTTTGAAAACCTTGAGACTTCATGTAAAGTAGTCAAAAAATCCGTTTAAAACACAGGTTCTTTAAAATTTACCGAGGAACAAATTTTTGAGAAAATTGGCTGAACGGTTTTGGCGCTTGCTTTGACCTTGAGCGAACTTTCCGTCAATTTATTGTTCGGTATCAAGGATCCACATAATATAGTTCCAGACTACTCAACGTATTAGAGATGTAATTTACTATGTATAGGAAAAATATCTATCTACATTTTCGTTACCAGGGCCCGGCAATAGACTTTCTACCGAAAATTCGCCGTTTTCCGGCGCACGATTACAATACTTTCTCTTCTTGAGACGCAAATGCTCTATATACTAACCAAAAATGCACTGAGCTCAATTGTTGGCAGAAAAAGACTGAAGCATTGCTTCAAACGAATTCATTATTGTAATTTAAACAATTAATACAGTATAGTTTCAATCACAATCAGAACCTAACCTAATATTTCACAATATCAAACAAAATTATAAAACCAGCATAAATTAAAATCGGGTACCTTTGTGAGTTCCTCGTATCTTGCGCAAAACTCTTGGAGCTTTGTCAATGAAACCGCAAGGCACATTTATCATTTCGGCAGGAGAGTTCCTGGACAGGAGACAAGGAGGATTCTGTGTTCCATATGCTGAAAAGAGAATTTTACTATATCAATAATGACCTGTTCATAAATATTACTGAACTTTGACAATTTTTACTATGCTACAAATCTTGTAAAAGTGTTTTAAATGACTTGATATATTAAAGACTGAATGAAGCTCAAAAACGGAAGAAAATTATAAAATGACAATATACAGGATGAACTATTAAGATGAAAACTCTGTTTAACACTTATTTAATATTTCTTCAAAACCATAATACAGGAATGGAATATCTTACCTGAGAAGGTCTGGGGATGAGGGGCAGCATCTACAGGAACATGAAAACCAGAACATATGCCAGTATAGTATTCTTGGGCTACATTAACAGATGTTGAGGTACTTCCATATACACTCCAGTTCTCAACACAAGGATGCTGGTTTAAAAAATTAAAAGCTGCTGGAATACAACGATACATGCCTGAAGTGGAAACTCCATTATCAGATCGTACACAACCAATCTCTCTTCCTCCATTCATTTGAAATTTTTTCCCTATAAATTTAAGAATTTTAAAGTATCTTACAATAGAATATTTTAGTAAGCTAGATATGAATCAATTCAATACCTGCCGAGTTCCCATTGAATTTTTGAGGTGATCCTTCTTTCTCAATTACTCTTACAGGTACGCTCACTTGAATTTTATGACCAAATACATCTTCCCCATCCATTCGCTTTTGAGCCCTACAAAGGATACTTTGCATATTAATCTTAGGAAATAAACTGCTATTAAAAACAATTTAAATTGATTTTTAAGTAACTGCATTTGATATGAATGCAGTTTAGTAAAGAATAGCTACCACAGATCTAGAATTGTTGAAGATAAGGTTAAGATGCCAAAAAAAGCTAATATTCAAACATGGGCTTAATATATTACACACAAAGAGGAATGTCAGAAAGTTGGTGAATGAAGAAACAGCCTTGCCCCCACCCCTCCTTCTCAAAAAATTATTGCAGCTTCACACTATCACACAAATGACCACACAATATGCTAATTTTTGTATTAGTTACCAATTTAACTTGCCTGTATGAAAAATGTCCATACATTTCTTCTATAATTTAATTAAAAATAAAACTGCAACTTGTTCAACAATAACTTATCTTTTGTACACCATTACTTCACAGACACTGTAACAAGCCTCTTCATTCCTCAAAAAGACACTGTATACAAGAGTACCTTAATAACTAACTCAATGTGACATTGAGCATTCTGATCACTGATTGGCTGTTTTACATGTAGTATGAACAAGTAATAAATAACAACTGAAGACACTTTTTCTTCAAATTTGGTATAAATACAGATTCTTTTCAATATAATAAAAATAATAATAGTAATAATAATAATTTAATAATACATTTGTTTAATTATCTAATTTGTAACTAATTACCTCTACACAAAGAAAACTGAAAATTGCTTCAATAGGAAGGCATGGATGTTTAATAAAATCCAAAATATTAACTGAATGGCAGTGCCAACATAAAACTTAAATTTTCATTACCATTTATTCTATGAATAAATTTTTTTCTTTAATTCTGATAATCTTAATCCCTTGAATAATTTTATGATCCCATTGCAATTTACATTTTTTTATAAATATTGATTTTAAATTTAAAAAATAATAGAAGTGTAATAATGTGCATTTGATAATGAATGAATACTTGAAATTCTGGAAGTAGATTACAATATAATATTTTTCAAAGACCTTTCCAAAAACCAGCAAAGCCATTTCCAGCACACTGGAGAATTATTCTTAGTAAAAAAAAAAAAAAAAGTCAAAATTTTTGAAGGGACCAGTTTATCTGTGACGTATCAAGGGAAAGGCAGTAGTCAACACACATTCAAAATATTGATCACTCATCAATCTTTATGCAAAATTTTGTATTTTTTTACATATTAAAAATCATGACTTGAAAAGCACAATGCTATAAACATATTCTTGGAATCAGAGTAGTCACTTCTCATGTCCTATGAATACATCCACAATTATCACATCAGTGATTACCTGTTAGCCACATCAAAAGAAGTGAAGCGGATAGTGGCACATGTCTGTTTCAGGGCTGTAACACGACCTCCACAGTTGTCCGAAAGCTGCCGTAGCCGTGATTTCACACTGTTGCTGTCTTTCTCAGCAGGTAAATTGTACACGATGACTTCAACTGGCTGGTTAGATTGCTGAGAAATAAAAATGCCCCTTAGCTATATCCCAACTTCCAAATAAGGACTTTATTAATACAAATTGTGGAATTCACTCCTACTGACATTCTGCAGCAACAAGCACATTTTCTTTATTAAAATTATGGAAAAATTATACACATTGTAAAAGTAACAGCTTTTTAATTTAACAAGAAGTCAGAAGACATTTTTAAGGAAGGGAGGGAGATAAAGATTTATTTACAGTATAAACACAACTGCAATTCTCAGTTACAAGACATAAGATTTTATAAATCGAACATAACATGCTCAATCATGCTTGAATAAATCCAAAACACAGTACATGCTCATTATGAAGTCACTTGATCACAAGTACCTTAATGGCACCTCTAGGAGGCAATGCCTCAACTAGTTCTGAGAAACTGTAGTGCTCACTGGCACATAGTATGAGATTTTCAGAGGCATTCTCCATATGCAGCAAGATAACATTGATTTTCTTTCTGGAAAATAATAAATATCACAAATTATACTTATATACCTTGAAATTAATCAAGAAAAAGGGCATGAATACAAAAATATGTAAATACCAAATATAAATCTGAAACAATATATGAAAGTATTGCTTTCAGAGGAAACAACCATTTAGGCTTCCAGAACAATTATCAGAAATCATAATTGTCAACAGGTATTTGGAGATGTTTAGAGAGAAAATAATGTTTTCAATTTTGTTCACATTACTCAAAGCAACCCTAAGTAAGTAAAAATTACATATTTTTGGATCAATCAAATCACCTTGAGTGTCAAAAATTGAGATTAAAGACATTACTTCCCTAACCAAAAGAACTAGAATTAGCAAACTAACTGATCATGTAACATTTGAGAAGTTGGGTGGTTTGTTTCACAAATCGTATAAAGATTTGATATTTAAATTTAAAAAATACAAAAATTTTGAAGCCCTTCCAAATATAATGAAACTTACAAATTTTCATACTCAACAGCATGGAATAATTTCACAAACCCTGAAAGTTTCAAAACTAATGGCTTAAAAGGGAAGTAGTTGAACTCCACTTTCATAGTTTCCATTTCTCACAGAAATACTCTCTAATTTCTTGACACAATTTAATATTTAGAAGTACAACTTATACACACCAAATCAGGGAACAAAATTCCCACAAAGGAGTCTTTAAAATTCACCCACTATATTTAATTCAGAAGTACAAGAGTAATAAAATAATAAAAAACTTGAGATGAAAGTATAGGAAATAGTGTTTTATTAATAAACATGAAAAAACCACAATTTTTATTATATTAAAGAAGGTGGATATATTTTGTTACAAAACGGATATTATGATAACAAACCTATCTGTAGCACTATTAATACTTGATATTACAACAGTATATTACCAATATATCTACAGCAGAAAGCGAGGCTGAAATCTTGAAACATTTTTTTTTTAATACAGATAAAAATAAGCAGTAATAGAAGTGGAACAGCATGAGCAACTTGCTTGAAAATTTTTGACTTGGCAAGTTATGTAAATATATTAGATATGTCATCCACCAGTTTTGCAGTCCTCTTCACTACTTTGTGATTGCTTAGTGACTCAATGTCTAAATGTGATTTTCCAAGGCAAAGAAACTTACAAGGTTGAAAATCTGATTAATGATAAGTATTTCAAGTTTTTATTTTCAATTTCAGGAAGAGTGACACAAAATATGTTACTGCAGTAGATTCCATTTCATATGCCAGATTAGCAATCTCCTTAGTGCTTAAAAACTGAGGAGTACAATAACCTAGAATAGAACTCAAACAGACAGTATGGAATGAAGAGAGAAAATACCAAATTCTACCTTCTTCAGGATCAGGAGAAAAAAGATGATGGGCGGGGGTTAAAACAATAACAAACTTGAAAGCAAACAGCATTATTTTAAGAGTTGACATATTTACGAAAAACATCAGTAATAAGTCACACAGTGTCAAGCAGAAGTACAGAGAAGCTTCCTAGAGGTACAAATTTAACTGAATATTAATATCCAGGAAGCTTTGTATACTTTAAATACCTTAAAAAAAAGAACAAAAATAAAATTCCAAATACACATTAGAGTCAGTGGCAAGGAATGGCAGCTTTGCAAGGTCATTACTAGTGTCCCAGTGTCTTTCTGAAGCAACACACATGCATCACAACTGCCAAAAATCTGAAGGTTTCATTTCAATTTTTGAAAATTTGTTTAAAAAAAAAAAAAAAAAGTAGTTTCATATTATTAATCAGCAACCTCTGTAGCCCTTGCGTACATATTTCCAAGAAAAACCTTCATATTTTGGTCAGGTTTTCGGCAGTTGAGACCAGTGTATATTCAGAAAAATACTGGGCAAATCTAGCGATTAGTGTGCAAAACTGTCATGCCTCGCCCTTCAAATAATGATGATGTGTACCATCTTAAAAACGGGACATCCTGTAATATGGCAGTAAAACAGTTTATTTGCATCAATCATTGTAGATTACTAAAACAAATTTTCTACAAAAGTTTATTAGATTTTCAGTGTTGTCTGTTGGTTGGTGAACTGGAAATTGTAATAGCCTCCTACTATTATTCACACATACTGCCAGTTAAAACATTCCACAAGTTTCTAGAAAGTAGGTAACTTGAAAGTTAAAAATAATACAAATATGAAAATTCACCATACAAGTATCAATCAATAATTCTTGTTGTGTCCACCCATTCTTTTCCTGCCATTCCTCGTGTTTATTATTCTGTAACAAACATTCGATACAGGTATCCCAGACAGCCAGATACCATCACAAATAAGACTATTTCCACAGGGTTTGTCACCACTGTAATTCATTGTGATTAAGTAATTGGGTCCTTAAAATGTGAATAGTTCACAAAATTGAAGTTTTGTTGATTTAATCTTGGGTAATTCTGCTACATGTATAATCACAGTAAATTCTACATTGTAATATCTCTTCATTTTAAAATCAGATAGCAACATATATGACATTCCTACATCTTTTTGGAAAATTTTGTCCGTTTCCTTTATTGCTCAGTTAATCATACTGAAGTAATTTGTCCATGAACTTCGTGATACTTTTGCTGGGAGATTTTGTCCTTGACAATTTCAGAAATGTAGTTAGTATCAACACACTTATTTTAGTTAGAAAGTGGATGAAGTAGACCAGGAATTTGGGGATGGGGACAAGGCAAGTCTGAGAAGAGATTGACAGGGTGAGAATAGATACAATTCTTGCCTAACATTTTGTGAAAAATTAAAACCTGAGCAACAAATATTTTTTGGTAATAACAGATTAAAATATAATCAATACAAATGATAGGTTAATCAAGAAAAATTATCTGAGCATTCAATGACATACAAAAAATTAGGAGACATTTTAGAGAAAATAACATTTGAGCATTTCTGATAATGCGCAATTTTGGGCTCATATTCACAGAAAACTTTTGAAATTCTAGAAACTATATAAGAAATGATTTGCTGAACTTGAACTCATAAATGCAATAATGTAATAAAAACACGGTTATATTAACGACCTGAGAGATATTACAAAATAATTTCATTTGAGCTATTTCTGAAGAAGCAAAACAATGTTTAGGCTATATTTGATGTTTTTAATCATGTCTGAAGAAAACATTTAGAGCTGCTTTTGGCAAAAATCTCTTTTTTAATATTGACCATATTTGATTCAAAATTCCATGAAAATTTACTAATATTTTCCATAAAATGCTAATGACATTAATTAAAGAACTAATTGTGGAGAACAAGTATCATTTGAAGTAAAACTAGAGGTGCTACAGAATAGCACAGACTTTCTCATAGTAAAGGTTTCTAATTTCCTTGGTGTGGACTGGTACAGTACAGTCTTGTCCCTCCTCCTTGACTGCTTCCATCTATTGCAACCAAAAATAAATTTTTTTGAAATTTTCGCAACTTTTCGGTTTCCAAATAGTAGAGCCTAAATTATATTTTTAGAATATTAAAGAAGGCTGTAATTTCCTAAATAATTTTTTATTACGTTCACAGGAATTATCGAGTTTTCAAAAATTTTCATTTGAAGAATTGCTCACAACTCACAAATGCAATAATATATACAAATCAATGGAAATGTGCATATTAATAGCATGAGAGATATTTCAAAAAAATTACATTTGTGTAATTTTTGATAAAACAAAAGAATACACCAAAATGAACTTTACGCCATATTAAACAGTGCAAATTAGCACTATTCATTGGAAAATTTTGAAGAAAAATATGGAGCCATTTTACAGAAAATGGCATTTGAGAGTTTCTGAAAATGCGGAATTTTCAGCTCATTTTTACAGAAAACTGTTGACTTTTCAAGAAACTTTATTTGACATAATTTAAAGCACATGTACTCATAAATCTAATAAAGTGAAGACATTGCCTCTAGTGTAAATATTTCAGCTTGAGAGACAAGTCAAAAAATTAAATTTTTGTAATTTTTGGAATAACAAAAGAATAGAGCAATATGGCATTTATGTCATCGGAAAGGGTTCATTTGGAACTAACACTACCAAAAATTTAAAGAAAAAATTTAGAGCCTCTTTGAGAAAAATCTTGTTGTGTAATTTTTTTAAATTGCAAATTTAGCATGTACTATTGCATGAAAACTACTAAAATTTCCAAAAAAATCTACATGACCTTAGTGAAAGAACTATTTATGGACAACAAATTTCATTTAAAAGAAAAATCTCTATCTTCAATTTTGTAGTTGTAGTAAGATACCAGAAAAAATTCAAACTTTAGCAATTTTCAAAAATTCAGAGTTAACCGTGATATTCTGACCTATGCCACCTTTATAAGTGTATGTTACTCTATTATTACAATAAATTTAGAGCAGTTTTTGAGACAATTTTTAAAATGTCTGTGGGGCTTCTTTTAAAGTACCTCCAAATTTTAGAGAAAGTTTTTCAAAATTTCAAACCTTCAACTACAGCCAGATAGACAGAGGTTTTCTTTATGCAATTTGGAAAAGATTGTACATGTGGTTTAGACGCTAGGTTTGTTCACAGGACAGACAGACAGACTAGAAATTTTGAAAAAAAACAACACTTTTTCACTATTTGGACCCCTGTGAAATTGTCATTACCTCGAGGACTTCTAAAAACATGAATTAATATAATTCGATAGTTGTCTTTCTGTTACATTCTTCACTTTATTTATTGAGTCCTTTTTCATTTAAAATTATTAATAATGTACATTTGTATAATTCATTAAACATCTGTTGTGAACAAAATTATTATTTTTTCTTTCAAAGGAAATCCATGTTAATTTGAGACTGTATGAATCAAGTTCAGTGGTCAATTTTTACATAATCTTTTCACACAAACAATGAATGAGATTTGCAGTTTTAACAATCACAGGATGCTTTGAGGTCCAAATGTCTTAGATAAATTTCACATTTTGTATTGTTAGTTTTCTTTCTTGGAATTTTCGATTCTATTGTTTGTTCTGAATGCAAATAATGGGCTATTTTAGATGTCAACTCTCGTGGAAACCCTATTAATACTGAACTCAGAATAGATCTGTGAGATAGTGTAAATAAATAGACTAATAAAAGCAAATTTCTGTCTGCAATTCATACTTCTGAAAGTATCAATAATGTATTATCTTCCTGAAAGGCCAATATGAATTGTGCAATAGCAAATGAAGGTTATTGCATGAGGTCCATGGGCGATGCACCGGTTAGCTCTGCTTTGTCAATGTGGCACAAAGATGCTTTTAGACACCAGACACACTCATTACATAAAATAAATTTCTGAGATTTAAAAGAGCCTCAAACCATATGATGGGGGTTGGATTTTGGTACTGAAAATCACAAGAGCATATAATGTTCTATGGCTTTGGTGGTATAATGGTTAGCATATTGAACAGTTATACACAAAGTTTTCAGGTTCATACCTGATTGAAGCCGTTAATTTTTAAGGACGAAAAAATGGTTTGAATGCCTTCCTTCTGAGTGGAAGTAAACCCAGCTGACCCATGTGGTAGATTTATTGCATGTAAAATATCAAGACTAAATGAAGTCTCTGAGCAAAATTAAAATAGCTGATTTCATCACCTGTGCGATACCTCCTTTCTGTCAGATGGTGAAAGGTGCATAGCAGAATTTGGGAAGAAAGGCAGAAGAGGTCATTGTCTGAGCCTTGCCATGGAAAATAAGACATCATTGAGTTGAATGTTCTTAAAACTGTTGATGAAATAATAAGACTTGGGGTCCAAATTATCCCATGCGACCCCTCCTGGGTTAATAGTGAAATTTGGACATAGACTATCTTTATAAGTGTGTTTCACTTCATTCTTACAAGAAAATGAAAGACATTGGAGCCATTTTTTAAGGAAATATTGAAAATGCCTCAAGAGCTTCATGGAAAAAAATCCAAAATTTAAAGAATACTTTTCAAAATAGTAGGATTTCATCTCAATGCAGATTGGCTGATATATTAATTTTGGTAAAAATACTCGGAATAGTTTAGGCACAAAATAAAACAATAATGACAACTGTATGTCTTTGTTGCAGCTGCTCCGCCTTTCTACACAAGGGTTGGTTCTATTTTCCCACATCCAAAGCAACAATTCTCTCAAACTGATCTCTCCATTTATTTCTTAAACATTGCGTATGTCACCCTGCAGCATGCACTAATTTCCTCATTCTGTGTACAATCCCTATTCACATTTGCACTGCTTTCTGACATTTTACAGAGGAATAAAAAATACACATGCCAAAGTATTAAATGAAATAAACCAGGAATTTTTATATTAAGGGCATTGGTGCAACAATTTTTCACATTTTGAGATGTATGCAAAAATTCCAAAATTTAATATACGTGTAATTACACTAATAATCAATTTTCAGGCAAATAAAAAAACATGTCTTTTTTTGATGTCCAAATTTAAGGGGGAAAAAATTGTACATTTTAAAAAAGTTGTGTCAACTATTATGCAATTTGATGTGGAATGACTCATATCTACCACATATTTCCAAAATAATACAATAAACAATATTATTTGAACTGTATGTAACAGTCCATCATTAACTCACACTTTGTTATTTCAATTTACACACTACGGTTTGCATTGCACATTTTCATTCGTGGTCCCCACTCGTATAATGGATCTCATCTCCACCCTTCCAAGTTTGTTGTTTTTGCACTTGAGTGGCTCGTACACAGCTCCTGGGGGTCAGTGAAAGTGCAAAATGCTGTGCAGGTTTGGTTTTTAGGGTTTTTTTCCCCTCCTGGTATTGGTACGCCCCCTCCCGCCCAGCAGGGCATCTTGATGGAACAAGCTGTAAGTTCCAGATTGGACTCCTGATAACTGTAGTAGTCGATCTGTGTGTGTGTGTGTGTGTGTGTGTGTGTGACTAAAAGAGAGAGGGTATTAGTGATTGATAGAGTGAGTGAGAGAAGGGGACAAGAATGACAGAAGAAAAAAAAAACTGCACAATACTGCTACATAATAAAGAAGTCATCTGCCAAAATTGTTCTCCAAGCAATGATTGAATTTAACCCAACTATGTAGCATGTGTTGAATATCTACCACTGTCAGAACATGAACCTTAGGACCCCTCAGAAAATAATATTGAGGTTCAAGTTTTGACAAACATGGATACTGATTTGTAATGCACCAGGAAGTGAATGTAGAATGACTGAGCCAGGGTGGCCAGTGATCTGGGTTTTGGAATTCAAGGTTTTCCTGTTGTTTTTTTTTGTCGCACATTACAACACATTCTTACCCTCTATCGCTTACGCATTAAACAGAAAGTTATGTAATGCTGCAGGAAAAAGCAGTGAAATTTCGATCGCAAAACTGTTATTGCCAGGTCCTGGAAACGAAAAAGTAAATAAATCAAGTTGCTAAATGTAGGAGGAAAAATCTTCTAACACGTGCAGAAGAATCCACGTTTCATGGGTCCTTGATTCCGAAAACTCAGTTGATGGCAAAATGTCCATCCATCCGTCCGTCCAGTGAACAACGCTAGCGGCTAAACCGTTAAGCTGATATTCTTCCAAATTCATATTCCTTAATCGATCTGGCAATTATATTGAAAGACCCTTATATTTGAAACCAATATTTTAATTTTGGGGGGTACTTTATATAAAACCCCTGGGACATTTTCAAGAAAATGGCTGCAATGTTTTTGATTAAATTTTGTTTTTGGATAAAGTGGAGGTCGTTTATGAAAATAGTGTAGATATCATTCGTTGAAAACCATGATTTTTTCGAAAATTGCAAAAATAATTTTTTTCAATGTCTTCCTACAATTACAATTATGATGATAAGAGAATTTTCCTTTACTGAATCTGTTCCCAGAAGCTAGATTTTGAAATTAGGTGATGTACAATCTTTTGAAAATTTGAGTAGTTTTCCCGTAATTTTGTGTAAATACAGGCAATTTTTAATTTTTTAAAACTTTTTTTTTCTAAAAACCGGCATAAACAATTTTAATTCAGCGTATAGAACAGTGTAGGTGTCATGTTCATTGAAAATTCTGATTTTTGAAAATTGGAAAAATTCTACATTTTTCGCCATTTTTTCTACACTTACAATTATGAATATTTTTTACTTTGTCGCGCTTAAGAAAGAACTTCTTAAGAAGAGCAAGTTATGTAATGCTGCACAAAAAATGGTGAATTTTCGACAGAAAAACTCTTCTTATAAGGCCCTGGTAACGATAACGTGGTTAAATCCAGTTGCTAGATATAGAAAAAATCCTCTGACATGTGGTGTAGCCAGAATCCATATTTTATGGGTCTCTGATACCGCAAAATCGATTGACGACAAAATATCTGTGAACAATGCTAGCGGCTAAACCATTCAGCAGATTTTCACCATAGTTGCAGATATCCCCCAATCGATCTCGCTGATGTCACAGCCCCTTGAATTTGGAACCGAGATTTTAATTTTGAAGGATTTTTTACATTAAGCTCCACGGACATTTTCAACATTTTCAAAACATAGCGCCATTGATTTTGATTAAATTTTGTTGTTGAAATCTGAAGGACGTTTAAGGGAATGGCGCAGGCTTCATGCAGATTGAAAACTGATTTTTCGAAAATTGAAAAATTTCAGAATGTTTTCGGCATCTTCCTACTACTACAATTATGAAGATACAATTTTTTCTTAATGAAATGTGTTTATTAAAAACATCTTCAAATGTTGAATTTTTCGAAAATATGATAATTTTTTGAGTAAATGGGTGTTAAACTTAATCGGCTCTGAAAATCCTGTGTCTCGTAATCGTAATAGAAATGTTTTGAGGCATTTGGATGCTACATACCTTAGAATGTGTATATTATATTATATTTTTTCGTTTGTGTTTAACAAGGGAGCTTTTGCTATACATTTACAAATTAATCTCTTAGAAATCATTTACAACCTATTCCAAATAAATACGAAATAAAGATTGGTAGCCTTCAGTCGCCCGTTCCCAATTTACACAAACAGCACTACACGTAAGCTAGAATTTGCATATTATTTCGTATTTAATTTTTTTTATCGTCATCATTATTATTATAGTTATTATTTTTATAATTATTATTATAATTATAATAATAATAATTATTATTATAATAATAATTATTATTACAATTGTGTTATTCCATTTTAAATTGCGCTCGTGTTAAATGTGAAAACGAATAGATGAGCTGCCAGTGAAACTATTTTATTTCCATATCTAATGGCAAGAAAGTATGTGCTGTTTTAGCACCACTACATTTCTTGGTGAAATGTGTTCATCAAAAACATCTTTGTATAATCTCATGTTCTATTTTTTGAAAATTTGAGTATTTTTTGCGAAATATTCTGTCAAACATTGACATTTTTTAAACAAATTTCCTTAAAAAAACAGCAAAATTAATTTTGATTAAATTTTGACATTAAATAGCATAAAGGACACTTAAGAGAATGGTGCAGGTGTCATGTAGGTTAATATGCTCGCTTTTTGGAAAAATGAAAAACTTAAATTTTTTTCTGGGTCTTCTTCAATTATAAAGATACAATTTTTTTCCTAATGAAATGTGTTCATCAAAAACAGATAAGGTCAAATAAGGTCATGATGAATTTTTCGAAAAAAGGAGTGCTTTTTATGTAATTTGACATCAAACATGGTCACGCGTTTTGAAATTCCTGGGCTTAGTAAACATAATTTGAGACGTTTTTGGAAGCTATTGCTATTCTTATAAAAGAAGGTAGATTGATGTAAGGTCATAAAATTAACTTCGAACTAACAAATTACTTCTTTACTTGAAGAAATTTTGATCGTAAATTATGGTACGTTTCATTTGTAAAAGTCTGACTACTGTTCCTATCAAAATAAACGCTAGCATGCATCACAGGCGCTTAATTTTAATTTGTTGGGTTTGGATTATATTAGCATTATTTCTAATACTTTACACGAAAGAAAAATTGAAAAAATTGAGTACCATAAATTTGTACAAACATTTACTTAAATTTCATATTACTACCTGCGCTGCCTTGAAGAACAATGCAGCGGAGGAAATAGGCTCTACTCATATTTGCTGGTGCGCAACCGTGTCAAGATCACTGCATGTTCATGTTCTTCTTGCTCCCTGTCAATTTGGACACTGTCACCCTTAAACTCCACATAGATTATAAGCAAAGATAGCTTTGACTGCGCTCTTCTACAAAAGAAGTTAAAATTCCCTTTGAATATCATGGACGTGATAACATGGTCATTTCGATCAGAAAAACAGCAATGTGGTGCCGCCCATGTCATCAAAAAGGAGGCGCGACACTAACCAAAATTCAGTGATTGAGTTCCCGGTGAGACGTTTGTTCCGCAAGTAACTTGTCCATGCACGTGTAACTCACAGGCAACCATAGAGGTGCTAGGTACTCTACCCATGTTGCACCTACACAAGAGGTAGTGTTTGAAGTTGTGTTATGCATGAGTCAAGAACTACCAAGATCGTCAAGCAAACATGTGACACATCTCATAATACTTCGATTTTAACACTCACCGTTATCATGTACTGAGTTGAATTCTGAACTTTACTGAATACGATGCCGTATATGAATTTGTGCTAAATGTTAGGAAAAAACCTGAAAATAATGAAAAATCCCGCTTTTCAAATCAAATTCCCGTTTTTTCCAGGCCGTTCCAAATTCCAGGTTTTTTCCCCCGGTTTTCAAGGATTCCAGGTTCGCTACCCACCCTGTAAGTATCTAAGATTGAATTACAATGTTTTTTGATTTCCTTGAAAAATAATTAAGAGATGGAGGGAGAGGAAGAAAAAGAAAAAAAGAAAGAAAAAAAAAGGGGGGGGAGGGGAGAAGAAAAATTTCGATATATAAGAATTATAAACACAACTAGTTACAAAAAAGAACACAGCACAAAGACAAGTTCACAACGTGACATCATTCAAATAGCCAAGAACACACACATGTCAGTAATGGAATGGAAGCCTCCAAATTAACTTTCTCCAAAGAACCTTCAAAATCATTCTCAATTATCACATACACTTTCATGTTGCACAATGTGTATTAAATATTTTTTATGAAACTACCTTACCAACACATCAGCAACAATGGAACTGAAGAAACATACATTAGTGATACTGGTCATACTAAATCGTAAGAGGGGAAAAATTAATGTTGAAATTATCTTAAAAAATTATACTGATAAGAATGCCTATAAATAACTTCAGTCACTTACCAAAAAATATTTTTGAAGTTGTTTCAATTACATTGGGGGATAGTTTTTAAACCAGAACTTAAAAATCCAACAGGCTGTTCAAAAACCCTGAGTCCTCTCATTAAAAAAAATTACAGATCAAACTCACATATTTCAAAGAGATTTTTGTCAATACCTTGTATTTCTTAATATTGTATTCTGTTGAATTAAAATTTACAAAGAATGTACACTAATATATATTGATTCTTGAACACACCTGTGCCTCAGATCAGTGATGTCAGCAGCAAAATTTATGTCCCCTGATATAAGTATAATTGATGCAGGGCTCCCATGAATATCTGCAAAACGGCGCATGGACTGACGTAACTTTTCATCGGCAGCATTCTTACACATTGAGGCCACATGAATGAGATTAACCTAATAAAAAGTACAGTTAATAACTGACAAATAGTTACATGGATACGATTGTTATTAATTCAAATTACACAGACACACATCCAAATTTTACAACAAATGTGAGGGCAACAAAACAATTTGTGGGGACTGAAATTGATTGAACAATTTGAAATTCTTTGAATTCTTTTTTTTTAGTTCACATCTTGATATGAATAATTTTACAAAAGAAAGAAAATATTTTTTGTTTTTACTCATAATAAGATAAAGCTGTTAAAACAAAGAATTTAAATATTTTTTACAACTGAAACAACAACACTAAAACTGAACTACAGATTTATTACCTTCAATTAAGCTAAAAAATTGGATTTATACAGAGTTTGTTTACATTGCAAATTGAAATCAAACTAAAATCTCTATCTTGTAATTCATATTCCCCAAATAATTCATCATATTCTTGTTCCGGCAAATTTATTTTTTGTTGTCATGATATTAAGTAGTTTTATCGAAAGGTAAACGTTGCATTAAAGTTTAAGTTTAAAAGAACTGAACAAACTTGCTCAATTGGCATGATCACTAGTAAAAAAACAATTGTTCAAAATTAATTGAAATAGAACTAATAAAATGTAGTTTAAGAGTACACAAACTAGAATAATAAAAGAGTTTAACCACACTAAGAAAAAGAAGCAAAATTATGTAAGAATCATAACGTTCAAAATACAGTAAAATCTGTCTAAACCAGAAACTGTACAAGCCGGAAATCTGTCTTAACCGGAAAATTTCTCCGGCCCGTAAAGTTATTAGGGTATTTTACACAGCATAAAACGGAATCTGCCCAACGCGGAAACAGAACAGATTTTTATGTCCTATAGGAAAAATAAACCTTTATAAAACGAAATTCCTGTGAATTTATTGCAATCGGTAGAGACACGCGAAATATTCTTAATGGAATGAATGCATCTGTCAATCTGTTTTAAATGCTATATCTCTGTGACATGCAATTTAGTCGTGGCCCAGCCGCACGGTGAGGGAGAGGAACTTCAGCTGTCAGCGTAGAATTCGACCTTGGGGTCGCTTGCCTCTCCAGGCAGTAGGACGAAGGGGAATTCCCTTCCTGACTCTGCGCGTGGGAAAGTGTTCAAGCATGGCTTCTGTTGACGCGTCCTCCGCTCCGTGTTGAAAATTGTAACCCTTTGGCCAGAGACAAATTGCTTAAGGCCATGCGAGGGTATCAGAAAGGCATACTCAGGGCTGTGACGCATTGTGCTTTGAAAGTCAGCGATCAGTCCATCTACAGCTACTAGACAGTGAGGTGTGTAGTGTTACAAGTTTAACAATGGCAGAAAAAACACAAAACTTTAACTTTAGATGAAAAGGTAAAACTAATTAAAGCAAACGAAACTCGGAAGCTCTCAGTGAAAACTCTTCAAGAGTTATTCAAGTGCGGGAAGACACAGATTTACGAAACACTCAAAAGAAAAGCTTAAATAAAGGAGAATTGGATGAAAGGTATGTAAAGATATCCAGTCTCTTACTTCATTCACTTTGAAGGTTTTTTTAAAATTAATGTTGAACACTTGTCTCTATTTTTGACACGCACTGATCATTAACATTACTCTGTAGGACATGGATCGATGAAAAGGAAAATTAAAGCGAAGAATGATGAAACCAACCATCTTGCATGGGAATGGTTTGTGCGTGCTAGATCGAAGAATATTCCCATATCTGGTCCAATGGTACAAGCTAAAGCTAAAGAACTTGCAGAACAACTCGGTGATTTTTTGTTTAAGACCTCTAATAAATGGTGAGTGTGGAATGAAATCTGTGGAGAGCCCAAAGATGTTGATGTAGAAAAAGTTCAGGAGTGGAAAATAAAACTTGCCAGTATAATTGAAGGCTTCAAACCAAAAGATATATTCAACGGGGATAAAACTGGATTATTTTTTCGGGCATTACCAAATAAAACACTAAATTTAAAGGGAGAAAAATGCAACGGAGGCAAGCATTCGAAAGAGAGATTAACAGCATTTTTATGTCGGAATATGGAAGGAAATATGGAACGACCTCTAGTAATCGAAAAGTCACAAAAGCCGAGATGCTTTAGAAACTTGAACGTGTGCTCGTTACCGGTTACCTCGCATGCCAATAAGAAGGCGTGGATGACAGCTTTGTTGATTGAGGAATGGCTTGTTTCGTTCAACAACCGAACGAAACTGAAGAAAAGAAACGTGTTGTTATTTCTGGACAACGCTACGTGCCATCCACACTTAATTCTGTCTAATGTAAAATTGGTGTGGTTCCCTGCAATACAACAGCCATTATGCAACCTATGGACCAAGGTATAATTTACTCCATGAAGACTCATTATCGCAAGTTTTTGATGCAGTGCCTAATTGGAAAAATGGAAGACTCTAATAATGTAACTGAATTGTCAAAGTCTCTTACAGTGCTGGGTGCAATTCAGTGGATAGACAAAGCTGTAAAATCTATAAAGCCCCAGACCATTCAAAAGTGTTTCAGACAGGCAGGTTTTTCAACAATTTCCAATGTAGACGAGTTGCCAGCAGATGATGACACTAAAGATGCACTCCAAGATGTAAATACGTTATGCGCAATTATGGGGAAGAGTACTGAAGATGTAATATATATCGATAAAGATATATTTACAGATGGAGACATTGAAACTGAAAATGACAATATCATATCTGAATCAGAAACTTAAGAAGACACGGCAATGGAAGCAAATCCCTCTGTACATAACTATTCTGAAGCCCTGCAATGTGTTCTGCAGTTAAAAAAGTTCGCTCTCACTTCTAATAACCCAGAACTATTTCAGAATTCTTCAACTGCACAAATTATAATTGAAAAAGTGATAGTTAGTGGGAAAACAAAAAAGCAAAAAACTTTGGATGAGAGTTGGAAAAAATAGTATTTAGAGCACAAATTGTAATTTTTTTCTCTCCATTTTCAGAAATATATTTAATCCTCTTTTTTGTTAATTTCTATACATAGGTTGTAGGCCTTCATTACTGTATTTTAATAATTACAATAAATTTACTAGTTTCAGGACGGAAATATGCCATAAAATAGAAACCCTACACAAAACGGAAACCTTCCTAAACCGGAATTTTTTTTTGTCCCGTTCGATTCCGGTTTAGACAAATTTTACTGTAGTTTGAATTTGAAATGAAGGGTAGTCCACTTTTTGTTGGGTTAGTTTTCCCTAACTTTTCCAGTATTTTATATATTTTTCTGTGATATTATTTGCGTATTTCCCAGTATTTAAAGAAAAAGTGAATAAAAGCAAGGCAAGTTGACATTAAAATGCTGTTATAAGTGTGCCCTTTCTCCGTTATATCTCCGATCCTTTGGCATTGAAAGAAACAGGCACACTACAATTCAAAGGACTTGGGGCCAGTTGCATAAACATTATTTTATGGAATTAGCTCTGTCAAAACCTCTATGGCAGAAGAAAATTTCCAAAACAACCAAGAAGGCTTATAGAAGCAATGAAGATGCTATATCTTACAGGTTTTGAAACAAGCATAGAAATGTAATTATATTCTATAAATAAGCAACTCCACACACTACTACAAAAAGTTGCATGTGGTGTTTATTCCTGTTTTTCGAGTTTTGTTCATGGTTGAGTGTGGTGTGCATAGTGTGCAAGGTGTGACGTTCAATCTTGATACTCTGTCCGTGTTGAACAAATCAGTATATGCCAAAAAATTCTCACATTTTTGTTGCAGTGATTTTATGATAAAAATCCTTTTAATTATAGTTTGGTTATGAACCTACGTTAAAGGTCTGCTCTAACATTTGTACACCAAATTCAACTTTTTTTCTTCTTCTGTGTTTGTTCCTTTTCAACACATTTTATCAGTGTTGACATCTTTGCAAATATAAATGATAAATATTTTTTACATTTGAAAATAAATAAATAATAATAAATTAATTTCTTTACTGCATTCAATCCTATGTAATATAACCTGCATCATTGTCACACAAATTTTACTGTGGGGAAGAACAAAGACTTTTACAAGTACAAGCCATTAATGAATGAATTAACGATAATAACTGTATTTAAAGAAATGAACTATGAAATAAATTAATATTAATAAGGAAAATAGAAGATTAAATAATATTAGAATATATGTTAGAACGAGTGACCTCCAGCAGCGACAATGCTGCTGAACAAAACCACACAAATTAGTTTTCCAAAAAAATAGCATGCATGCTGCTCATAAACACCACAAACTACTATCATAACACTGCAATGCATTATTTATAATAAAAACAAACAAATACTGCTATAATATAGTTTAGTATTTACCAAATGCACCAAAAAGGTAGCTTTCCCATGATGAAACTAATGAAGAGCAAATATTTAATGACGTGCAGCCTCTTCCTTAAAAACCTTGCTGTCCTTGACCTGAGTGGTATCATAAGCATTCATGTACCAAGTTTCAGAATCCCGTTCTGTTACAGAATTTCCGAATTGCGTGCAGTATAAGAGAAGACAGACTAACACAACCAAATAATTGCATTTCTCCATCAAAATCAAAACTGTTAAATCATTTTTGTGTTTTTTAAGTTCCCAGGTATCTAATGAAACCATAAACACCTCTGACATGTCTGCAGTTTTTTTTCAATTTCTGGTTCTATATGATATTAGTAATACACACTTGCTAAATACAAGTAACTAATGGCCTTTAGAAGAAATATACCAACAATAAAGAAAAATCACGGAAGTATTTTAGCTAAGAACTCCTAAAGAAGTAATAAAATTAAATATTTAAATAAACTCTGGAAATGCAAGGACACGAAAACGCAGCAAGATTGGAAATGGGAAAATCAACACCAATGATCCACGGCCTGAACATAACAAACCATGGAACACGCACACTACAGCAATTAATTGAATGTCATCACTGTCACGATCTATTAGTTGCAGTACGAAGTTCTTACAAACAATTATTATATGCTCAAAACATTTGCTTTATGTGCACCATAAGTGGAATGTTCTGTGTAACAAATTATAAATGAACCCATAAACAAAGCTTTAGGCAACTGGTCCTAAGTATCTCTCATTACATGTTTGTCATCTCACCAATCACTGTGAAGAATAGAAGAGTTATACCTAGTGTGTCAAATTACAGTAGTACTCAAATAAACTGCATCACCCTCCAAAAATCAGCATTCCGCTTTTCTCTACCCAATATTCTTTCAAAATCCCAATTAGTATTAACTACTGGATCCGAAAACCTTTGTTTCTTATATTTGCATAATAAGTATTGGAGATTATTTCAGCCCTTCCTGCAGGTATAATGGGATATTGTTAATCACCTGCTGTGAGTTTTCATTCTGAGCCTAGAAAGTAGAGTGCAACTGCTTCAATGTGGATCGCTAAATAATTAAAGAGATAAATTGATCTGGAGGAAAAAAAAGTGGGTAGAATAAGTTCGGTAATTTTATGACTTGTTGGCATCACTGGGATGAGTTCTGACCATCTGGGTGATCAGCATTGTTGTGTTCATAACCTCAAAATGAAGTTGAACAATGACAAGTCTACTTGAAAATTTCACATTCGTTGAACAATGTTCTACGATTCATATTGTATCTGGTGAAAGTGAAAAACAGGCTAATATATAGTCTAGACTGACTTAAGTGTATGCTGAAATTTGTAAGAACCACAAGAATTTTTACAAGTGGGTAGAACAGTTCAAAAGTGGTGGACTCAGTGACAAACACAGTTCTGGTCGCATCAGCAGGACATTATATTGTGTGTTTGGGGGTGCTGGAGGTATGTTTTTTGTGATCTCAAAGCACAGCCAATACTGCTCAGATACGCTTTTGAACAAGGTAAAGCCAGTCATGAGTGAGAAACATTGAGGATCTCAGAAGAGAGGTGTGATTCTCAAACAAAACAACACACATCCTCACACTGCTCAACAAAGTTGTGAAACCATCGACAAGATGGGTTGGGAGGTACTGCCTCATCACCCTTACAGCCCCAATTTAGCACCACTTGATTTCCAGTTGTTTTACCCACTAAAGGAGGCATTACATGAGAAGTAGTTTCAGGATAATGAGTTTGTCAAAACATTGTGGGTAAGTGGTTCAACACCAAGATAAAGAGTTCCTTGCAGCAGTTATTAAAAAGTTGGTAATCCATGGGGACAAGTGTATAAATGTTGTTGGGGATTATATTAACAAGTAGAAAAAGTCTTGTTTTTGTAAATATAATAGTTTATTTCTCCAGATTAATTTGTCTCTTAAATTATTGAATGCCCCTTATATGTTCAAGGAAGGTTACTCAACAAGTAAAATAGATTCTCCCCATTGAGAACTTTTGGGAAGAAATCAAAAGGTTACCTGCAGATAGGAAACCCAAATCATTAGAAGAGCTTTGACATTCAATTACCCATACAGTCAACTCCGGTAATAGTGAACTTCTGGGAACTAACATTTGCGGTTCACTATATTCGATGATGTACTTATTTAAAGTAAGTAGAATATCTCTACAATTATTAATTATATTAATTTAGAGATACAGCTAAGTACATTAACAACTGAAAATTTCAATATCTTTATTTGACCTTAAAAAATCATTTTCAATTGTTTGCATCATACATTTTTCATTAGTAATTTGTCCAGATCCTTCTAGAGTTCATGCTTTCTCCATACTTGATTCTGCCTTGTCCACTACCTCTAAGTATCGTAATTCAGTCCTGACACCCTTCAATGCTTCTTGCACGGTTAGAAAACCATCCCACTCTCCGTAGGGCCTTTTACTCATCTAATAACATACAAGATCCTTTTCGAAGTGACATGGCACAAGTGGTTAATGAACCTGATTGCTGAATGCAACATTCCAGGTCCACCACTTCCACCTCTCGGGAGAAGTCTTCGAGTATGACGTTCGGGCAATGATAGTTTTTCCAAGCTGCCTGGTGTTGGAATTTGTATCACTGAGGTGATAATTTCTTTCTTTCTTCTTTTTTTTCACGAGAAAATTAATTTCCAGTTTGTATTTCCTATGTTCACTATAGCCGGGGTTCAGTATTTACTATAATAAATCTTCTTATGCTTATTTGTAAAGTAAATGAAATGTGACCAGTAGTTTGAGTTCACTATAACCGGAGTCAACTATATGGAATAAGGTCACAATATTACATAGAAATTTTAATTGTCCATGCCTGGGCATTGCAGTTATCAGAGCAAGAAGAACTATTAGTCAAAATAGTTCAATTGTCGGAAATTAGAATGTTTATAACAAATTATTAAATAAAATACATTTCTTCCAAAGTTATGCCACTATCGGCAGTAGAATCTGGAAAATATATTGTACAATATTACTTGTTTTTTTTCAATATTCCACTGATTTTTTAAGTTCTGAACAAAAATAAAGACGACATTTAAAATACATATTTGGGCTTTTTTATACGAGGTTCTTGATTCTTTGATCTTTAAAACACCTTGAGTTTTTGTGAAACAGATGCTGTTTTGTATGTTTTTTTATAATGGAAAATACCACAAAGAGGTGGAGCAATTTTTTTTGAGAACTAGTGTTAATGACATACCATTTTCAATTTTTGATGGGAAGTATTACAATAACACACACATTAAATATTAAAATGTAATTCTGCAGTATAACAACCTTCTTGTGAACATGAGTAACAAGAACAGCTTTTGAAGAAGGGAATAACTAATATAAATAAACACATTGTGCCTTTTAATCAAGACACTTTTTTAGAATTGCAAAATGATTGATGATACCCTCACTTGTGCCAAAATAACATTTCTGAAATTGGGATATATGGTAAAATGGAATTTTCTACTCCCAAGATTATTTCAAAATTCATATTTTCACAATTTTATTATCATTCAATACTAAGATAATTTTCATAAACAAGATTACAAAGAAAGAAAACTAAACAACGCAACTCGTAATTAATTACCTGAGCATCATTTAATTCCTGCAAAATCTGATTACTTTCTTTCTTGACATCACACACTACCAAAAATTCTGCTTCTCTGAATCCCGTGAAAAATCTCTTGCGAATTACTTGGGCCACTGCCACAGCAGATCGTCCTTTTGGCACCTGAATGAGAAAAATCACACGCTGACTGGTACAGATTCATTTACTATAAAGTAATAATGTGCACTATTATCTAAAATTTTCACAAAATAACTAATCATAAACAAGAGAAAGTTTTAAAACTAAGATTTCTGTACTGTAAGTTCTTACTTGACAATTTTCAATGTCCCAAAAAACACCAATAGGAGGTAGCAGACGAGGAACAGCATGCAATGGAACAGGGCTACCCTCACTTTGATATCCCTGGCACCTCAAACGTGGATGAACACATGTGTGTAGTGATGATACATCATGATACTGGCAAGTATTGGTATCTGAATAACTGTCTGAATCAGATTCACTTACACAACCTTTAGTTTCTGATAACGGACGATTAGGATTCTGAGGTTGAACAGGAAATGTAAAAAGGCTACAATTTGTTTCTATACTAGGTGTAGATTGTCTTTCTTCGTAACTCAGAGAAGATGTGCGCTTCCTAGGAGCTAAAAAATACAAACAACTATGAGACCTATTAAACTTATTAGCAAAAATTTTATCAATTCATAAAGAGAAAATAACCTTGTTTTCTGTGAGGCAGCACATGTACAAGTTTCTTTTTTGTACTCGATTCCATGTTGTACCTACTTTCTTTTTGGATTTTACTTTCACCCACTATGGTGTAAGGCCTAAAACACAAAACATTAAACTTTTTATAGTCACTTAATAATTTTGAAAATTCTTCCTGATATAATACAAATTACAGATCCCAAGTAGAGCTTAATGATAAAACTTTTATTCTTTGTTTTCAATCTACCCCGTCATTACTGATCTAGGGCATTTACTGAGAAAATAAAAATTAATAATACCGTGATAAAAATATCAGCATCCCACAGAGTTCAACATTAAAGACTGCTCGCCATTCATCACTCAAGATTTCACACCATCATCCCACCGCTGCACCATTCCCGGGCCAACCATAGACGCAAACACGAAATCCCCTCGACGAGAGCAAGTGCCCCCACTTAACGCGCACATTTCTGCGCATTGTCGTCAAAACCCAATGTAAAGTAGCCAACATACATCGCCACACACATTGGGACAGATATATTGAAACTCTCATAATTTATGACAGCCGTTCATTATCGTTTGTGTTTTGTACTCTCACTTCAGTGCAGAAGAAACACACATAATCGATTCTGAAACAAAGAAGCAAATGTTTACATGAAAATCGAGGCAACCAACACTTCGTAGTTATTGTCTATACTGATATATTCAACTGTTTTCCCGCGTAATAAGGTGTAATATGAAATGAGCAATGGGTAGCACTTTCAAAGTAATACAATTAATTTCTACAAAATCAGTGTGTGAAAATCACACAACTGATGAACATATTTCGATTTTTGAATTCACCTAACAGCATTCATTATTAAATTTGTACACGTGTCGTTATCTAAAGGCCGTGATTTCTTTTGAACATAATGCCTCAAATTTTCAACTTTCCATTTCACCGAAAAACATGTTACGTACAACTTGAATTCACAAGTACCATTACGTTTCAAAATCATTGAGTAATAGACGGGTTACATGAAGTCGTGACCAGAAGTATTCACAGGGCACCCACCACTGGTGGGCTACGGAAGAAACTACCATGATGGATGAAGAGTCATTAATATTCAGCCATGGAAGAACTAATACCTACTCTCCTGAGAAAAAACAATTCAGTTTTATGGCATGTGCTGCACTCTACCTGAAAAGCATATATATTAAACTATTAACGAATTTTTAACAACTACACTAAGGTTGAGTAATAGAGTTTATCCACTTTGGTTAGGTAAAGTCAAACATTACGACATTAGGTTCAGTGTCGTAATGAAGCTCTTTACCGCACCCAGTGCGGTAAAGTACTTCATTACGACACTCGTTTTGTAATGGGTTATTCCGCGACTAGCTTGATTCCTACTATTAAAAATAACAACAATTGTTCAAAGAATTTTTATTGACATAACTTTTTAACAGAATAAGAGTTCAAATTATAATAATAGCTATGCTTATTTGTTGTAAACATTAATTACAAATTTGCTGCAATTTGATACCGTAATTCCCGATGATGTTGAAGCTGTACAATTCATATTTGCATTTGAAATATTTGTAGATTCCACATTCGAAATATTTTCCCCCATAATTTTCATAGCTATCTCTTTTTTATTTTGCACTGATGTTTCGACATAACCTTCAGCAACAGAATTTGACTTCCATCCACCGTGCCTCTTTAACACATTCATGTCAGCACCTGCATCGGCGAGTAAAGAAGCAGATGATCGACGAAAGCAATGTCCTGTAAAAGTTTCAGAATTCTTCAAACCAAGATACATTGCTATTTTTTTTGGAATGTTTCCAAAAGTATTTATCCCAACTGGTTGCGAAGAACATTTTCCATTCTTGTAGGAGAGAAAGAAACGATCGTGCTTGACATTTTCCGGCCGAAGGCGAAAATATTGACGAAAAGTCTCCAAACAGTTGAATTCTTTGACACTTCCTTGAGTAATAACAAATTGTCTTGAAATTAATGTCGGTGTTTGGTATATTAATTATAATATACGTATTCTTATCCTCTATATCACTTAATTCTAAATTTTTCAATTCCTCTCTACGGCAAGCTCCAAAAACGCCAACTATTAATGTCACCTTCATCATTAAATAAATTTCATTATCTGCCTCTATTAAAAATTTATGTATGTCATCTTTCGAAAATATTTTAGATTTCTTGCTCATGTATCCTTCGCTCTTTCTTTTTAAGAAAGCTATCAATTGTGTGAACTTACTTATGTCCACATTATCATTAAGTAATATTGTACTCTTTAACATGGAATAATGTGACCATAGACTTGAGGGTTTCTCTTTTTTAGACTTACCAGAGAAGTACGCCATCATAACTTTTTCCGAAATGGTTTTAATATGTTTGGTTGCACTCCAGTCTCTAAATAAAGTGTATTCACGCTCATATTTTTTCGTGATTTCTCTGGTAATAGCGTGTCTAGAGCAGCATTTGCTGTTATTTCGATGTCAGAATCACAGCTGCTGTCACTCATATTGGAAAAAAATACTCTTACACCGTGGAAAGAATACACAAAGCTTGAGGTTGACACCAAATGTGTTTCAATTGTTATCATTGTTAGAAACAGTGTCGCCACTTCTAGAAAATAAATCGTTAGTACTAAACGAACGCGTAGGACGATCTTTTAGATTAAATCTAACTAATTTTTACAAAGTGGATAAAACGTTGTACGATATACGTGTCGTAACATCTTATTACAATACTCGATTGGTTACCAAACTCGGCCTAACGGCCTCGTTTGGCAATCTTCCAATCTCGTATTGTAATAAGATGCTTTACGACACTTATATCGTAAACTACTATTATACCCCCAAGAGGTCATTCAGACCCTAAAATGTTCGTAATTTTCCAGGCTTTGGGTAAAACTTAAGCATTAACTCAAAGTCGAATACAATTTAACGTATTTTTATTAATGTATAAATTCTTATAAATACTATAATTATTTGAATATATATAACTCGACGCACATTTTTTAATATTTAAAAAGTTCTTTTTTCATTTATGCACATTACGGAAAAGACGCGCTTAGCTTCTTAGCAACCAGCCATATAAAAAACGCATCAAGAGGCCGTTAAAATACTCGAGAGTCCGTTAAAAATATTTTAGCAGACTCTGGGGTTTAGATTTTACCAGTACTCTTAAATCTTTGGATAAATACGTCCCTTTTGTCCCCTTTGGCTCATTTTAACCCCGTACCATTTGTCCCCTTGCCTCATTATGTCCCTTTCTTCCCCTTTTCCAATTTTATTCACAATGTCTCATTTTCTCCCGTTGCCCTCTTCGTTCTCCTTTCCCCATTTGTCCCACTTGTCTCCATTATCCCCCTTTGTCCTTTTGGCCCTTTCACGCACTGCGATTGTTATTGAAAAACGGTACCAAGGCTCTGTACCAACAACCGACCCTTGCTATAGAACATGGAGAGTTTTGACAATTCTTAACTCTTGAAAGTGTGAAATGTTTATTTTGAAGAACTAGAATATCTAGGAATAACAAAAAACATTTAAGTAACACGTCCTCTAATAGCCTTTAAGGGCTTGTTACATAAATAACTATTATTCTTAAGCTACTTGAGCAAGCATTTTAACCAGAATGTAATATTTGTTTAACTAAGCTATGCTTTGCAAATATTTTGATTATCTGAACAGAAAATGGGATTTAAAAGTATTCGAAAAGAAAATGAGGGCCCGAGTTGGGACTTTCCTCTACGTTCAACCACCTTGAGTCGTCTATTTTATGTAATGACCCACGTCATAAATTACAATATTTTTCAAATGTGACGGTACATAGGGGGTGGGTTGTATGATGTTGGCTTCGCCCGAAATAATAACAGCTCTAGAGATCTCAGGATTTGATTGATTGATTGATTGAGTTTAAGGGCGCTTCAACGGCGAAGGTCATTTGCGCCCGTGTCAAATTATTTTTAGACCAATATTGCAGTACCAAGCTAACAAAAAATTTAAATAGAAAGCAAAGTAAAACTGAAAAAGGACGTATCCTAATAAAAAGGTTTGGCAGAAAACGCGTTTTTTAAGATCTCGGGCTTTAGCCCGAGATATTCTAGCCAATAATTGGCATTATCATCTTCTCTCAGATAAGGCTGTACAAGCCAGTCTCTCGCAAAAAGCCAAAAAGCTTGCAGAGAGAAGATTCGTCATTTCCAAGAATCTCCGCTAGGGAGATAGGAAGGTCATGCCTTCGACGGCTCTCTCTTATCTTAACACAGTGTAAGAGAACATGCTCAAAATCGATCCCTGCGGAACACCGTTTTCTAACTGGTGACTAGAGGATAACACGTCACCAAGGCGGACGCGGAAAGATCTTGATGAAAGAAAACCTACTAGAAACAAAGGGAGCCGTCCCCTAATGCCCCAAGTATGCAAGGTGCGAAGAATACTGTACCTCCAGGTGGTGTCATATGCTTTCTCTATATCGATGAAAATTGCTACCAGGTGCTGACGTAGCACGAAAGAAGTGGAAATCTGCGTAGCAAGGGTGACTAGGTGGTCCACCCACATTGGAGAGGTGTAAATAGGATCTTTTGTTCCAGGAGCCAGACCAGACGTGTATTCACCATTCGCTCTAAAAGCTTGCAGACACAGCTTGTGAGCGAGATTGGGCGGTAACTTGAGGGGGTTGTTCTGTCCTTTCCTTCTTTAGCGATTGGGAGAACAATGGCCTCACGCCAAATTCTTGGTATTGCGTGTTCAGCCCAAATCTTGTTGAAAATGCCGAGGAGAAAGGAACGAGCATTTTCCGGTAGGTGTTTCAACATTTGGTTATGTATCTGGTCTGGACCTGGAGCAGAATCTTTCTTGCAAGCGAGGGCACAGGAGACTTCGTCCATAGAGAAAAAGGCATTGTAATCTTCCTCTACGCGACTCGAAAAGTCTAATTTACAGTTTTCCATTTTTCTTTTCGTTTTTTGAAAGCCAGAAGGATAGTGTAGGGAGCTGGAGATGAGTTCGTAATGAGAGGCCATTTCTTCAGCAATTTCTTGTGGAGAGGTTAGGAGATTGCCATTTACCATAAGCCCTGGGATAGACGGCGAAGGGAGTCTTCCACCGATCTGTCGGACCTTTCTCCACACAAGTTTAGGGGATGAACGGCAAGAGAGTGACGAGATATAGGTTCTCCAGGACGCAGCCTTACTTTCCCGTATCATTAACCTAGCTCTGGCTCGGGATCTTTTATAATTTATTAGATTTTCCATGGTTGGGAACCTGCTAAGTTTTGCCAATGCCCTCTTCCGATCACGGACCGCGGTGGCACAATCAGCATTCCACCATGGCACAGGGAGGTGTCGTGCATGGCCCGACGACTTCGGGATGGCAAATGAGGCCGCATGAAGGACGGCGTTATTAAAATGGGCAACCATAGTATCGATGTCGTTTGAGCTGTTTTCCGATATTCGTAATTCTTTCTAGAATGTTTCCCACTCAGCTCGGTGGATTTGCCAGCGAGGAGGGCGGGCAACGTTCAGATCGGAAATATCGAGGTTGACCCGAATGGGAAAGTGATCACTGCCATGCAGGTCGCCAAGGACAGTCCACGCGAAGATGGTAGAAACGGAGGGACTACAGAGAGCTAGGTCCACGGACGAGAAAGTGTTAGAAGCTACGGAAGTGTGTGCTTTCGCCAGAATTAAGGAGAATTAAATTTTGGTTATCTATGATATTTTTAAGTAACCTGCCTCTCGTGCACGACTTTGTGCCACCCCAGGCAGGGTTGTGAGCGTTGATGTCCCCCACAATAAGAAAAGATGCAGGCACCTGAGAGAGCACATCTTCCAGTTCTTTCTGTGACACGACTTGTCCAGGCGGGATATAAACGTTGCAAATGGTAACAGAAATAGTTCGGAAATTGACACGAACGCAAGATATCTGGGGAGTGTTTCGAATGTCTATTTCGTTAGATACCAGAGAGTCTGTGATAAAACTGGCGACTCCGCCATGGGCGCGGAGGCCATCGTCAACGTCTTGCCTGTAGCAATAAAAGCCGCGTAGAGAGAGGGAGTGCTCAGAACGGAGATGTGTTTCCTGCAGGCAGATAACCACGGATCTATGCATAGACATTAGTAACTTCAATTCGTCCAAAGGGGAACGAAAGCCATTTAAGTTCCATGAGAGGAGAGCCATAGTTTCTAGTTCTTAGATATTTTGGTTCTAGGGTGGGTTATGTATCGGATTTCTTTTTCTTCTTTTTCCTTCTCTGTTCGAGAGTAATGGATTGGCTCAAGCGGAGTTCCTCATTCCCTGCAGAGTCATCTTGACTACTGCTAGAGAGAGTTGCATGTATTGGGACACCACGGTCCCTTGAGACAGGCGACCTAGATCTAGCAATAGGGCCTGTCAGTCACGGCTTCTCTGGATGCGTTTGAGTGTTTGTTGAAATATTTATGCTTTTGGTTTCAGTTTTCGTTTCAGACTGGACAACAGATTTGGGATAGGCATCTCCGCCGATGTCATCAAAGGACACCTGGCAGGCAGCATCGCGCAAAGTGGGGGCTTTAAGCGTTTGGGTTTCAGAATTGACTTTCTTATGTTGACCCACGGTGTCAGCGAAACTTCGGGCCATGTCCACGGGGTTTCGCGTCTGGTAACAGCGTCGTGCCTCCGGAAAGGAAACTTTCTCAGAGACCCTGATCTTCTGGATCTTTCTTCCTCTTAAGAAAATGGGGCACTGGTTGGAATTTGAGGGATGTTTTTCACAACAGTTTACGCACTTTGCCTCTGCGGAGCACTACAAGCCTCCCTTCCACAGTGCACGCAGACTGCGGCGCTCATGCAGTGAGGTTGCGTAGGGCCAAACCTCTTGCATTTAAAACAGCGCAGAGGGTTTGGAACATACTGCCTGACACGGAGATTGTAGAAGCTTCACGATATCTTCTCTGGTAGAGATGGACGGTCGAAGGTCAGAATCAGAGTTGGGGTAGGAGTGAGTACCCCATTTACTCTCCGCTGAATCCTGTAAATCTCTGACACATCATATGGCTCGAATAAAGCTTTCAAATTTTCTTCCGATTCGATAGAGAAGTCTTCATGATTTACCACACCCTTGCAGAGGTTTAAGGTGGGGCGGGCGGACACCTGCACCTGGAGGCCGGCTATTTCTTTGAGGTCAAGGATCTTGCTGATCTGTTCGTCAAAGCGACATTCAAAAAGGATTGTGCCGTTTCTCTGACGGACAACCGACTGAAATTTGCCAAACTTTTCCCATGTAATAAAATCTATTTTCAAGGATAAATAAGCAATAAATAAAATTTAAGGAAAAAGCAATAAATTTTGGTTATTACTTCCTGCCGCGGCAACATGGAAACGATAATTTGAATAATTGTATTTCCCACTGAATTCTAGAAGACGTGCACAGAAAATGAAGTTACATTTATGTCCAGAAGCAAAACAAGGGCCATCTCAGCATTTGATCAATGGATCAGGGAAACTGGACGAAAACCTGATCGAGATGGGGTCATTGACCGGAAGCTGTAGTACAATAGTTGTTACAGGTTGTTTATACTCATTTATACAGTCCAAATGGTAAATAATGCATTATGTATCATTGTTAAAATTAATGTTACTTTTCTTGTGATGCTCAGTATAGTCTCTAATTGTATAGAAACAGTTATGCAGCAGAAACGATTTCACTTGGGATTTAAACTTTTTATTGAATTTAATCGTTTAATGTCATCTGGCAAAGTGTTGTAAAATAATGTACATGTATTGTATGTGAATTTTTTGTAATGAGCTGTTGATACTGTCACCTGATGAATATGATTTCTACGTCGAGTATTATAGTAATAGACTTCGGCATTTTCTGAAAATATATTCCGCCCTTGAGCAAGTCATTTTTACAAAACCACTGATTCGTAAATAAAAGACACGGTAATGGTAGAATTCTAGATTAATGAAGAGAGGCTTACATGAATCACGTGGGTGGGATTTGGTTATTATTCGTACAATTCGTTTTTGTAATCTAAAAGTCTGGGAGCTATAAGATGTATTTCCCCAGATTCCCTGGCAAGTTTGATTGGGCTGACACTCTTCATAGTTTCATTCGCTCTTTTGCACGACATGACGAGAAAGTGGTGCTTAGTAGGTCTGTCAGATTCATTACAGAAAAAAACTCTGAAGATTAACTGTTTCACCAACAAATCTCCTCTTCCTTATGGAAGAGGGCGGGGGGTAGGTTTTTTATCAATTAAGAGGATATCAGATTCATCCTTGTGGTCCCCACCCACCACGGAGCCCAACAAGGGGACACTCCATCGGAGTGCCAGGGTTGTCACAGGGATATAGCGGGGGGGGGGGTACCACAGCGCTGCACCTCCGTGGATCCCCGCTCACCCTGGAGTTCAGTACAAGACCTAGTCCAAGCCGGTTGATCGGGAGTGGGTTAGCTCCCGACCGCCCGTCTAGAAGAGTCCATAGCCAAAGCAAGTGTATTGAGACCTACAAGGAATTATCCCCAAAATACGTAAGAGCACGTAAAATACGCCAAGAAAAAAGGAACGAGGAGAGTAATTGGGAAACAGACAGGCCCCTCAACCGCCAGGATATACATTCCCTCCGACACGGGTCGCCATGCACGGCAAACACATGGGTGGGCGTACAGCATACAGAGGGGGCCAGTGAAATAGAAGAGGGAGAAGAAAAGAGACAGGATGATATAGAAGAATGAGAATGTAAAATGGGGAGAAGAAAAACGACTTGTGAAGGAAAGGAATACTTGAGAGCCCTCTCTGTATCCCCCCGTCTGGACGTGGACCAACTCACCTCGACGGGAGAGATCTCAGGAAGATTGGGCGGTCCTGGGTTGGGGTGCGATGCAAATGCTATCCTTTCAATTATAAGACCGCATCGCATCGCCATAGTGACCATGTTTATTAACAAAAAACCCTCTCAAAATACATACCTTTACATATATTTTTGAAATTCTAGATGCATTAACGACTGACTGCCATCGCAATGCTCAAGTCCATTATTAATAGACAACAGTTTAGACAACTGTTTCGGCCCATTACCTTGCTTTTGGCATGACCCTTCGCATGGCCAACCTCTACTAAAAGCCATGACACCTTTTGACAACAGGGTACGGGGTCCAACATGGTATCAGTAAAGTTACTTGTGTGTGTATATATATATATATATATATATATATATATATATAAAAATATAATTATGATAAATTCTGCCTCACGTTGGCTAGCATATTTTGAAATATACCCATTTCATATACTCGTCTTTCTGCCCTCAAATTTCTGTAACCTGTTTCCGAATTTCTAATAAATATATGGGCGCCAGGAAATGGTTATGAGAATGAGCTCCCAAATTATATTTACTTATAACTTTGCTGCTGACTCAGCCGGCGGGTTCTTTACCGAAATAATCGTGAATACTACAATTACTTAATTCGCCCTCATACGGAGAAGCGTGGAATCTGAAATTCAAAATTTAAATATTCTACTGGATTGCACGTGACGGCAAACGATAATCAGCTTTCACCAATAACAAATAACGAATTTATTTATAAATTTTAGTAACAAAGTATTTGGTCATGACCTTTACTATAGCGCTATAGAACCTGTTATCCATGAGAATGGATATTTAATACTAATTGGGCGCTGTCCTGGTAAAGAATGTCTCCCTGTAGACTTCAGCAAATGGGCCTCGTCCAATCTTCTTTCTTGCTACCGACCAAATCCTATCTTGTCGTTTCTTCTCATAAACCACTATGTACACTGTTTATCCATTGACTTTCAATACCCATTCACCTGCTTGAATTGCTACAAGTTCTAATGCTCCTTATTGTTCATTACCTTAGCAAAATCGTAAGTGCTGTTAAAATATTAGCATATAAGTTCACCAAGTTGTTATCGAGTTCCTATCATCGGAGACTAAGTTCGATTATCATTGTCCGCTTAATAAAATTTAGAAGTCCCACATTTGGCATTCACTGTTCACTTCGTATTACAATTTCTGAGTTTTATCTTTTTAATACTAACGACGACAAATCACTACGTCCGAACTCGCGTAAACTGCTATATATCTAGCACCCTGATCCAATCGCTATCGTGTCGAGAGCTCAAATGAACTTTGTATCCTAATTCAACATGTCAACTTTTTTCATCTTTTACTCTCTTGATTAAAACAAAAGTATGAGATCTACTTATCGTCCGCTTTTGAACGAATGGACATTGTTTATATCTTGCACTCCGGTACCATGACAACCAGCGTCTTTTTACTAATAACGTGTTATTTTTAATACAATTCGCTGACTTTTATATTGGAGACAATCTGGTGTCACTATATATATATATATATATATATATATATATATATATATATATATATATATATATATATATAAATATAAACTTACAATTTACTTGTTTTTAAAAGGAGAAAGTTTCTTCCTTTCTTTCCTCATTTAGATTTGAATTGTAAAATGTTTTTTTTTACTAGTTGTGAATTAAAATTCAAAGTTAACACTGAATTATTTGTGTATGACCAACGTAATTTTTTTCACATACCGTATTCTATTTTTTCCTATTGATGTTTGCTTGCTCACTTTCAGTTGCCAAAACATTGTTGTGTGGCACTCTACCGTGGTAAAGTAAAGAAGATTATATTTCTGCCTTTAAATTTCCGAATAGTGACGAGAGAAATCCTCAATATATGAAAAAAATTCGAGCAAACTATACACCAACAGAATCATCAATACATAAAACATTTTAATAACTTTTCAAAACAGGGAGGGAAGAAAAGAATTCTTGATATTGTTCTCTTTTTTCCATTTAATAAATTCTCATTCTTATTTTCAGTCTAAAAAAGCAGTTCAAAAACAATATTTTTTACAATTAATTATTGGTACGTAATTTAGGACGTTTTGCATAGGAAAATTCAAACATATTAGGAAAGAACGTGGAAAGCACTGAAAATTTGTGATCGGAGTAGGACCCCTGCCCTGCAGGTTAGCAGCATTTCAAAATAGAATGTCATGGCCTTTAGTAAAGCATGGCCGTGCCCTTCGGCAACAGCCCAATAAGCCTAATTCATAATGCCATTTTAAATGTAACGTAACGCTGTATACTTAGCAGTAAAATTTACTCGCAAAAACAAGCTTTCACAATGACATGCTTCGCCTGAACCAATTAGAATCCAACGTATTGAAGCTAGATTGATTCGTTTCAAGAACGATGGAAAGATGTTTCCGCCGTGGTTTCTAACTTTTTCTTCAATTTTTCTATTGATTTGTCTACATGTACAGGATGTCTCACCAACTATGGACCACCCGCATAACTTCTAAACGGTTCAGGATATCGAAATGCAGTTTTTGCTGAACAATGCGGAATCATGGGACAAGTAATACGCCCTAGAGAAATTGTCTTTAATATGTTTAGTTTTCGAGAAATTTAATCATCTTTGATTTTTTATTGGGAACTATATATTTTTCTCATCAGTAATGTATAGACCATGAAAAGATGAATAAAATAATGTATAATATGCTAATATTTTAATTTGAGTATAAAATTAAACTCTGACATGTGATTTTGACTCGGCCTGACTGAATTACTTCTTAACCAATTCCCACTTAATCGATTCGTTTCTAGCACGGTGGAAAGATCTACCATAATTTCTAGCTTTTCCTTAAACATTTATAGCGATTTGCCTGTATATATATACGCAAGTAGCAGTTGTATTAGTGTTCGCATTACCTTCATCATATAAACAAGGATTCCCTTCTACCAAATTCACGAGTAATTCGACAAACATAATTAGTTTATTCACCATGTCAAATTAAACTCACAATAAAAATTGCCCAAATTCTTACTTTGAATTGACTCTATGCATCAAAACTGTTCGCAAACTAGTTTTCTATATTACAATAACTAAATGATATAACCACAAACTACCTCAACACAATCTGAAATCGACCTTCCCCGCTGCTCTCTGATTGGTGTTCTGTAAAATTCCGACGTAAACTTAACGTAAAAGCTTGGAGCTTGTGAATTCTTTAAGTTTACGGACTTACATCTACGGTAACGTCAAGGCACTGTGAATGGTCTCGCTTAACAATTCATTTGTAGGTTTTGCAGCTACTTTACGTTTACGTTTAAGTTTGCATTGTGAATGAGGCTTTGTAGGTTTTGCAGCTACTTTACGTTTACGTTTAAGTTTGCATTGTGAATGAGGCTTTACATTTTATTTAGTTATCTTAGGCGTCGTCGCGCATCGCAGATCGTGGAGCCGTGAATCTGCCCTTCGCTGCACGCGCCGCCGTCGCCTCGTTGACTCCGTGGAAAACCCCAGACAGCGCAAGGGCTGCACCGTCGCCTGCGGCAGCGTGCCCTCTTCAAAGAACGCTACGGCCTCCAATTCTCCTATCGCCAAGTCCGCCAAATTTACGCTAGCTCCAGTCTTCCTTCTTTTTTCTTCCGTCACCTTCCAAAGGAAACGACCGACCACTCGCGTCTTCTTTCTTGCCCGCTCAATGCGTTGAACGTCTGCGTGCATAGAGTCCTTTGCACGTTGCGGTTAACTTCTGGCGTTTGGAGATTTCAGGCATTGCTCACGGCACCCGTTCGCTTCACCATCACTATTACGATATAATGTTCTTATTACCGTTCAGTAAGCAAATTCCAATACTCCAATGCGTCGACTATGTATTCCACCTCGAAATAAAGTTCAAATTACAATGTTTCAGCTAATCTCTTAACGTTTTCTACTAACTTTCAGTTCAGCGCACAATGGCGGATTTCGCAGATTCTTGCGCTCTCAGCTAACGCGACCACATACTATTCAAAATGTCGTCTCTTACAACCTTTACTCATACAGCATTTTGCACTTGAAAAGCAAACATTATCGTCAGCGACTCAAACAAGAAGCCCTGGTCAGCTGTTCGCCTTATCTACGTGGTGGCTACCTTTCGCGATAGGGGAAATACGTCACACCCCTTCTAGGACTGACCCGGCGTGCGTATCTGGCCCTGTAAATTTTGCGCGGTGTTGCGGTCAGTGGATGATAGGTCGCGCTGCTGCTGACCACAGCGGCATACGTTCTTCATAATCCCGCATTCCTGTGACGCGGAAGTTGCGTGGCCGGCTGCGATGTTTAGACGACTGACGTCACTATATATATATATATATATATATATATATATATATATATATATGAAACGCACCGCGTTTCTGCCTAAAGAAATGGTGATACAACAAGTAAGCACGCGGCAAAACGGTTGCCAGAGGGCGCCCGCTAGCCACAAGAAACAGTTACGGGCGGCGAAGTGTTGTCGGTTGGCCGAAGGCGCGAGAAAAAACGCCGCGAGGCTTCAGTGTACGGCCGGTCGCCTGTAAGGAAGGAAGTACCTGGGGCTGCTCCGCGTTCGAACAAGGTAGAATAGTGTCGCGAACGAATGAGCACTGCAATAAGTGATTGACGGACGAGTTGTGCTAGATATAACCATCATTAGTGGCTCGGACGTAGTGCCAGAGTAAAAGCTATTATCCGGGGTAGTACTGATCGAGAGAACTTGTGTGCAGAGGAGTACGCCACGAGACTAGTAGCCTGGTGAAATGGTGAGACACGTGCTAGTCAACTGTACCTTGAACAATTAGTGGCGTTTGTCAGCTCGCGGAAGATGACATCGAGTAGATCTGGGTGAATTGGAAAGGAGTTCAGCGGGGAGGCGCAGAGGCACCTTGGAAGATTACGCTGGAGACAGTGCTTCGGAAACGCATCGCATCGGCTGGCCCCCAGTAGAGCGGGTATCGGCAGCACAGCGAAGGAGTACGAGACTACCCGAGCGTCCCCGAAGCCGCCGACGCTCGAGGGGGGAGTATTAAACGGTAAATATTTCCTCGATCGATGTAAGATCAAAAGAACTAACAGTGATTCTGGGTGAGGTAAAGAAAAGGATAAAGACCACCACCGATATTTGTAATCAATAGTGATTTGTGTAGAATAATAAATAATTCATGTTTGTTTTGTTCACGGAACAGTGGTGTCTGATTAATAACCCCGAGTCCATTCACGAAAAAGAACACCTGTCCCTTGCAAATAAATTTACTGCGAACAAGCCGGGCTTACCGGTTCGTCTCAGTTGGCGCCTGAAACAGTATGGACTCGTGTATTTAAGAAATGTGGCTCTGGGGGATTAATCTAACAAGGAGTATTTACATAGTGTTGCAATAAATTGAAGACAGTACCGAGAATTCATTATTAGTTGGAGGGGAATAAAACTAATGACTCTTGAACTAACAAACTTGTGTGATAATTTTAAGAAACATAACAGTTTGATGAACAGGAAATATTGAAATAAAACTGTGCATGTGCAGTTGTTTACTGGAAAAAGTAGTAGAAACGTATTACTGTCATTTATGTAAAGGTAAATACTGTTGGAAAAAAGCAATTATAGAAATATTGACGGGCAATGGTAATTGTGAATGTAAATGTTATTTAGTTAAATGTGTATTCAGTCAATCCAGAAAACAGTATGCAGAGTACCTATTATGTATGTGTAAAGGGAAAACAGTGTGTATAAGTATAGTGTTTGTTAGAATAATTATTTGTGTACATGATAACATATACCACAGTTAATGAATGTTTTCAATATTGGCAATGTAGGAAAGTGTAATGAATACAAGAGAAGTTAATGTCATTTTGGTGTAAATTGTATATGCTAATTATTTTGAGCATATGGGCATGAATCTTACAAGATAATTGTCAGAATCATCTAAAAGTAGAATAGCCCAGGTGTAGAGGGGCATTGTTTATTAGCAGGGAATGGAAAGTAATTAATAGTGAAGGGAATTAATATTGATTTGTTGGAATTTTGGGGGGAATTTAAATGTTGTGAATTTGAATTGAAGTTGTGTATGCCAATGTTTTCAGGAAGTTTCCAGAAGTGTTATTTGTATTATTTTGATATATGTGTGTGTTTTATGAAGGGATTTTTGTGTAGTGAATTTATGTGCATAGGTGATGTTAAAATTTAGTTGCAGAGAGTGGATATTTGTATGTCATATGTGGTAACTGTGTAGTGAAGAATTGGGTTGGTCATATAGTCGACTATACAATTGTGGTTTTCATGCAAAATTTAAAACGAATAGTGTATTCAGCTAATGCTTAGAATCACTGATAGGTCATAGTTTCAATACAATTACTTGGGAATTAGATTAATTAAATTGGGGAACAATTGCAGTATTATTGCGAGCGAAGGCGAGCTGAGAGCGGCATTGCAAGCACGGAAGCATTGTAAAAGCGATTGAGAAAAATGAGTGAACGTTAGAAGCATTGAGACGGTTAGATTGCGGCAGCAAATGGGGAAAAGTAGAACGGAATGAGAAGATAGAGGTGTAGAAGACTCGGATGAAGGAATCGGCGGAAGTACGTTCCTGGATAGTAGGGACACTGGAGTCGGAAGTAAATTAGATGACACGTCGGGCGATTGTTTTGATGAAGAAGTAAAAGTTACATCAACGCTGATGAGCCAGGTAGTAGGGAACCCAAGTCAGGAGTACCAAGCAAAGACATCATCAGATTTAATGTTAATAATGAAAATGATTAACGACCGATTGATAAAACGGCAGAGGAACAAAAAAAGATCGGAAAAGCAGCTCAAGGCGATTGAAGAACGAATTGAGAAATCGGCAGAAGAACAGAGTAGGAAGTTGTTGGAAGAACAGGATAGAAAGGCGGAACAACAAAAAGATGATTGAAGAACAAAAGGCAATCGAGGAACAGAACGGAAAGTTAATGGAGGAAATTAAAAAACAAATAGGACCTCTTAACAAGCGAATCGAGGAAACCCAGCAGGAAATGAAGAGGACAGTGGAACAGGTCGAGATTCAAAACCAATCCATCGCCAGTAAATTTGTAGAGCAGGATCAGAAGATAGAATCCCAGATTGACAAATTGGGCGGGGAGTTGAAAACCGACCTACATCAACAACTTGAGGAGATTACCGCACAGAGCAAGGAGGTGCAAAACCAGATTCGGAATGAAATCCAGATGGCGAAGAGCAAGAGGGCGAACGTCCAGGATCAAGTCACGAACGAGGTGCGCAAAAGGGAAGAAGACACCAAAATGATGCAGCAATTAATCAAGAAGAAATAAAGGGGGATATACGAATGTGCGAAGAAAGAGTATCATCCCTGCAATCTGATGTGGAGCTAATCAAAGAATGCCGGACGACGCCGATCATTGCGGGCGGAATACCAACTTTTACGCCTCCGAAATCACTGAAGTTTTCGGGAGATGGTCGAGAAAACCCATACGCATTCATGCGGGCAGCGGAACGACACCTAGCCGTGATCAACACGTCGGAAAATTGCAAGGTCCAGTTTTTGTATTTGATGTTGGAGGGGAATGCCCGGACGTGGGCCGACACATTTGATGTATTTCCGGGGACGCTGAAGGAATTTCAAGACCGGTTCTATGAGCGGTATTGGAACGATGAGATCCAAATGAATGTGAAGCTAAATCTAATGAATAGTTATTATAATCAGTCGATGGGAACTTTACGGGAATATGCGACGCAACGTGTTGGAGATTGTAGGACACTACGTCCCCCGATGAATGATCAAGAGATTATGTGTTTATTGACACGTCAGTTTCCCGTGTCGATCCAAAATAACTTGCAAAGTTCGAACCATACCAATTTAGAGCTTTATGAACGCATTAGGAGGATATGACTTAACATTTGCCAATGCCCCGAAGAATAAGAGGGAAGGAAACGTGAACGCGTTGAGAACGGAGCCATTCAATAGACGGAATGGTGGTGGGGCAGGCAACCAGTGGATGCGACACGAGACAGGAAGCCGGTGGCAATCGGAACCGAGTAATCAAAGACCGGAAGGGGGTGGACAAGACCCAAACCGTCGAGAAGAAGAGAGAGGAACGAAGCGAGGTGCGCCCAATCAATCAACACGGCCTGGTCCAAGTGGAGGACAGGGAACATCTTTAAACAGATAGAGCCGTGATGACAGGCGACCCCATGACGGACACAAGGGAGGAAGAGCTGAATGTGGTCCCTATCAATACGATTCAGTCGGTGTCCTATGAATCACAACCGTGGCAGAGAAAAAAAGTTCGGAAGTGCGCATGAGAAAATGTCCCACGATCAAAGTAGAATGTGAGGGGGTGGTAACGAAAGCACTGGTCGATACTGGATGTACTACAACAGTTATATCAGAAGAATATTATAATGAGTTGATTGCGAAAGGAAAGCAAGTAATGTGCTTGCCCATGAATAGGGCATACGTGATAGGAGCCACTCAGAAGAAGTCAAGCCCTATCACGAAATAAATAATGTTTAATGCTGAAATTGGCGATCAGAACTACGAAGTGGTAGCTCTAGTAGTAAAGAAATTGTTGTATCCGGTGATTATAGGGACAGATTTTTTATCCGAACGACGCGCGATTATTGATCTCGACCACAGAGTGGTAGAACTAGGAAGCCAGAGAATCGAGATGGATATGGGAATGGAAGAGGGATTAGAAATATGTACGGGCGTGTTATCGGAGGAGGGGATAGAAGAAAGACTGAAACAACAGGTTGATCAGATAGAAGTACTGGAAGCCCAGCAGAGAACCAGGCTGTTAGACCTACTGATAGAAAACAAAAGGGTATTTCAGAAGAATCGGGCACCGATCAAAGGATTTGAATTTCGCATACAACTTACGGATTACACTCCCTTTAGGCAGCGAAACTACCCGATACCGGTAGTATTTAAGCGAGAAGTAGCAGAGTTGCTGGCATCCATGGTGAGCGACGGCATTATCAAGAAAGCAAAGACGTCGTACACGAATCCCATAGTAATCGAAAGAAGAAGAACGGAGGATTACGATTATGCTTAAATGCGCGGCGGTTAAATGCAGTGACGCTCCCATTTAGGGATGCACCCCTGTCAGTGGAAGAAGCATTACAAAGATTTGGGGGTAGTATGATCTTTTCGGGTACAGATTTCAGCAAGGCTTATTGGCAGATGCAGGTTGCTGAAGACCAGAAATATACGGGATTTTCGTTCGAGGGAATATGCTATTTTTTGTAGAGTACCGTTTGGGCTACGGAATAGCGGAGTGGCACTGATTCAGTGCGTAGATCAAATATTACAAGGAAAGATGCAGAACCGAGTCACAACGTACGTGGATGATATTGTCCTGCAGGCAAAATCCATCGAGCAACACTTCCAAGATTTGCAAGAACTGCTCCAGATTTTACAAGAGAATAACCTGGTGTTAAATCTGAAGAAATCAACGTGGTTTACCAAGAAGATTGAGTTCCTTGGGTACGCCATATCAACCGAAGGGATAGGCATTAAACCAGAAACCGCTGAAGAAATCCGAAATTTACCGCCACCGAGAACGAGTAAGCAAGTGCGCAGGCTCATTGGCACATGCAATTATTACTCGAGATTCTGTCCAAAATTTGCGGACGTGATGTACCTGTTCTACCAACTGCTAAAAAAGGGTCAAAAATGGAAATGGGACGACGCCTACCAGGAGGCATTTGACAGAGTAAAAGACATGTTTTATAACAGTTGCTTTATAGCCCACCCCGATTTTTCAAAAACATGTATCGTCCAAACTGATAGCAGTGACTTTGGGATTGGGGCTAGCTCTACCAAGTTATCATGGCCAAGAAAAAATCGTGTCCATCATCAGCCGAACCCTGAAGGGACCCGAGTTACGGTTTTCGGCTACGGAAAAGGAAGCAAACGCTATAGTGTGGGCAATATCCAAATTTAAGCCGTATTTGAAAGGACGATATTTCAAAGTACGTACTAACCATCAGGCATTAACGTTTTTGAGTAGACGCCACTTACAGAACGATCGTCTACATCGATGGGTGATGGCATTGCAAGAGTACTCATTCGATATAGAACACTGCAAAGGAATTAACAACCATTTGCCGGACTTATTAAGCCGCAAAGAGCCAGGTAGGGAGGCCAGACACGCCAATGCGAGAGAATTTCAGGTAATGGTGATCGATTTGGGCATATCAAGATCACCGTTATTTGATTGGGAGGACTTAGTAACATTACAAGAAAGGGATGATGAAATCCACAAGGTGAAGCGATTTAAGCAAGGACAACTAGCCGAGGACGACGTGGACGTAACGGCACTTAGACGAAAACAACACCGCTGGAAAGTAGTACAAGAAGCAGTACTGATCAAGACCAAAGAGAATCCAGACACATGGAGGATTTGGGTTCCACGAAATTGCACTGGTGAATTAATTAAATTTGTGCACACGTCGTTGGCACATTTCGGTGCCAAGTAGACATTCCAAACAATACAATCTTTATGCTATTGGAAGGGAATGAGGAGGCAAATTAGGAGAACAGTAAGTTCATGCATTACGTGTCTCAACGCTAAATACCCCAACCGCAAATATGACGGGCCGATGCATCACATTATACCAAAAGAGAAAAACGAGTTGGCTGCATTGGATGCATACGGACCTTTGCCTTGAACGACGAAAGGGAATAAATACATTTTTGTAATCATGGATGTCTTCTCGAAGTTCGTGCAAGTACATCCAATGAACAAAATTAACTCAAATAATTGCTTGAAACTCGTGAAAAGATTTATTCAATGTGCGGGGACGTTCAAACAAATATTGTCTGACCACGGAACGATGTTCACCAGTGAAAGGTGGATAGAAGGAAGATACAGGGCACGGGGGCGACACCGATTCATTCTACTGTGAGACACCCAATCAAATCCGTCAGAACGGATAATGAAAGAATTATCCAGACTATTTAGAACATATTGTAATGAGAATCATGGGAAGTGGAATGAGTTAATACCGGACATCAATCGCTGGCTGAATCAGATTCCTCATGACAGTATTGGCATGACACCCTGGGAAGCACATTTCCAAAGGAAACCACCTCACATACTATATGCTCTAGAGAGAGAGGAAGTCACTCAGGAAGGAGCACCGAAGACATCGGAACAGATACATCAAAACTTAGTGCAAGCGGATAAGGACAGGAAGGCAAAGTTGAAGAAGAGAACATATGAGTTTCACGAGGGGCAGACAGTATTGTTGCGTGTCCCTAAAGTTTCCAACCCTAAACTAAAATTGTATCAAAATTTTTCCCATTATATGAGGGGCCGTACATCATTGAACAGATAAACCCAAACGTGGCTAAACTAGTGAAGAGCAAAAAATTAATTTTTGCGTAATTAATTAGCAATTAAATAGTTCTAAATGGTGGCGTATGTGGTTTTGTGGTAACCGATTTAGGTAGTGCCAGCGTAAGAGAGGTCCTTTCGGACCTTGATGCCTCAGAAAGTTCCCTGCAACGCACAGCGGTCCGGTGCTTCATTAAAGTGCTGCATGATGCAGAAACCCAACAGGCATTACGGCTGGGGAGACCGAAAACTTTAGCTGACGCATTAGTCAAGCACTAGACTTCCTGGCCTCAAAAAGAGCATCGAAACGTGACAGACGAGTGCGAAGATTGCAGCCCTACGTAGATACATACAACGAAAACTACTTTGAGGCAATGATGGAGAGCTTGTTAGATGCACGCAATTCTAGTGGCAAGCGGCGACAATCTCAATGTTGGAATTGTGGAGAATTAAGTCACGCGAAAAGTCGATGTGACCGTCCACTAAAGCAACAAGGAGAGCAACAGTCTGTTTATACACGCAGCAGTCAGCTGGGTAACTAAAGCTAAATAACTAAGCGTAACTAAGTTGATGGAAGGGAGCATTTATCGACCTGTGAAACACGAGTCCCACATTACGGAGTATATGTCACGTCCATTCGACACCGTTCTGACAGAGTTTACACGAATGCACCCCTAAATGGAAAACCATGCACTTTACTTCTTGATACTGGTGCAACAAAGATCATTATTAGACCCGATTTTGCCGAGTCACCTCATCCTATGCCATCCACGTGGTAGCTTCGAACAGCCACTTGGGACTCGGAGTATGTTATTGAAGTGATGGATGCCCTCCTTGCCATTGGAACTGTTGCTTTCAATCATCGTCTACTGGTCGCTGACACAGAAGCAATTTTAGGAATGGATATCATGACATATGGGCGTCAGTAGGATTTACACCTCGATGTGCTGAGACTCAATGAAGTGGAGGTGGTTCTGGATTCGCGTAACATCACCGTGAATGTGATTATGGCTGACGACGTACTCTTGACGGGGCGTAGCGAGATGTTTATATAAGCGAGCCCTCAGAGTGACGTTCCAGCTGGAGAGATTACTATCCTGGAATTCAGAAGTCACGACGAAGACATTGGTCGAGGAATTCTAGTAGCCAAACAACCAACATTAACCATTATCTTGTTAATATAAGAAAAGGAACAGTAATTTGTTATTGTTCTATGGAACCTTCGGATTTGCAAAATGTTAACTGTGCTGAACCACCACCTAAAGGAATTCGTAAATGACTGAGGAACCTGGTTAAAGAAGCCTGTAAATGCTTATCTCGGGAAAAATGTCATAAGGCTGAACACCTAATATGATGATACCAGCATGTTTTTGAATGCAGGGATGGTGTAAGAGGAAAGACTGTATTGTTCGTCACAGAATATACCGTAATCGCCACACCGATTCGCCAAGCTGCTACAAGATTACCTCTGTCTAGAAAGGAAGCAGATGAGATTATTAAAGACATGAAGAAGGATGGCGTAATCGAACCATCAAGCAGTCCGTGAGCTACTCTTGTCGTACTGGTAAAGAAGAACGACGGGTCGAGTCGCTTCAGGGTCGATTTCCGACAGCTCAACAATGTAACGAAGGATACCTATCCATTGCCCCCTATTAATATGTTGGACACACTTTCTGGGGCCATGATCTTCTCGACACTTGACCTGAAAAGCGGATACTGGCAAGTAGAATTAGATCCCAGAGGTTGAGAGAAGACTGCATTTACCGTCGGATCAGGTTTCTGGCCGTATATAGTAATGCCTTTCGGACTCAGTAATGCTTCACCTACATTCGAAAGATTGATAAAAACCGCACTGAGAGGTCGTTCATGGGATACATGTCTTGTATCTACATCAAGAACCTAGAACAGGTGTTCAAGAGATTGGAAGAAGCGAACTGGAAACTCATCCCTAAGAAATGCCGTTTATTTCGGAAGCAGAAGAAATACCTTAGATATGTATCTGCCACGGGAGTAGAACCTGATCCGGAGGTTAAAGCCGTAAAGGAATGGCCAGTTCCAAAGGATAAACATGAATTGAGAAGTTTCCTGGGTCTATGTAGCTATTATCGCCGGTATGTTTCGGGGGTTGCCAACATCGCGAAACCGCTGCCTCAGACCAAGGTTGCTCAGGATCAAGATTGCCAGCGCGCTTTCAAAAACCTTAAAAGCGCCCTGCTGAGTACTCCTATACAGAGCAATCCACTATCTCAAGGAAATTATGTACTTGATACTGACGCAAGTAACGTTGACATTGGAGGAGTATTATCGCAGATACAAGATGGACAAGAGAGAGCCATCGGTTATTACAGTAAAGTGCTATCAACACCAGAACGCAACTATTGTGTAACCCGGAGAGCATTACTTGCTGTGGTGAAATCCGTTACAAATATCTCTATGGTAGAGAATGTCTTTTGAGAACGGATCATGCTGCTTTAAAATAGCTGCTAAACTTCACGAATCCGCAAGGTCAAGTCGCCAGATGGATTAAAAGATTGCAAGAATTCACAATTAGAATAGAACATCGGAGCGGAAGTAGTCACCGAAATGCCAATGCTCTCTCCAGAAAACCGTGTTCTGAAAACTGCAAACATAGTTGTCATGTGGAAGAGATGTCTATTGCCTTAAGAGTTACTGTCAGTAATGAGCAATGGCAACCCAAAGAACTCCAGAAAGATAAGAAAGAAGACACAAAATTGAAACGTTTAAGAATGGAAAATGGCAGGAGATCGAGTTGGCAAAAAATAGCTCCGTTCTTCAGCAGTAAAACCGTATTCGGCGTAGTGGGATTCAATTGCTGAAGAGGAAGGTGTTCTTAAACGAGTTCTTGAAAGTGAAGATGGCTCTCAGAAGAGGACACAGATATCGTTACCAAGAACAAGGGTGCTTGAAATATTGAGGGAATTGCATGATGGAACTTCGGGAGGACATCTCAGTATAACGAAATGCTTGAGAATGCGCGAACGATTTTACTGAGTTAATTGCAAGCAAGATTCAAAAATATGGCGTACAAAGTGTCGAGTTTGTGCTACTAGTAATGGGTCACATAAAAAGGGAAGAGCAGAGATGAGGCAATACGTTGGAAGCCCCTTTTGAAAGAATTGCCATTGACCCGGCTAGACCATTTCCAATGTCAAATGATGGAAATAAATACATACTTGAGGCCATGGATTATTTTAGCAAGTGGGTTGAAGCATATCCCCTACCTAACCAAAAGGGCACTACTATCACCGAAGTACTGGTTAAGGAATGGGTGAGTCGATTTGGTGTGCCATGCCATACTTCAGACCAGGGACGGAACTCCGAATCTGCAGTGTTTCCAGGAGTGTGGGAACTTCTTGGAATAAGGAAAACAAGAACAGCCCTACATCCGCAATCAGATGGAATGGTGGAACGCATGAACAGAACAATGGGAAAATATTTAGTGAAGGTCGTGTTCAGATCACCAACGCGACTGGAACAAATACATACATCTTATTCTTTTAGCCTACCGCTCCTCTGTTCATGAGTCAACTAGGCAAACACTCGCTAATATCCTCTTTAGCTGGGAACTACGTCTACCATGTGATCTAGTTTGGTTGTAAAACTAATGAAGAAATAGCCGGCGATGACTTTGTATAGGACCTATAACAGAAAATGGACGTCATTCATAGCCAGGTGCGTGAGCGAATCCAAATCGCAAGTGACATGATGAAAGACCGATATGACATCAAAGTTGAAGGAGGAGGTTACCAACCTGGAGATCATGTTTGACTGTTCAACCCCCACGATTTGTGTCCAAAATTACGATAGAGGGGAGGATCGTACGAGGTAGTGAAGATGATAAATGATATTGTCTACCGAATTAAAATGTTGCCGAATGGAAAACCACGAGTCGCCCATTGGAATCAGCTGGCCCCGTACGCAGGAAGTAATGAAAATGATGACGGAGACAAGACCGCACGAGTTTATGAGCTGGAGATGAAAGAGTTCATATTTGACGAGTTTAAGTCTCATTAAGGTGGAAAGCATAAGGCGCGTTATGGTGTAACTACGGAAGTGCAACAGGATGTTTGCGGTACCCCAAGAGCGTTAGCGCATTGTGTCGCCCAGGATCTGGAGTTGGCCAGATGTGAGATGCTGTATTCAAGAGAAAATACAGAAGAATAGAAGAATTACACAACCAGCAACCAGATATTTGGGAGGTTCTGCAACTGCACGACGTGAATATGTATGTGTATTACCTCGTCACAAAAAGTAAGTCACATCACAAGACTTCCTATAAAAATCTTTGGGAAACTCTGATTGAATTACACCAAGTACTGCAAGACAACGTCTAGAAGATTGCCATGACCAAACAGGGATGTGGTTTTGATGGACTGAACTGGAGAATAGTGAGAAGCATGTTGCGAGTACCCTTCCGGTACACTGGGGTTAGCATCTTACTTTGCAGCAACCATGTAATGTCGGTATAGCCAAAGAAAATAGTTGAATGTCATTTTTTAATCTCCAGCTGCAATAGAGGGTCTAGCTGTAAATATCTGCATGATTTCACTAAACGCGCTTCTACACGGAACGAATCTACGAACTGGGTAGTGTAACGAATATTGCATCATCTGCCGGAATGCGTGGATTGCATCATCTGCCAGCGCCCCCCTAACTGGATGGTTCTGGGATATTCGTGGTTCGCTTAGATTAGTGACGCGAGTTCTGGAAAGGTCTATGCGGGGGCCAGCCAGGTATACCAGCCAGGTACATTCGCCGTGGCCAGCGGCAGCTTGTGATTCTGAAGTGGAAGCTGAGCTGTGAAGTGTGTGCAACGCTGTGGACAGCAGTGCAGTGGACTGTGCTCAGTGACGCCAACTTTGGCCAGCGCCGTGAACTGTGGTCAGCGCAGTGGATTGTGGTCAGTGCATCGGACGGTGGTCACTGCTTAGGACTGTGCGACAGTGCAAAAAGCAGTGAACAGTGAAAATAAATAATAAAGAGAAATATGCCTTACAAAGAAATAACCAAGTGAAGAACACAAGGACTGTGAAGACTATCTCTACATAAATCAAGTATTTTTAGTGTATCTTTTAAGAAACAAAATAAACGTTTTTGTTAAATGCTTTAATTGTATAATATGCTTTGCTTTTGTTAAAATAATATGCTTTTGTTGTAATTTTCAATTACAATAAATTAATGATTGTATTTACTGTGCTTTGAGTATTTGAAGTATTTAGCTATTCAAAATCTAATGTATTTTGAGTATGTATTTAAATACTTATGTACGAAGTATTTTGTCGAAGTATTTTAACATTAAATTTAAAGGACTTTTGCCCAACCCTGGTTTGTGTAATATTGTCTACCCAAGTAAGCCTCGATGATGAAGTAAAGTCCGAAACATCGGCAAACTGAGATATTTTCTTAATTTATGGACGAAAACCCACAAACATGATGGATTCTACTAGAGATGGGCGTGAAATACAGGATATTATTACTATTAAAAGCATAGCTTTATTAAATACACAATATAATCATATTCAATGTAGTATTAGTACTGAAATCTGGTGACGCGTTGTGAAGTGCAGTGCAAAGGAGAAGACGAAAGAGAAGTGAAGTGCAAAATTTGTGAAGTAAAGTAGAATGCAATGTAGTTAAAGTCATGTATTTGATTTAAAATGTCAGTATAGGATAGCTATAAAATGTAGAGTTAATGCTATTATTATTATTATTATTATTATTATTATTATTATTATTATTATTACTGTCATAGTTGATATTCTTCTTCTTCTTCTTATTATTATTATTTTAAAATAAATTAAAGTTACATTTCAATTAAATTCTTAATTGAATAGGTGATTTTCAAAGGAAAATAAGTCCACTTTTTTCCTAAAAAGAGTTTAGATGAACAATTTCTTTGATGTTCAAGCTATACAGCAGGGTAAAAATTAAACTTGTCCAGCTTAAAGAAAGAAGCCCAGGTCTAGTTTCTGATCCTCACATTGAAGAACTAGAATTATCAGCTAGGAAACGCCTAAATAATGTCAATATATCACAGTATATCACAGAAGTCAAAACCTGAAGGTCGATATATTTTAAGAAAACAACGAAGTCTCTTGCTCATCCTGGCAGTCCTCATTGTGAGATTTGTCTTTCAAGAAAGTTAATTCTCAGCTGTTCTTGCTATCTCACGAAAAGAAAACAGATTTTCACTAAATAGGAAAATACATCCCACATGAATATCTCTATTTCTACCAGAAAGATTTGGCATAGCCACAGGCTCAAGTGAAAATCGATGAGTAGATACTAATTTTGTTATTAGTTAAGTAAGAATATTTTTCTTGTCCATAAAGCGCAATATATTAATTCACATTATATATTTATTCTATGAGTATACTGTTTCATAGGTCCAATAATAGACATTTTTAAAAAAGTTTTTTTAAAATTTATTTATTTATTTTACGTCAAAAAACAGTTAAAACTGCGTATGACGTGCTATGGGGAGAAGTGGATTGTGTGCACATTTTCAAAATTCTGTGATCCCTACACTAAGTCATATACTACTTGAATATATATATATATATATATATATATATATATATATATATATATATAAAGCTCCCATGTACTATACGCGCAAGTTTTCTTGATATTCCACAGCGGGGGGAGGGGGTGCGGAGAGAGGAGGACTCAGCTACGTCACGGTTTAATCAGGCACACCAAGTGGGCATGAACTTAAAGCGCCAAAACATGCCATGAGAAATGCTACGACTGCTTTGAAAGGACAAGGTGGTTGTTGCCAGCATTGTAAATTGGTAGGTGCCGTTCCGATTCGATACTGCGTATCTCAATGGGCCGTGCTATTAAGCGCTGGCTAAGGACTAGGGAGCTCGTGTACCAAGAAAACTTGCGCGAGCAATAATAAAGTCTATTTTCAAGGATAAATAAGCAATACATTTTTGGCTCTTATCCATGTTGCCCATGTTTTTAAATGGTGTGATGGGTTATCCTGGTTTTTGTGAAAACCATCACTATAGTTTGTAGGGAATGTATCAGGAAAACAATAATGGAGGTCAATATAGACGATAGAATTAAAATATAGAGTGTGAAGTGACAGGCTTAGTAAAACTGTGAAAAATAAAGTGTTATTGGTTTGTGGTGTGCAAGTTTATTTGTGGGCACGTGAGTAATTTCCGTGAATAATATAAATTTAAAAAAACGGAAGTGGATGGCAAGGAATAAATAAAGTGAATGAATCAAGCAATACCCAAAGGGGAAAATGCGGATATTAGACAGATAAAAGAGATGCGCAGAATATACGCTTATACACTATCGGTCAGGAAGAAGCAAGTGAAAGGCGCGTATTACGACTTGCGGAAAGGAAGGAGGAGCAGACGGAGCAGGAGGAGCTGACTCGTGGTAGCGAACGGATGTGAGCGGGCAGTCACAGTCTAATAACTAACACAGTCTAATACTCTTATTAGACTGTGGGGCAGCGCTGTTCGCGTTGCGTAAGTTTTTTTCGGGGTATTAATACTAACTTGAAAAAGGTTGAATCGGTGGAAAAGGAAGCAAGTTCGCGATTTATTACAAATTGTGTAACGAACTTTCAAGCGACGGAAATTTTGCATACTACGAAAATAGTATCATTGTTGAAATCCCAGGTGAAAATGTAATAATCGTCGAGCAATTACTTCCAAGCAAAACTAGATGCAGGTGTACCCAGTTGATGTCAAACAAACCCAACAAATACGAACTGAAGTACTAGGTCGTGGCCGATGTAACAACAAAGTACGTCTGCAATGACTTTCCATATTTTGGTAAAGAGGATGCTCTACTAAACAACCATTGGGTGAATTTGTTATTCTAAGTCTTATGAAGCCATTTCTAAACCAAGAAAGAAAAGTGACAACTGACAAAGTTTTCACGTCTCTTCAACTTGTCGAAAACCTAGAAGAAAAGAAAACGCCAAAATGTAGTGGGAAAAATTAACCCGATTTGTCGTGAAATTCCTGATGAGTTGAAACGAAAAACCGAGATTCATTCAACTGTTATTTTACAACACAACACAACGCAACCCAAAAGGCATATTGACAGCAACACAAACTACATATTTCTGCCTACTTATGTCAAAGAAGAAAAAGAACATGCTTCTCAGCACATCGTCATCGCGAAATAGCTGTAAGTGATGAACAGAAAAAGAAGACTGAAGCTGTAACGTTCTATACAGTCACAAAATGTGTAGACCAAATGACTCGAAAACATTGCACCAAACCAGCATGCAGATGGCCAATGCACATTTTCTATAACATGTTAGATATCGCGGCAATCAATGCTTGGATTATCTACAATCATGTAACTAATGAAAATAGAAAACGAAAAAGTTCATTCTTCAACAATCTAGTGAACCGAAGAGAGGGAATACTGACAGAAGCACAAGAGACTAGTACCGGGTTCATCCAAAAAGCTAAAGAAGTGCCAGATCGGCTTCTGCAAAGGCATCAAAACCGGCGATCACTGCGAGAAGTGTCGTAAAGCCTTCTGTGGAAAATGTGCCAAAAAAGTGGGAATCAGTTGCAGAAAATCCATATAAATGTTTAATATGCTTTGAAAATTATATTCACCAAAGTAAAGCTCTAGTTCAAAACTTCAAATTTCAATACATCCTATCATGGTGGCAAAATGACTTCTTATCGCTGTTATAAGTGCAATCGGTTCAGAAAATGCAATTGATGGAATAGATTATAAGAATAGTTCCTACCAGTCTTACGACATTGTCCATACCAGACACAGCAACCGCATAGTTTTATCACTTTTCTCTGGGTCTCGTTAAATATGCAATTATAAGCAAAAGAACAGAACTTCAATTTAGCTTGATCACTCCTTATGAAGGGGTTGCAGGGCATGGGCAAAAAACGTAGTGCAAAGTTTCTTTTGCACTGAGATATGGCATAATATTCTGGGGAAGCTCATCCTTTAGTTCCCAGACATTTAGATTGCAAAAGAAAATTATCCGAATAATGAAAAAATCCCATCTACGTGATCCCTGCAAGCCTCTTTTCATTGAGCTTGGAATCTTACCATTGCCTTGCCTATTTATTTATGAGTCTGTAGTATTTGTCAAAACTGACTTACTTAACGGTGGTAACTTATTTTCATGTAATACTGATATTTATAGTTACACTTGTTAAATTTGGAAAATTTAAGTGATCACAAGTATTGAATATTGACGTTGAAACAGCTAACAGAAGCCAACACTCATCTGAGAAGACCTACTGAGAAGATTTCATATCCATAGTTTGTAAGCTTTTTCTATGTAATTAGATCAACTGTGCTAGTATATGGGTAACTTTTCATCTTTAATTTTCTCCAAAAAGGTAATTTGTAACAAGCAAACTGTGATCTCATGGCCATGAGAAGGTTCCAAAAACCTAAGAAATTGTTAGTGAGAGCTGATTTTTTGCTTTATCGAGTACTGAGAAAAAATTGGTATTTTGTGCAAGACTTTTCTCTAGTTTAAAAACAGGTTTTCAATTATTGTAAGAAAACCACTGATTGCAGCGGGCTCTAACAACAACATCCGCAATTTACATTAAATTTAGAATTGTATGGACACCTCGTTTGCCTTTGTAGCCTTAAAATTAAGATTTTTACAGCAAAATAAAAATTATTTCTGTATCTTCAATACAGTTCCTTGCTTTGCTAGTAGAGGCCGCCACAATAACAGGTGCGCTATGCGTGTTGCCTACCATTGCAGGCGACAAATGTCTACGCTCTTAGGCAAGGAGGTTCGTACTACTCTGAGAATGGATCGATATTTCCCCGCTACTTCTCCCCCCCATGCCACACTGTTACCCCTTCTGGATTTAGTATAAAAGACGTGCGCTCCTCGCGCACAGCGCCTTTCGCCATTTTTAGCTTTACGCTACTATTTGCCATGTAGCGTTATGTCTTTTAATTTTGCTTGTCCATAGTTTTCGTACTTTTCTCATACCAGCATCAAGGGTGTATGCTGAGTTCCACTTTTTATGAGCCATTTATGGTGTTTATTTATTTATTTATTTATTTTACGTAAAAAAACAGTTAAAAACTGCGTATGACGTGCTATGGGGAAAAGTGAATTGTGCACATTTTCAAAATTCTGTGATCCCTACACTCAGTCATATACTACTTAAATTTTGAATTTTTGAAAGGGAGAAAAAAAAACTCCCATGTAATAAAATCTATTTTCAAGGATAAACAAGCAATAAATTTTGAATTTTGAAAGGAGAAAAAACTCCATGTAATAAAATCTATTTTCAAGGATAAATAAGCAATAAATTTTGAATTTTGAAAGGAGAAAAACAAAAACTCCCATGTAATAAAATCTATTTTCAAAGATAAATAAGCAATAAATTTTGGCTCTTATTACTTCATGCCGCGACAACATGGAAACGATAATTTGAATAATTGTATTTCCCACTGAATTCTAGAAGACGTGCACAGAAAATGAAGTTACATTTATGTCCAGAAGCAAAACAAGGGGCCATCTCAGCATTTGCTCAATGGATCAGGAAACTGGACGAAAAACCTGATCGAGATGGGGGTCATTGACCCGGAAGCTGTAGTACAATAGTTGTTACAGGTTGTTTATACTCATTTATATAGTCCAAATGGTAAATAATGCATTATGTATCACTGTTAAAATTAATGTTCCTTTTCTTGTGATGCTCTCTAATTGTATAGAAACAGTTATGCAGCAGAAACGATTTCACTTGGGATTTAAACTTTTCTATTGAATTTAATCGTTTAATGTCATCTGGCAAAGTGTTGTAAAATAATGTACATGTATTGTATGTGAATTTTTTGTAATGAGCTGTTGATACTGTCACCTGATGAATATGATTTCTACGTCGAGTGTTATAGTAATAGACTTCGGCATTTTCTGAAAATATATTCCGCCCTTGAGCAAGTCATTTTTACAAAACCACTGATTCGTAAATAAAAAGACACGGTAATGGTAGAATTCCTAGATTAATGAAGAGAGGCTTACATGAATCACGTGGGTGGGATTTGGTTATTATTCGTACAATTCGTTTTTGTAATCTAAACGTCTGGGAGCTATAAGATGTATTTCCCCAGAATATTATGCCATATCTCAGGCGGGAATGAACATTCGCGAAGTATACACAACGAGCAGTATGTGTTTTTTATGAAAGGCCCGGTTCCTTCTGAACCGTATTGTAAATACGTGTATGAGTGCATAATAGTTTATTTTTTAGGAATGAGTGCTATTATGATATGGAATTGGATCTTGTATTTAAATTTGTTGATTTATATAGTTCGTATGCTAATTGTTTGAAGCAGGTTTACTCTGATTGTATGAATGCTGATCTCCGATTGTTGAGGAGAATCAGCCTTTGGTACTGTGCATTACTTATGTGATTGTTAATGTTGCAGTTTTTGTCCTGTCGTGAGTAAGACGGCATTGGCCGCATTCGGCAGTATTTGGATTGTTGCTCTGCCGTGAGTAAGACGGCCTTCGGCCGCATTCGGCAGTTTGAAGTTTGGTAAGGCGTCTGCTAGGCCCGTGCGGTGGCTTTGAACCGCGGCCATTGGAAAGCAGCGCCACGTATCCGGTCCCGTAGCCGGCAGAGAAGTCGGCTGGGCGACAGCGCGTCATCGGCACGAATCGGTGCGGTCACATGCGGGCATTGTTCGGCCGTATGGTGATCGGCGTTCGTGCGCGGTCACGGCTCTGTTGAATGAGATACGGGCGGGCATAAGGACCGTTCCTTCTCATTCCGGAGTATCCCTGCTTCATTGCTAAATTTGTTAAAAGTTTGTAAGTTATGGTAAGAGATCCATTTCCATGTAATTTGGTAATTATGCACTCATACAAAATTTGGTTCTTGTAGTTAATGGCTCATATTCGGTAGTTCAGTTTTTCATGTCTTTTTGTATTGAAAGAAGACCGAGGTCGGCTTCTTTGGCAACTTTGCATATATGTGTATTCAACTTCCTCGCCCTAAAGTGGGCATTGTCGAGGCTGTTTGTAATACAGTAATTCTGTTTACGTATAGGCGCATTGTTAGAAGCGCCGATTAGTAGTGTTCCTATTTACAATAGTAATTTTGTATAGAGACGGCACCCCCGTCTTTCATTCTTGTATTTTCGTTTGTAGTTCAGCATTGTTTTTCTTGCAGCAATTTGTGTTCCTGCGCAGCAGGAAAAACTGATATTGTATTTCTTAATGGTTTTTGTAATAAATGTAATGTTTGAGTTATTTGATTGTTATATCTCCAAGTACTGAGATCCTTTAAAATTTATGATCCTGTTTTATTTAGAACCTGGAGCGTCCTTTCGAAAGGTTTCGAATGTGACGACAGTCTTTGCGAATCTGATAGCTTAGGGGTTCTGTGTTAGCCCTGCATAAAAATTCATTAGGTGAAAGCATGGTCACCTCGCTTTTTGCTTTGTAGCGAGGTTTCATTTAAAATTTGTGCTGTCTTAAACAGCTGGCGACCGTACTTCGTTATTTTTCATTGATGCATTTCCCAAGTTACGAGGTTAGCCAAGTTTGAAATATAACACTCGACGTAGAAATCATGTTCATCGAGTGTCAGTATCAACAGCTCACTACAAGAAATCCACATACAATACATGTACGTTACTTTACAACGCATTGCCAGATGAAATTAAACAATTAAAATTGGTACACAAATTTTAGTTAAAAGTAAAATCTTTTCTGCTGCAAAACTGTTTCTATACAATTAGAGACTACACTGATCGTCAAAAAGAAAAATAATGTTTACTTTAACAAAAACAAGATATAGTATAATGAATTAGTCTACATTTGCATTATATAATTAAATAAGACTCAATATGCCTGTAACAAATAATGTACTTCTGGGCCAATGACCCCCATCTCGATCGGGCTTTTGTCCAGTTTCCCTGATCCATTGAGCAAATGATGAGATGGCCCCTTGATTTGCTTCTGGACGTAAATGTAGCTTCACTATGCGCACGTTTTGTTGAACTTTCCTTTTGCTTGTAGTGGTAGTAGAGCTTAGGGCGAGTTTCTATTTTGTTAACAATACAGAAAAATCAAATCTGTTTTTTCCTTTACCGTTAAAAATAATTTTTCTATAATTTGGCAACGAAAATTCTAGTATTTCAAAGATTTCTAACATTTAAATATTTATATAATAATAATTATTATTATTATTTTTCATCTTTAAACTATTAATAGTTAAATTGTTGGGAAGGGATTCAGAAACTCAAAGTGTGCCAGATGATTTTCTCCCCCATACGTCACATACAGTTTTTGACTGTTTTTGACTAAATAAATAAATACATAAATAAAACACTACCTTTTCTTTCTTGTATGTAAAAGCCACAGTGGAAAATAACATGAAAAGTTTGACCAAAAAAAATTAATATTAAAAATAAATTTTTTGATACAAAAACAATAATTATAGGATAAAATAAAATAAGAAGTAACCAGAATATCTATAAATCGTGATTAATACTAAATTGTCTATTAATACATCTAAATCTATCTTCAATCAATTTTTTTATTACAGACAAACTAATAAGATAACTGATAAGAGGACGAAACATAATGGAAAAATCTTTGAGAAATATTTCCTTAAAAATTTAATTAAAAAAAATTACTGGAAAAAGAAATTCACATTTTAAAATACACACACACACACACACACATAAAAATCATTATACCTCTTTGTGATAAGAAATTTTCTCAAGCAACTGATTAAATGGATTTCAAACATAATACAATAGAAATGTTTTAAATGAATATGTTACCTTCATAATGACACCGATATCTTAAAATTGCTTTGTCAAATAATAGTATAAAACTAGTGGTGTTTATACAGCACATACTTTTTCCCCTGTACTTTCATGCACAATTATGTGAAAAGTATTCAAATTTTTGAAAAATTGTACATGATCTTATTTCAAAATCTATCTTTAAAGAAATATTTCATTAAATGTTGGCCACACAGTCCTCTTTAAGCCAGCCAAAGTTTGGTCTGTAGATCTTCAGTGGTTGGTTGTGTAAAGGTGGAAAGTGCATTTGTGGCTGAATTTGAGAAAGTCGCAATTCCATTAAAAAAGTAAGTACAGAGTTTTATCTTAAAATATTGATTTTAAATGTACTTCATATGAAAACTTGATGTTTTAGTTGCCTTCTGCACACAATAAAAGTATTTTTCATTTTAATATAAAGTGATACTGACACAATATCTTCGAAATGGAAGTTGGGGGTTAATGTGGACAATGACTTAAGGACTCACTACACTACCTCCATAATATTGAACAGCAAAATTTGTTTTAGAGTGTGTCTAAATGTAATCACATATGTGCAAAGATTTTTAATTAAATAACCCACTCTACACAGTTTAGGAGAACTTGAAATAAGATTCATTCATGTTACAGACACAGTATCATATTGTGTCAATGCAGCCCTGAACTTAAAAATTATGGTTCTGATTATTGCAGAATAATTATATAATCTGTACCTTTCGTAGACAATACTTGCTAACTAAATCAATGCTATCTTTCTCATTTCAGATTGTCAGAACGTATGCTAACACCAAAAGATGCAATATCAGTGAGGAAATAGTGAAGGATATCGACTCCTTTACATTCCATTAATAAGTTTTCAGAACTTGAAATTGCTTACAAAGAAAAATAAAGATGAAATTGTATGGTATGCAGCAGGCACAGAATGTACTTTAAATTAAAGAAAGAATTTTAGGTGATAGCATTCTGAAAGGGAAACGTCATCTCCAATTCTCCTCTCCCCATTAGGCTTATTTTCGTTAAATCATGTGCTGCATTTGTGAGTTGATCCTTCATCCTTCATTATAGATGACATCAAATATAACAATTTGATAACATCACAAGTCATGTACTGATGTTAGTCATATTTGAGAATTATGTGAAAACTCCATACTATTTAAAATTGTTTCAAATACTTTTTTTATAACTTATATTTTGTACATTATGTTGTTATATGCACTATGATTTTTATTGTATTTTTTTATCAAAAGGGCATGATCCCATTTACGAGAGTAAATAAATAATTCAATCTTCCATCTAAACTGTACTATGATATTGTACGTGACATTTTTGAACTGTTGGTGCTTTTAGGCCATGAATGTCAAATTTTGAACTGTGTTTTGTTTCTCCTTTCTGTCATACTTTATAAATTAAATTGTATGTGACATATTGTAAAGAGAAGGATCCTGTAAGAATTAATAAAATTTAATTTTAGATGTAAAAATAGTCTTACCTTTTCTTGATAGACAATCCAGTGAATTTTCTATATTGCAGCAAATGACATCCATATCTTCGCCCTGCTTTTGTCATTTGGCCCAAGAACCCAAGGAAAAATTCACAAAGGATTTTGAATAATAATTAGCAGTAAATACGCAGAATATAAAGTGGTGAAATATGATGTTTATCACTAGCAAGCCTCGTCTCATTTCCGAGAACCAATTTTTATCATTGTGGATGTATAAATCCAACACGCGCACATAGTTACGAATACATATTTTCGTCATTTCGCCCACTCTAGCATTAAGAAGTTTTATTGGTATATGGATTTTCTCACATACTTGTGCCATATTTCCAAACCACGACCTCAACAAATACATGCTTATAACTTAATGATATCCGTACGAGAAGTCTGTACATTCAAACTGTTCAAAACCACAGATTCGGAATCACGGAGTTTATCGAAGAAGCTACAAACGAAACGCGTCTTCACACATCAGAAACATGGTATACGACTGACCTCTTATGTAATGCGGTACTTCCCCCAACATAGACCTCACACGTTATCGTAATCACGTGATGACATTGTTTATTCTGTCCCGAAAGCGTGTACAGAAAACAATCCACGCAAGACCGAAGTTTCGTGTTTATATTACAATAAATAAATAACACAAGCAAGAAGCTAGCTGGTAATTGATGGTCCGGATGTGTATTTTGGAAGCGTTCAGTACGTCATACGAGATAAGCGTGCTGCGCGGGGTAGGCTGAAAGCTGGTCCGCGTGAACAGAGTGTATAGACTGGTATACACACACTTCTATAAAATTATTTCCGATGTCTTCCGTTGCACTGTTGCGGGAGCTGTGTGTGTATGTATGTCAATTTTAGCACAGGTGAATTGTATTAACTAAATTCTTAGTTTTTATGAACTGACAATCATTTGCAAATCATATTATCTTCCCTCTTGAAACAATACGAAGCCATACTTCCGTGACCTGCGTTTGCGCCTACAGGTAGAGATTGAATTTTAAACGAAAGTATGGAAATGGGTAAAGAAACCACAATAAAACAATTGTACATTTCCAGCATGTATTATTATTTTTACATTATTATTTATAGTTTACTGTACCAACATCAAGCATACATGAATATTCATAAGAAGTCAAAGACTTCCATTTCTGAATCCTAAATCAGTCTTTCCAATGGCAACAAGACTATCACAGCAACAAGGGATGCTACATCACATTACCAATGGGTTCAATCAGCACAGCTGATTGTCCCTGAAGGAATGCAAATTTGACATCAGATCCTATTAACAATCTTGCAATTTCATGCTGAATTGCTTTGTAAGAAGCAATTTTTATAGGCATCACAAGTGAAATTCAACAACGTGACTTTAAAGGTTGTGCGGAATATGTCAACGTTCAGTGAATTATCATTATTTTGTATTCAATACACAATTTTTAAACCACACACATACACTGAACACTTAATATTATCTCTGATGGTACAATGATACTCCAGAAGTTTGGTATGGACTCATTAAGTTGTTTAGGATTTGGCAGTTGGCCTTTGGCTAATTATTCATTCTCCACAATTTTGCATACTATGAAAAAAGAATTATTCATTAATTTGTAATTGTTCATAGAAAGTACAGCAAGTAAACATTCACCATCTGCAATCTTAAATAAATACACTCATGCTTAATTTATGAACAAATACCACACATCATACATAAAGTAACATCTTACATGTATGGAAGAACATTCACACTCGCACCAGACACATTCTGATGGAACACTGAACCAAGGAAACAAGTTTCACAGTAATTTTACAAGACAGTGATAGTTTATGAAGATCAATATTTCAGTCAGAAAACTAATGAAAATTGCTTGGTACATATTATTTTTCATTAACAAAACATGTTGTCTGTTTCCATTTTCTGTAGGCCATACCTACCAAAGTAGAACTATGAAGCTGCTATTAGAATAACACTTCTCTTACAAATAAATGATTTGATTTGACAGTCTTGTGACCAACCCCATTGAAACTGAACCAGAAAACATTGTGACTGAACAACATGATGCTTTTGGGACTAAATTATGAAAACAGGTATTAAAAAAATAGAAGCCTGAAATAAAAATAGAAAGAAAACTAAAAGGAAACAACAATAAAAGCAACAACCAAATCCTAGTTTCTTTGCTGACAAAAAGTATGCACTTCAGCCTTTGTGAATAAAGTCTTATCATAAGTATTTGGCATAAACACTTCATCACCTTAGATTAGAACCATTACTGGTATGAATTCTCTTCTAGAACACTTGAAGCATTCCTATCATTTGTTCATCAGTTGTGGAATGACTATTTTCATTTGAGAGTATGCAGAGACAGTGCTATACAAAATTAAGATCTTCAATATGTAGTGCAAATTCACTTGTCATTCAACATCTGATACCTCAAGCAGCAAGCTCTATTTTTCATCTACTCTACTGAATTTACACCAATCTAGAATCATCCTATAAAACTTTGAAAATAATTTTCAAACAATCTTTCATTAAAATAAGACTCAAGGATATAGTTTGTAAAAAAATTAAATAAAGATAGAAATACAGAATAGTATGATGAGAAAAAAATATAAGGCTTACACAACATAACATAGATAAAGAACATCAAAACACAGAACCACAGTAATAAATTAAAATTAAAATGGTAAATGTTCTGGAATGGCAATATTCACAAAAATGTTTTGTATAAGAGTACACGATTTCATACTCAATGTATGCAACCATAGTTCACCATTCTTGTGTTTTATTACTGCCTGCATCTACTGCTTTTCACTAATGTACAAATCAAGTTTCAGAAGAACTTCTTTACCATTTTCTTCAAACTACTTGGGCCTTTCTTGCTAGTCTCTTTATGAGATGTTCCTTCTGAAATATTACTGGTACTACTGGCACTGCTACTAGCATTGCTACTTCTCCTGGTATTGTCTGGAGCTGAGTGTCCATTCTGCCTTTGGTTTGGATCAACTGAACCACTTCCAGGACAAGATATGGAACATGTGACCTTGTTAGGCTGACTAGACTTGTCCAAACCATGGTGCGTGCTATACCACTCCCAATTATCAGACTTCAATTTGGCTGGTGGACTTGGCTCTACACTGCCCAATCGTGAACTTCGAACAGAAGTAGCTGTTCGCATGAATACAGGAGAAGAAAGCTGACGTTGGACTACACTACCTAGTGCGTTAGATCTAACAAGTCCATTGTTCTTACCCAGCGGAGAAACAGTATCACTTACACTTCTAAATTTTGTATGTAGCTCACATGTACTTGTGTAGCTAGATTTTATCTGTCTTTGACTATCTTTTAATTGTTGAGAAGATGTCTCTGTGACTGAGCTGTGAGGAGATATAGATTCAATTGCAGGTGAATGACCACTGTCCAAACATGTTTGCTCAGCTGAACATTGCTGGTGATGTAGAAGCACTTCTGAGTCTTTCTCAACTTTTTCATCTTCTTCTATAGCGGTATCTACACCATTGCTGGATGCCCACCACACTCCTAACTCCAACGAATTTGCACGTCGACTTGGAATACTTTTTTGTTCTTTTGCTATATCAACTATAGGTTCAGAACTTTTCACTGGCAATCTAATACTAGCTGATCGGGAAAGAAGATCTTTCTTCTTGCGTCTTCGTCTTCTTGCATCAGCTTTTGAGATATTACTAAGACCATCAATCTCTGATACACCTGGATCAGATATGAGAAGATCTTGATATGATCCTGAAACGACAAAGAAACATTAGTACTGCTGTATAATGACTAACTAATCACAAATTAAAAAAATATTTAGGTGGTTCAGAATCAACGGCATAGCTTCAGTTGGTGTCACCCCAGGCAAAACTAATGGTATCACCCCCTCCAATAAATTAATAATATGAAAATATTTATTAATGAATAGTTTTTAAATTATTTAATAAAACTATAAGTATGTTGGCACGTGACATTTATTTATAATCTATTACAAAACTGTATGTAATTCAGAATAAAATTTTAAAAATTAAATATAATTTTAAATAAATTGTCAAAATTATCTAATTTCTACTCCAACATTTTCTAATTGATGTCACCCGGGGCGAACCATCCCTTTGCCCTTCTCTAACTACGCCACTAGTTCAGAATATTAAAAAAACAAAGAACTTCTTATTAATATTCACAATTGAATTTAAACTTGAACACAATTGAATTTAATTTGAATTTTAAAAAAATATTGTCCTCAATTTTCTAAAAAGGTTTTTTTTCTTTCTTTCTTCCTTCCAATTAGCATCGAGGCCAAAACAATTACAATTAGGGGAAGTATTATAATAATATTATAACAAATAATAATATGTATCAATAGATATGAAAATTATGACTATCATTAATGACAATAAGTCAATTTTATTGTAACATATGCCTTGGCTCACATTGCAAGGATCTCTACTATCAATCACATTAAATTCAGGATTATGATTCAGAAAGAAAAATAGATTTACTAAAGAAGTAGTTGAATTAAACTGGATTGAATATAATCAATTTTTTTAAATGAAATATTTTTTAAGACATTAGAGTGAAGATTATAATCTGAAAGAGAATAATCAATTGATGAATGAAAGAAGACCTCATATACAAAACACAAACGTTCAGAAGGCCATCATGATTTCCAAAAATCGCAAAGCTGTAGTTGTGGATGCCACAAATGCAGATATTTTATAACTTTAGGAAAAATGAAAATTCCGTGAAACACCTCCACCAGACCACCCCTTTTTGAGTCCAGTTTTCTAATAAGACGAAAGTATTTTTACTTCCCTTAAAGATGACCATCCCTCTTCCTGATCAACAATCTCGAATTTTTGTCATAACATAGCATCACGTTCCCTTTAAGACCACCAGAAAACCTCGCACATAAATAAGAAACCCGAGAGTTCACATACTACTGCGAAACAAGGCATTTCCAGTGTCTTCCAGATAAGCAATAGCAATCGGGTGTAGTAGACTTTGCAAACGCTCCAAAGGGGAGATCTTCCAGGAAATGTGAAACTATCACATTATAAAAATTGAAAGATAATTTCACAGAAGCGAAATAATAACCCTGGATTATAATAATCAGGAGACTGCTCTATGACAAGAACGCATTACCTGAAGAAGGGCAATTCTTCAAGTAGACTACTATTCTTTTTATTTTCTCATATACGTATGTATATATGGACTAATATACATAGAATAAAGAAAGTTATATAATGCTGTGGTAAATCAATTTTGATATTTCAACGGAAATACGCGTTTTGAGGTCCCCTGATACTGAAAAAGTGGTTCTTTTCAAAACGTTTGTCTATTTGTCCGTCTGTCTGTCTGAGGTATATGAACCACACTAGTGCCTAAACTATGCTCACGATTTTTCCAAATAGACGAAACTCCTGTCAGTCTGGCCTCTGAGTTCAAACTCTGCAATTTTGAAAAACATTCTTTAAAATTTTGGGGTACTACTTTACATGAAGCCCCTGCGACATTTTCAAAATTTTCTCAAAAATGCTAAATTTCTCTTTAAACTTCTAGTAAGAATAGCGTAAAATACACTTATAAAGGTGGAATAGCTCTGATTTCCACTGATAACGCTGAATTTTTGAAAATTGCAAAAGTTTGAAATTTTTTTCAGCATCTTCCCACAACTACAAAATTGAAGATAGAGATTTTTCTTCTTCTTCTTCGGCATTTTCCCCTTAGGAGCTTGCCGTTTTCACCCTCCACAACTCTCGATCCTACCAATCTCGTGGTTTGAAGCCTCTGTCCTTCATAGCTTCCAGGATGTATTTTTCCCATTCTAAAACTGGTCTTCCTCTTTTTTGCCTCTTAGGTGGTTGCCATTTTAAGATCTTGTGTGGCCATCTGTTTTCTGACATTCTCTGAACATGTCCATACCACTGTGGTGCTCTCTTTTCCAAGGTCTTCGTAATAGAACAAATTATATCATACAAACATATCCTTCTCCATATTTCTTCATTTCACACTCTGTCCTTGCGAGTCAATTTCCACTGTCCTTATTTTATCTCTTATTTGTTGTGTTTGTGGCAGTGGCGGCTCGTGGACATGCCATTAGGGTGTGCAACGTTTTCCTTCTTTCTCCCCCCTCCCTCTCTCTCACACACACATACATTACATGCATGCATTTACACACATTAACATTAATATTGGCAATTAAACACAAATCATCTTATGAAGTCTGATAGCATGCCGAACAATTCCATTCCATTGTTTCTTTTCAGCATTTTTTTCTGTGGCTTTTACATTGAAATCATTGATTTCTTACGTTTCATATTTTCAACGGTATTTATTGTTAGTTGCACAAACACCCTTAACAGAAAAAGAACTCTCTGATTTTGGTTTCTCAAAACACATTGAAACGACGTTTACAAAGTACACTAGGGGTTTGAATACTTCGGAATGGTTTTGTAATTGCAACTCACTTTAAAACACAAGAGAATACACATTATATACAATTTACATTTTCATGAATGCAACACTGCACAGCAATGCGTTCGCGTTTCGCGCGCTACTACGAAAGGTCATTTAAGTGGAAAGATATCTCACACATTCTTCGTTCAATGCAACACTTCCTTCTATTAAAAACGTGTGCTACTCAAGTGTTATATCTTTGAGACACGTCATTTCCCGAGATCGCCACTGCGCCGGCGCCGTAGAAGCACCGCGGGGGTTTTGCTCCAGTCCTCCATAAGCCACCGTTGTTCCCCCTCCTTCCCCTGCAGCCCCGCGGCAGCCTAGGACGCCGTTTCCGCGGTCGCATTCTCCCGAGTGTGCTCCCACAGGCTTTCACGAAAGAAAGGCGGACGGACCGGCAATCGCAGCTTCCGAACGGCGCGTGTTTTGAAATACCATATTTCGTAAATGCTCTGAGAGGATTTGTATTCCTCTTGTGTTAAGAGATGTTTAAGAGAAATGGCGCCGAATTAATGTGGGTGTGCACATGCGAACGTGCGAATACCCACGAGCCGCCACTGGTTTGTGGCCACATTTCCGCTCCATATAGTACTATATTTTCTACTACACAATGGAATATCCTTCTTTTGACATCTTGGCGGATACTGTTATTCCATAATATGCTGTGTAAAGCTTTGGTTGCTTTCTTCCCCATAATTATTCTCGAGTTTATATCTGCAGCACATGTACCCGAGTTGTTTATTAAAGATCCAAGATATTTGAAGGTGTTACAGCTTGTAATTTTGTTACCATTAACGTCTATATCTGTTATTCCTTGTCCAATGCACATACATTCGGTTTTATTAAAATTTATTTCTAATCCCCATTTATTATATTCTTCTATTAGCTTTCTTAGCATGTACACCATATCCTCTTCATCTTGGGCAAAGATTACCTGATCGTCAGCAAATAGAAGGGAGTGAAAAGTGTCGTCTCCAATTTTTATTACCATGCCAGAACATTTTCTGTACCAGTGACAGAGGGCTTGATCTAGGTAGATATTGAAAAAAATGGGAGATAACCCACATCCTTGTTTTAGACCCTTGTTTATCAGAAAGCTACCCATTAACTTATCTCGAATTTTTATTTGGGCTTCGGTGTTTTTGTAAAGTTTTTTAACCAGATTGATCCAATTTTCTTTTATATCAACCTTTCTCATTGCTTCCCATATCTTTTTTCTTGGGACACTATTGTATGCTTTCTGGAGGTCTATAAAGGTTACATAAATATTCATATTTCTGCTTTTATGTTTCTCTATAACTTGTACAGTGGATGTTATCTAGGCATGATCGTCCTCGTCTAAACCCACTCTGCTCTTCACTCAATACAGGTTTATCTTCTTTGATTTTTTTACTTACAATACTAGAAAACAATCTTGCTGTTGATGGTATGACACTTATTCCCCTGTAATTTGCACATGATTGTTTGTCCCCTATTTTAAATATAGAAGAGATGTAGGATATGTTCCATTCTGCAGGTGGATCATCTCCTAATTCTACCTTATTGAACATTTTCTTTAGGTAGCGGTATTTGGCAACCACATCTCCACCATATTTCAGGAGCTCCATTCATATATTTCCAGGTCCTGGGGCTTTATTGGTTTTTGCTTTGCATAGTGCCTTCTTAGAATCATCCTCAGTTATTTTAAAATTGCTTTCCTCCACATCTCTTATTTCTTCTTCTCCTTCACATTCTGGTTTGTTTTCTTGTAGAAGCATTGAGTAGTGGTGTATCCATTTTTGAGAGGGGATTCTTTGTACTATGCTTTTACACTCATTATTTCTTCTAATTTTATTTATAATTTTCCAGGCTTCCGATGATTTATTGTATCCTACAGTTCCATCGATATAAGTACATAACCTGTCCCAATGTTCATTATTTTCCATTTTTACACCTGTTTTAGCTTTTTGTTGAATCAGAACATATTTGTCTCTTGACTCTGGTGTTTTATCATTTAACCATTTCATATATGCCTTCTTCTTCTCTTGAATCATATCTTATAAATTCTCAGAAAACTTTTCCGAATATTTCCTTTTTCTTTCTTCTTCCCCAAAGGCTTCCTTAGCTGCTTCCAAAATAATGATAATGATTTTTCTTTCAAGTAAAATTTTTTCTCCTTAATCACTTCTTTCATTAAGATCATGTAGATTTTTTGAAAATGTTAGTTGTTTTTGTGCAAGTTGTGAAATTTTAAAAAATAACAAAAACAAGATTTTTTAAAAATTGCCCAAATTTTTTTTAAATTTGGAAATTTCAATTGTACTGTTTAAGATGACTTAAAATTAATTTTGCTTAATTCTATTGTTTTTTTTCTTTCTTCAAAAAATACACAATGTAATTTTTTTGAAATATCTCTCATGCCTTTAATATGCAGCGGTTTGTATATTTTATTGCACTTGTGAGTGAAAGTGCTTCAAATGACTACTAATGAAGTTTATTGAAAACAATAGTTTTCTGTAAAAATGAGCTTCAAATTTTGTATTTATAGTCACACTTAAATGTAATTTTCATAGAAACTACTCCAAATTTTTCAATTAAAATTACTCTTTATGACAAGTTTTTATTCTTCTTTAATATTCTTAAAGTAATATTTCAGTTCTAGTATTTGGAAAGTGAAAAGTTGAGAAAATAAAAATAATAATAATAATAATAATAATAATAATAATAATAATAATAATAATAATAATAATAAAAGCTATGGGTGATGACAGATGGCAAGAGTATGTGGCATGTCAGAATTGCTAGTCCAGACCAAAGCAAATAGGAAACTAATACGAGATAGTTTGTGCCATTCTGTAGCACCACTAGTTTGTAATTATATTAATTAATAAATACTGTTGGATCAAAGTAATTTAATGATGCACTACATTGAAGCTTTCATTTGAAATCAGAATAGTATTACAATGCTTATCATAGTAGTCACAGAAGTAGTGGTGAGTACCGTTCAATAGTTCCCTCGAAGCAAACCACCCTTCAAAAAACCAGTTTTAAGGTATGTAGTCTGCTTAAAGAGTATATTTGTATAATTGCCATTTCCAAATACTTATGGACCAAGAATCTATAATGGGTTTCAGACTTTAAGCCTAGATTCACATCTTGACGATTGTTTAATGTACCTATCATTAGGGTGACAGCAAATTGCCATCAATTATATACAGAGGGAGACCTTCAAAATTCGAAGAGGGAATGAATTGGTGAACAAACAATGCAGCACAGACTTCAAAAAGTGCTCTTGTCAATGTTTTCTTGTTTGATTTTCTTGATTTGAATATTTCTAAGAATGGAAATAATAGACAAGGTATCTAATATGTATTATTTATATCCATGGTACAGATAAGTTAATTCATTTCCAGCTGGGAACATCAAACTATCCAAAAGGGGTCAATACCCTGCATCACCCCAATCCCACCCTGCCAATCACAGAAGCTGATATTTAGAGGAAGGTGGAAATAGAAATGGAACATTAACACAGTGCACATTTCTGAGTTTATTTGAAACACGGTGTGCCTTATTTGCTTCACAACTTTCTAGTATAAAAATGTTTGGATCAGTAGCTAGAAGTGTACTTCTGCATGTCTAGTTTTCTTAGAAGCATTTAAAAAAAAATTAAGATTGCTGGCCTAGTAACAAAATATTTTATGGTATCATTTATTTTTGTTGTTATGTTATTATGTGTTAATGCAACATTTACAAATAATTTGACAAAGAATAATTGGAAACAAAATATATTTGTATAACTGGAAAGAGGACATGGAAATTTTGTTAAATTGATCGAGAATTTTTTTATTTTAGTTTCATATTATTTCACAGGTCTTTTTAAGAATATTTTATGTTACCTACATCTAGCATGTGTTTATGGTAAATGAAGTTAATTTAATGCAGATCACTTCATTTGAATGAATCTGTTTACATGAAATCTTTAGCATGCAACATATAATGTATGAAAGTTCCTCACCTGCTATTAGCAAGGCTTCCTCACTGGGCCTTCGGTTCCTTGTTCGCGGAGACTCATGACCACTGACACCTTCTACCGATCTTCTACGCTTTACAGCAGCTCGACTTCCCTTCCGACTCCTTGTTCCCAGATTCTGTTTCTGTGATATTTCTTCATTACTAGTTCCGCTGGTGTCAGGAATTCGACGGCAGAAATACATCAGCAGCACAAACAAGAGAACCTCCACACAGATGAGGATAAGGTGTTGTGCTATTACCTGTTTTCAAAAGAATGCTTTCAACAACTTGATTTAAAATCATCCCATTAAAATGGAAATATTGCTCTGTTACATCAAAGCTGAGTACATTAATTGAAATATAATTATTTAAGAAATATTTTTTGGCTTCTTTACAACAATGTTATGATGAAAATAAATATGTTAAAGTATTTTAATTACATAATAATATATAAATTATTGTTCCACTAACAACACTTCCTATCAATGGTAAAAAGAATAAGTACGGTAACAATTCAATAGATAAGTCCAAAAACAAAATTCCTTTGCCTACACCAAATTGACTAAAAAACTGTTCGAGAATAAAATATAAATTGAGAGTTTGGAAAAATCACAACATTGTTTGATATAATCACTCCTAATAAATAACAGGTGGGTTTATGTAATGAACAGATGTTTCTGAAAGTAAATGAAAACTTACATTGAGCCGACTAAGCCATGAATCACGTTCTCCAATTAAACCTTGCAACGATTCTGAAAGTTGAGACAACTGCTGTTGCAACTGCTGCATTTCCTCTTGACGTCGTGCTTCACGTTCCTCCCCAATACGACTAGCCTCATGTACTGCTTGCAGCGTGCGGTTGAAAGCCTTCTGCATTTCTTCCACCTGTTTCTTGTAGCGGCGACTAAGTTCCTCGAGATACTGTCCACTTAATGACATATTTCGTTCCAAAGCCTTCAAAAACAGAGAATTTAAAAGTTAGTGTATACAATTAACTCCTGAAATGAACATCTTAATTAGAGATGAAAACTAGGGAAAATTAGTACAGAAAAAAGTATTGTGAAAAAATATAAATATGTCAATAAATATTTTCAATCGAATAATAATAATAATAATAATAATAATAATAATAATAATAATAATAAATATGAATTAGGAAATTGCAAGAAAGTACTGATACATTGTAATAGCAAAGACAATTAAGTTTATCAACTGCCCAAGCAATTTGCATTGTGCATCTGATGAAAAAGAAAACCACTTTAGCCCATTTGACTCATAGAAGAAAGTCAATGGCAATATCAAAAGTTTACTCACAGGCTGTTAACCTGATAAAAAGTGTGAGAAATTTGTTTGCAGAAAACCAAAACAAAGACATTTCAGAACATTCCTCTCTTTAGAACACACCAAAATATAACAATAGAAAACTTTTTTTTTAATACGTAAAATTAAAATTCTTTTATAATAAATAAAAACTTAAAATTCTTATGTGAGAGGCTTTGAAAGAGCCCGTTTGGATTTTCAGAACTCACCTTAATCCTGTTGGCCAGGCGCACAAACACTGATTCCTTCTGCACGCTGGGGGCCTGAGGGGCGGCCTTGGCGGTTGCCTGGGGACTGGTGGTGGTCGTGGCAACGGGCGCGGGGGCGGGGGAGGGGACGGGGGCAGGGGCAGGGGCGGGGGGGGGGGCAGGGGCAGGGGTGTTGGTGACGGCGCCCGCGCCGGTCGCCGCGCCCTCTGCGCCTTGTTCCAGACTCTTCAGGTCGCGCAGCAGCGAGTCGAGATTCTCCTGGGCGGCCTCTTCGGCGGCGGTGGGCGCGGCGTCGCCCTCCACCGCGGCCGCCGCTTCCGCGTCCGCGGGCTCCGCCGGCGTGGGGGCGGTGGCGGAGGCGGTCGCGTCCCGGTCGGCGTCGCCGCCCCGGGGCGGGCGTGGGGCGGCGGGGCGGCGGAGGCGTTGGCGGCGACGGTGGCGGTGGCGAGGACGCGACGACCGTGGGCGCCGCCGGCGCCGTCGACCCGCCGCCTCGGGCGCGGGCGGCTGGGCGGGGCCGGGCGCGCGTACGTCGCCTGCACGTGGGACGCCCACGCTGCCCTCGAGCGCGACGCCCGGGGGCAGCGCCGTGTCCTCGCCCACTTCGGCGCGCGCCAGCGTCTTGGTGGGCTTGATCTGTGCCGCCAGGTGCGTCCGCGGGGGTGTGGCCGCGTCCATCCCGCGGCACGGCGCGTCCCCGACGGGCGGGCCGCCGCAGCCGCTGCCCGGCGTGCTCTCCAGCGTGCAGGTGACGGCCGGTACCACGCCCTCCAGGCCACGCCCGGCCGGGCTGATGGAGGGCGGCGGGGGCGCGTCGGCGGGCGCAGCCGGGCGAGCGTCGGCGGGGCGCGCGCGAGCCGGCGCCGCGGGCGACGCCGTGCCGTTGGGCAGGTCGCTCACGTTGAGCGCCACGCGCCGGTCGGCCACGGCCAGCACGTTGCACAGCGCCGCCAGGTGGGCCGGCGGCAGCAGCGCGCGCAGGTACTCGGCCGGGTCGGAGCGCGCGGCGTCGGCGGCGGCCGGCAGCGGAAGGGCGCGCCCGCGCCCTCGGCGCTCGACACGAACGCCGACGACGACAGCAGCACCTGCGCACGCCACACGCCTGCGTTTGCGACGCGCTCCTTTCGCGGACTTGTGGGAAAGGGCCATCGCGAACGTACGTGGATGAGGCTAATTCGTCAATCTTCCTACTCGATATTTTTCCAACTATTCACCGAGATCTAGCGATGTCTCAGGCACACAGTGTGCTCTAGCCTTGTGGGCATTCAAAGTCTCCTACAACACGAGGGTTTACAGAAGTGACCGGTAGCCGAATTCCGCAATAGCCATTAAAATCCCCTGGTTTGCTCACTACCTGGAGCTATCAGAGATACTGAAAGAGCACTTCCCTAACCGTACGTATCCATTAAACACGACTGATGTGGTGATGTTTTTGTTGATACTGATAAAAAAAATCATAAAATATCTTTAAATAACTTCTTTGGTATGAGTTTATGTCAGTGTTGGGTGCCTATCACGCCAACTTGACACTACTGCTTTTTTTTACCACTCCCTCGTCCTCGAGGACACTAGAACTAGCCTTTACCAACTGGATGTGAGGGGAAGGGAGATCGAACTCACCTCAAGATCCCGCTCGCGACAGCTGAGCAGGCTGAAGACTTCTCCGTAGAGCGCGTCGCTGCAATTGTCGCAGACGACCAGGTGGCGCGGGCTTTTGCACAGGGAGGTGTCGGCGGCGGCGGCGGGGGAGGCCGACGTCTGAGGTGGCGTCTGCGCCTGGCCCTCCGTCGCCGCCGTCTCGTTCGCCGCCCCCGCGGCCGCCTCCGACGCCGTCGTCTCGTTGCTCTCGTCACCGGCCTTCGTCAACGCCTGAAACACAATCGGAGGTGCCGCGAATCCCTCCACAGGGAAGGTGTACTGCCCATGCATTCAATGGAGGGATTGCGAGCAGACAGTTCTATTTTGGATACACGCAGTTGGACAACAACTATGTACGCTTCTTGGACGAGGGCGAGATTCATTACTCATTACGCTGCATCCGTACTGTAAACTTTAAATTGGGCTTTTTCTAAGAAGCTTTAAATATTTGCACCCAAGGACCTTCATAATCATGCAAAGGCAGCAAAGAGTTTTTTTCTGTGGCTGAAGCAACCGATAAGAGCAAACATTTCAACACAGGGAGAAGGGAGTTGAAAAGGAGAGCAAGGACTGTTCATCGGGTGGCATATTCTTGAATTGACGAAAGTTGGCTTCAAAAATACGAAAGTCACAAATACGGTGGGCGGAGGGTGGAATTAATGAAATTCGCCTTGCCACTTGGAATATATCGGTTTGAATATATATTACATACTCGGACAAAATTGAAGAGGGCGGGGGGAACAAAACTTGACAAAACATAATAGAAGACACGTATCTCCCCAGGCATTGACGATGAGTCAAACTATTAAAACTGATTGGTACGCGGAAATAGGGATGAAAAGAGACTTCGGATGCAGTTTGTCCGCTGAATCGGCAACGGCGTCCGTCGCTTTGATCTCTGCATTTCTCGCAGCTACGCAGCATATTACACAAATTTCTCACATCCAGCTCCAGCTCCACCGAGGCCGTCTGGAGAAAACGAAGCGCAACCGACCCGTACCTCACGCTCCGACAACTTTACGGGCTCCTTACCACGTGGGAGGATTTCAGTGTACTGGCTTTGGTTCGAACCGAGAGATATCCAAAATTAAAATAATTACAACTTATCTGGAATCTCATTGTCAACTGATTGGCTAATTATCAACCGATACGGTCCTATCTAAACTACACCTTACAAGTGAAAAAGCACATAATAAATGCAATTCAGAACATTTACTTTTGACCGGTTAAAGGGATAATTTTAATTTTGTAATGCAGTAATTTTCCTTTTTGTAACCCGGTGCTAATCTGGTATGAAGGGCAGGTATTTAGTAAACTACGGCCCAAAGAGTCCTTAGAACTTCGCAGGAAGAGAAACCAATCTGCTTAATTTTTTTTATAGCTAAAACACTGAACTGACAAGTAACTATCCACAACAAAACCAAATAATTAAAAAGTGTCTAATTAATCATTCTGTTTCATAAAAAAAAACACAATTTACGCGGCAGTTCACCCACTGCAAATTTGCCACTAAGGACCAGTTCATTGTTATTTTTAGAACACAGTGACTGGAAAAATACTCGAAATTATCCAACACCCGATGATTTCACAAGCAGATTCTGCAGACCAAATTTTTCGTGTTCATCTCTCCGAGCAAATGCACGCTGCCCGAGGCACGACACGCACCTGCGCGGCCTTCTTGACGATGCTGAGCACGGCGTTCTTGTAGCTCTCGAAGAGGTTGCGTGGCGGGTCGCCCGGGCCGGCGCCCAACGGCACGTCCTCGTCGTCCCCGGACGCCCCGCCTTCGACCTCGTCGTCATCGTCGTCGTCGTCGCCGTCCATCCCCAGGCGGCCCGCGCCCGCCGCCGACCCGTCCTCGTCGTCCGCCGCCTGGTCCACCTTCTCCAGCACCTCGAACTCGCTCGTGCCGTACACGCGGAAGAGCGACAGCGGACAGAAGTGCTCGGAGCCGTGGTGAGACAGGATCTCCACCTGCAAAGGCCCACAGTCATACTTTGAGCGGAAGCCCGACGCTTTCTGGTGGGTTGATTGATTGACTAGTGATTCCGGGCGGGTCAACTGCTAAGGTCATTAGTCACGTAAGTGTAGCGTGTTTTCCTCGGGAGGTGGCGGTGATCTTCCCCCGTCGGATGGCGATCCGGCGTCGACTTACCCGTCGGCTCGCAGGGTTTTCCCTAGCCAGGTATCTCCCACCAGCGGGACAAGCTCTAAGCTCCCGATGTGACTCCTGGCATGTGTGGTAGTGTAGTGCATGTTAGTATAAGTGTGTGAAAATAAGGGGTGAGGATAGAACAAGGAAGAGGAAGAACAGACCGCACGCGGTCCGAGACCCGTCTGTTCGGGTACTGTTCGACCATTCGTCTGGTTTTGTTTGGAGAAACCATGCAAAACTGCCGATCAGAGTCGACGTTTTCGACGCTTGATAAGTAAGACAACGTAATTGCCGATTACGCGTTCAACTGTTCATGATTAATATATTCCATTTAACAAAATAATACCTCAATATTTTTGTGGAGCTCAAAAACGTCTATTACGGGACTCCAGGGTATCTGTCAAACGTAACATTTGGAACCAATCATTATTCTCTTCGTCAAATTCAATTTCTTGTGTTTCTACTGAGTGCTCGACAAAAATTGATGGCGGTTTTGTTTTCTAATGCACTGCCTAATCTCCAATGATCTTCGGCAGCTACGGAAAAGTTAATAAAATATCTGACAGAAATAAATGACATTTGTGTCCCGTATTTTATTTTAGTTACTATCCACAGAATGGTTTTAATACTTTTCATTGACTTTGAATGTGCAGTAATTTTGTCTGTCATTTCTCACTTAAGTTCTCACTTAAGTCGACTTTTACTTAGTAATCATGGAGAAGAAAATGAAAAGAGGGAGATAACCTTTTTTTTTTAAAAAAAAATTCGTTATTTAAGATCGCATCAACATCTTAGGTCATTAGCGACCACTATTGCTGTTAACGGTATGGTAACTATGAGGATGAAACGATATGGTGATGATAAGGGGTGAAAGGACAAACACACATACAACAAAAACAACTCGAACCCGCGACCCTTCGGTCCGAAATCACTACGACACTACTGCCTTAGCGATCTCGGTCACCGGGCCGACGGTGATAACCTTGGTTTCACATGCTTACGTTCAAACAGTCAAACGTAAAACTATAGGCGTTGGGCTTCGAGAACTGCGGGAGACCTAGTTTACAGAAAAAGTAACTAGTCTTCCATGCTTTCTTTGTTTCTTTCTTTACAACTTTATTTCGTGTTTCTGTATTCTTTCGGCTTCTTATAAATCTGAGTAATTTGGAATCTCGACAATCAGGACACGAATATGTAACTTTTCGAATATGTGAAGGGCAAATAGCGTCATTATCGTAAACACTACAGTATTGAATAGTACATATCCAAAACTGATGATGATTGATACTTGAACAACTCTAAAAAATTTAAGAAAATAAATTTTCTCCGTAAGTGGCACGTAGCCTTTTGGGTACTTTACATCTTTACGAATTAATGGTTGTAAGTCTGATTAAACGTAAACACACGTGTTGCTTTCATTTCTAACCGATTGTGTTTTTCTATTGCCGAAATGACTACGCTTATATAAAATTATAAAAATATATAAAATTGCGGGTATCTTCTCTCCACCTAAACCAATCTTAACCATCTTTGAAACAGTTCTAATAAACCTTATTTCTGACATGTGTGCGAAGTTACAGCTGAAAAGAACCTTAAACAAAGATTTTACAATCTAAAATTCGAAATCGTATTGTTGAGGTGATTCAAATACTTTTCCTCCTGTTGCTCAAGTATAGGGAGGAAAAGTAAAATTGAAAACTTGTGATGACACTTCTGATTGTTGACTTTTTTGTATTCTGAAATTGAAAATCCCCCTCCACATACAGTATGACTACTTTCATCAAAATCAATCGCCCGTTTGCGCCCGAATTTTACTTAGGGCTAAAAAGCAACTGTCACAGCGGTCCCTTGTTATCGTAACCTCTGTTCGACCGGTGCCTTTGAGCCAGCCGCCGTCGCCTTACCTTGACGTAGCGGCCGAACTGCTGCGGGCTGAGCGCGAAGCTCTGCACGGCGCGGTCCTCGCTGGCGGCGAAGTGGCCCGCGGGCCGCCACTCGCGGCCCTGCACGCGGTCGCTCACGGACACCGCGAACTCGCGCGGCGACGACGAGAACAGCTCGAAGTTGGCCAGCTCGATCTGCAACCACGGTTCGGCAACTCACTCAAATGTTATAACTAGCACACCCACAGAAACAAACATGTTAGAACACTAGAGCTTACGGGGTAAGGTCTATCTCATTCCTGGGGTAGAGTGAGGTCTACCACACTTATTGAATGAACATCTACAAAAATGTGCACATCTAGAAAAGTAAATGGAAAGAAACGTTCAAGCCGTACGAAAAAGTTCACCGAGTCTTCAAAATATTTATGTAAGACGATGAAAAGAGTGACTTTATGTACATTTACGTTCTACACATTTTAGATTTGAAATACAGGAACCGAGAAACTCCAAAAAGAGAGAATTATTTATGTCGTGCCATGCATGATAGCAACAATACATATCTAGGCTAGCAAAAATAGTATCAATAATACTTTATAATATACTTGTACTACTATTAAATAAACATTCAGACAAAATATTAATTAATCTATTGTATATGTCATTATCAAAGTCAAATAAGACAAAAGCGAAAATGATGTTTGATTACTGCACAGTACCTGAGAATTTAGGTCACGTCTCCAAGAAAATAACCAATCTCCCGCAGTTTTAAAACTTTGGTCTCTAACGCTCTGATTCAGAAAAAAATAAGAACAGGTATGTTACAACACTAGAAAGTGTAATAACTGACCTTTGAAAATCCCGAAAGGAATTGCATTCAAACATTAAAATTCTTGCTGATGAAATGTAGAAGACATTATACAAATGAAATACAAACACTCGTGAACATATGATATAGCTGCGAATGTTAACAGCTCTGAACTCGTCTGTTCAGTGACAATTCCAAACCCACAACTAAAGTATTACCACGAGTTCTAGTTAAAAACTGATTGGAGGGGAGCTAAGGATATACTTGGTCTGTTCATGCAATACACGTCTATTAACAGCAGGTTCCCCACTCATTTCCATGAGAACAGAGCGCCCGCCCATCCATTGTCACTCAGCCAGCAGCGTGGTGGCCATGCTCACCTTCTTAGCCTGGATGGCCTCGCACAGCTCGACGACGAACCAGATGCGCGTGGTACACGTGTTGAGCATGTACTCGTCGCGCGACGAGGACAGCACCGCGCCGGGGCTCACGCCCTCGGGATTGGCCGCCACGATCTTGGCGCCGCAGTCGGGCGACGCGTAGTTCTTGGAGCGCAGCTTGAGGGAGCCGCCGCTGCCGCCGCCCCCGCCGCCGCTCGCCTTGCCCTCGCCGCCCGCGCCTCCGCCACCGCTGCCGCCCCGCCGCCGCCGCTGCCGCGCTCCAGGTTGGCGCCGCCTGCCGCGCCGCCCCCGCCGCCGCCAGCGCCGCCCCCCGACGGTCGAGCGCCGCCCCCGGGCCCGCCGGCGCTCGCGTTCAGCACTGCGACAGAAGCGAGCTCAAACTTCAGGCTCTGGGGGGATTCTCGCAATGAGATTGTGTTGAATGTGATTGAGAATGAGAATGTTAAAATTATTGGACAGCCCAACTCAAAAATTAACTACTTTCAAGTAATGTGTTTGCATACCTCACCTACTACAGCAAGCAATGGAAGCAAATACATGATTCCCTACATTTACAGCAACGGGCTATCGAACTATTGGCATGTACTTTCTTGGAATGTCGCTGCACAATTAATAACGCCAAATCCAACGATTTTAATAAACGATTTCTTTTATTAGCAAAATACCCGGTGGTGACGGGATTTTCTTCGTATTCAATCCTTGTGAAAAAGGAAAAATATCAATTTATATAAACCACGGCGCTTAAGATTATTATTTTTGAGGTAACTGGTTTAAACTTTAATAAAATACTATCATTTTCTTTCATTTTATTTACATTACATTATTATTACATTAAATGTTTCTATCTTACGCCCTGCTACTGGTCCCTAGCGAATCTATTAGCCACCAGTTCTTCTGCACCGCACCGCTTCTGGCCTTTGGATATGTATTAGGAACCAATCTGCTCAAGCCAGACGAAAAATAATGATTGTGGTGCAAATACCAACATATTATTTATTTTTCGCATTCGGGTTGTATTAATATTTGTCAAACATTGCAAAGACACAGCGCTAATTCTGAAGAAGAGCATACAAACATTTTGATCTATTCATACATTACTTTTGGTGGTATCGATATCGGTTACATGCCGGTGAATTCACTATTATTAGTATTAATATTCTAGTGAAAACTATCATTGATTTCTCACAAGACACTCGAAATATCGACAGTAACAGACTAATACGTAAAATAGTGTAACGTGAATCGAGTGTCCAGTGACTGATTAAGGCCCAAGAATTTCGTTTCCAGTTTATTCCTCTTCCGGACATTCCAAACAAGTTGAAAATCACTCCCGTTCCCCGACGCATCGTTCTCACCTTTCTTCTTCTCCTCCGCCTCGGCCAGCTGGCGCTGCGCCCACTCGCTGAACGACGGGATGTCTTCCGCCGCCGCCTCCTCGACCTCCGCGTCGGTGGCGTTGGCGGCGGCGCTCGGCGCGTCGGTGGGCGGCGCCTCCACGGCGGTGGGCGGGGGCCCAGCGGAGGGCGGGGTGATGGGCGCCTCCCCCTCCGCCGCCGCCACGGCAGCGGCCTCCGCGCCCGTCTCCGCGCCGCCCTCCTTGCCCTCCACCAACTTGGGCTCCGCGCGCACCACGTACTGTTGCTCCTGCGAGTGAACGCGCCGTAAACACTCAGATCGGTTGATTGGATTGATATCATTAGAGACTTTTTGCACGGGGTAGCCTACAGCAAAAGACTGCAATCTCGATCTTCCGCGCGTGCGCAGATGCAAAACTGGAATTACACATGCGCTGAAGATTGATAACTCTCTCGATTACTATAGCGCTTCGCCGTGCAATAACTCCCTATCGATTACTGAAATCGATTGGGAACTGTCTTCGATGTTTTCCTAGATATATTTGTACATCTTAATATTTGCAGATGTTCTGTTTTCAATATAGTATTAGATATACTTTATTCCTACATAATATTCCTACTTATCGTTATCTATAGTTAAATTCACTAAAACGAGAGACTCACAAGTGTAAAATATTGGCAGTGCGTTATGCAAAAGTTAGCGATAGTGACTCTTGGTAGTACGTTATGCAGAACAGTAGTGTATGATAAAAAATAACTGAAATCATTTCTATTGGTAACTAATTTGTTTGACGTTTTCAAAAGTAATTAAAAGTTCACGATTTTCTAGTCATGAAAACCAATCAGCTTTTTATATGGGCGAACTTCAACTTACAGAACTCAAAAGAACGAAGAGTCCTTACGGCAGTGTATTATTCTCCTATTCTATTTCATTTATTTAAAGACATTATGTCTTCCTAAAACGAGTTATCTAAGGCACTGTTACATAATATGAATATGTAACCCGCTACGACTTAACTAGCTCCAATTTCTTTGGGAAGGTCTGATTGATTTATGGTCAAGGGAATTGTATTTTCTTGTATCCCACACTAAACACAAACAAGTAACTTTTTAAAACTGAAAAAGTCATCCACATGCAGTATAACTGCCGAATTAAGAAACTAGGGCGAGTTACGTGAACTGCAGATGGTCAAATCTAGGAAGGATTGCAAGTTAGTGCAAGCTTTCTCTGTATGAAGAATCGATCCCGCACATCGCAGACCAGGTACAAAGCTAGGATAAGGCCCAAACAAAGTTACATAAATATGAAAGTCAGTTAATCAGATTTAAATTAAATTTTAAATTATTAAAAGGAAAAGAAGAAGAAAAGATGAGATGTAAGAATTATCTCTGAATGCCAAGAACTCAATTTCGAACGCTCTAGTTTTTACATTGAAACAACGAAAACAATAAGAAGATAAGTGAAGTTTCAATATTTTACAATTGTTTTCTTCCGCGAAGGTTTTCAGGAGCTGCAGTACTGAAAACTCTATTACCAAGGAGGTTGTTAAATAAAAAATAGAAACTTTATTTAAATTAATATTTTCGAATTTTTACTCCAACAGAAAACTGTTATTAAAACTTTCCAAAGTAAATCAATTCCAATTCGTGAATGTGCATAAATTTGTCGTCGTAAAGTTAAACATTGGTTCCTCCTCTTTTGATAACTTCTCCCACAGTAAATACGTTTGGGGGGTCATCACAGCCCCCGCAGTCCGGATCCTCCAGTGTCTTCCCCCGTCCCCACGCTTACCTGCGGCAGAAGGGTGCCGTTGGCATCGACTGCATCCTCCGCGGCGGCCTCCTCCGGCTGTGGCTCGTGCTTGTCGGTGGCGTTGGCGGCGGCCGCGGGCGGCGGGGCGAGGGCGGCGGCTTCCGGGGCGCCGGTCGCCTCGGGGGCAGGAGCGGCAGCGGCTCCTCCAGGCTGCGGCGCCTCCGGGACCGGGGGCGGGGGCGACGGCTGCTGCACGTCGCCGGCGGCCGCCGCCACGGGATCGCCTCCACCGCCGCCGCAGGGGCGGGCGGGGGCTCGACGGCGGAGGGGGCGGAGCCGGGCGGCGGCGGGGACGGCAGCGCCGTGCCCGTGCCCTTGTCCCGGAGCGGAGGCCGCGGCGCGGCGGCGGAGGACGCACTGCTGTCGCTCACAAGCCCCGCGCCGTCGCCGCCGTCGCCGCGCCTTAACGGCGCCGTCGTCACGCGCCAGCGCCGGCGACGCGCGGTTCTGCAGCTCGATGGACGCCGAGTCCACCAGGGTGACGACCACCGCTTGGCCCGTCTCCGATATGCTGCAGGGGGGCACAAAAGGACAACTTCAGTGCGTGGACAAACTACCTTCGAGCAGGAGGAGAGGATATTAGAGCAATTTGATCTCCTCTTCCAGATTTGTATATCATAACAATGATTCATGTCATACAAATATTATGAAACCAATAGTCACATCTATGACACTGTCATCACTACATACTTATTACGTTCACAAGATAGTTGAATTTAACAACCTTGTACTTCATTCTTGTCGAACTGAATCCACTGTTATGAAACACAATTAGGAAAAAGTCTTCAAGCAAGGATTAAAATGTACACATTCTTTACAATAAAACCAATTTCACAAATATTTAGACACAGAGGTATCCATGTGAATAAACACGCCATTGGCTAGTCCCAATTACACACTACACAGAGGGATGTGCAACACTGAACCCAGAACGAACACGCCACCCATCCTTCTCACCGGTGGTAGAGCGGCGGACACAGCCAGGTGGCGCACACCAGGGCGAGGTAGAGCAGCGCCATCTGCAGCAGGCAGTAGGTGGCGCGGCGGCCCCACAGGCGCGCGCGCCCGCTCTCGGAGCCGCGCGCGCCGCAGCTGCTGCACCTGCCGCCGATGACGGCGGCGGCGGCCGACGAGGGCGGCGCTAGCGCGGCCGCACGCCGCCAGCTGCTTCAGGCTGAACACGGGCTCCTCCATGGCGCGCGCCGCGGGTGCAGGTGGTGGTGCTGTCGCCGCCGCCGCCGCCTCCGTTGGTGCGGCGCGGGAAGGAGAGGACGAGGACTGCGGCGTCCCGCTGCGGCGCCGGCGCTACAGAGAAGTCACTTTGCCTTAGATACGACCAACGGGAGAGAACTGAGGGTCCCCATTCAAGCGCTACCAGGAGAGGTGGCTCAAGGCATCAACTGATATCACTGCAGTGCCTCTGACCGGAAGGTCCTAGGGTTCGACTCCTGACAGTGGCAGGATTTTCGACACTATCTAGACAGCTAGGTCGAATTCAATCGCTATCTGGAGGAGAATTCTAGTGGCCGGCTGCTCTGATCGGTAGTTTTCCGTTCGTTTATTCTCCGATCAATCCCAAGCGAATGTCGGAGCTATACCGTAACAAACCAGCCACAGACCGCGTGCGATCTTTCCTTCTTTCTTGTCCTTTCCTCCTCCTTACTTACACCAACTTTTACTCACATGCACACCACTACGCGCCGAGAGAGACCGGTCGGGAGCTCAGAGCTTGCCCCGGATGGGCCGGTGCCCCACTGGTGGAGGATACCTGGTTGGCGAAAATCCCCGCAAGCCGAGGTAGGTTAGCGCCGCATCTCGCCATTCCTTCGTTTGCAGTTGGCTCACTTGTACACAATGACTTAAACGCTTCGAATGATCTCCTTCTCCAATGAAAATATTCCTACTATACTTCCCAACAAATACTTGTAATTAGGCGGCGTTTCCTAATTACAAGTATTATTTCAACTTTTTAAATTCCTTTTTGTTAACAAACATAATACATATTATTTTTTGGGATAAATATTACGAATGTTTCAAAACTTCATTTTGAAGGTGAGGTGCGTACGTTTATCAAATGATTAATGACCACCATAATGAGGACTTTACCGGATTCATCAACAAACCGAAACGTTTTGCGAAGAGACTTGATTTAACAACTGTCACGATGGAGGAATACTTCTCTGAACGCCTGTGATGTTGTCTGTCTGTGATGTTGACTTGTTTTCCTCGGTCCTATCTAACCCTAACGTCTATAAGACAACAACCACTCGCGTTGGTTTTCGGCATTCGCCTGGACCCTGCCGCTTGCTTGAGAAGTTAATCTGCGTGTCCGGATGGTCGTGACGGACGGGAATGGGTCTGGCCCAGCGCCTCTGCTCGACCCTGGTCGTCGGTACAGATGTTCGTGCTCTGTCTTTCGTGCGGAGTGTCGCCTAGGGACTGGCCAGCATAGACGAGGGGCTCGCATGCTATGTAAGTGTATGGGTCAAGGAACTCTTATTAGGACATGTAGTGGTAACCGACCAACTCGTAAGTTGAAAAAAATTCGAAATAAATATGAAAACATACGGTAATGTCACAAGAAAAAAAATATTTTGCAAGTTTACGTAATAATGTGACTATTTTTTATGTTTTGAATTGATGTACCCAAGTGATGAAACGTATCTCCTAAACTCCGTTGTACACAGTTAAAATATTCTACATTCACATAGTACTTTTTCCCTGAAAATGATAGATCCGATCTTTTCATCATATGCCCCAAGAAATATTTCACTTGATAGCTTGGAGACGAGACCAAAAAACTTCAACATTAGAAAATGCTCACATATAAGAATGCAAACAAGGCACTTCATCCATACAATTACGCACAAGATCTACAAGGTTACCCCATTCGTTTCAAAGCTTGAAGAAGAAGACTCGTCCCTTCACCCCATAAGCACGATTCGAAAGCCACAACGTGCGAATGCGTCCGTCGTGCATTCTGATGCTTCCGTGCCGCCGCTCATCGCCCCTGCGGCTGCGTGAAACTCTACACTCACCCAATCGCACGGAGAGACACCGGCTTTCGCCGCCAAACACGGAATCTAAGGCTTCCGGACGGAAGGGGCACCGCCAATCCTCAGCGAAGCACGTGTGCAAGGCAATACGTTCACTGGTTGTAAGTAACAAGATGCGGCAACGAACGAAGCAACAACAAAAGAGCGAAGTACAAAAAAGGAAAAGGAAACCAGTGTTGTGATGTACTCTTACAATCGGATGTAATCGGAGTTTCTTTACAACCCTTCATTGTATCCCGAGATATTTTCTCTCCGTAATTCGAGCATTCGCCCAGAAAAATCTCTCTTCATTTTGTTATTTAATTGTTTTAAAATATGATTTAATTTATGATATTGATTGATATGATATTGATATATTGATATTGATATAATTTATGATATTGATTATGATAAAATTTATGATACAATTTAGAATATATAAAATATTTTCCCATTTGTTTTTCACCCCAGCTGACCAAGGTCCCTGTCGCCCTTGACACAACGGCGTCTCGCACGTGTTTCGGACGGCGGTGGCGGCGGAGCGAGGTGCAGCACGCGACATGTCGCGTCGCGCGACAGAACACGTGTCTGCATCGGCACCCGGCGCGGCCGATCAATAAGGCGGCGGAGAATCCGCTGCAAAGGAGCCAGACGAGCATCGATCCTCGCCCCACGACGCGAATTCCGCCGTTGCCAGCGCCAGCTTGCGGGGGATGAGAAAGGTACAGAGGAGGAGGGGTACCGGCTTCACTCAGAGACATGCCGGTACCCCTCCGCCTATCAACAGATGTAAATGTAGTGCCTCTGACCGACAGTCCTAGAGTTCGAGTCCCGACGGAGGCAGGATTTTCGACACTAGCTAAATTACTAGGTCGAATTCAGTCGCTGTCTGGAGAAGAAGTCTAGCGGCCCGTTGTACTTATTGGTAGTTTTCCATGGTTTCTCCAATCCTCGCCAGACTAATGCCGGAGCACTACCCTAACAAATGGACCGCGCGTGATCATTTCTTCGCCTTCCTCGCCCCCTCTTACTAACACGCACTTACACTTACGTGCACTACACTACTACACATGTTGGGAGCTTACAGTTTTTCTCGTCTGGAGCTGTTCCCCCTTGGTGGGAGACTCCTGGTTGGGGAAAACTCCGCTAGTTGACGTGTATCGTATATCTAGGGGGAAGATCACCGCCACATGCTGAGGAAAACTTTCACTACACTTACGAGAGTAATGACCTTAGAAGTTGACGTGCCCGGAAACACGAAATAATCAATCGGGGGGGGGGGGATGGGGATGAGGCGGGGGCGGCAGGAGAGAGAAAGGGGAAGGGAAAGCCCAGGGAGTGGCGGCGGAAGCACGCGATCCGCCACGTGCAAACAAGTTTCCTTCGCTGAACGAGAACCCCAGCAATCCGAATGAAACATTCGGAAGTTCTGCATTGAGTGAAAACCATTCCTAGTTCTAAAATTTAAGATATTTCATTCAGATATCTTACATTTTATTTAGTTAAAAATATAGCACAACCTCTATTAGTACAGATTTAATAATTCTGATATCGTTCTCTACATTCCTTCACAGATTCCCTGCCAGGAACTATTTAGAAATCTTGAGTCCCATCGTACCCTCGGAGCTTTCCAAGGAATTGCCTACATTGTTAATGATGTTGGAACAAATATGAAAAATTATTCCTGAAGTGTAGGAAAGTTAGTCCGGAGTCAAATGGAAGCCACCACTTATTGTCATATTCCTATCATTACTACACAGAAACAGAACAGGCATCACGGCAACAACCTTCTGACTACTCGCTAATTAGTCCCAAACTCGTCAAACTGACTTTACAGAGAAGTATTCCATTTCACCTCTGGGAAATGACAGTCTATTAAGTTTGACGCAAGGAAACAAAAAACCCAAGAAGCTAGAATTTGTACTTCAAGTAGTCACCATTTCCAACTCTGGCGCAAAAACTACCACGAGCACGTCGAACACTTTGCAAATCCAAACAGCGGTTTGTCCGCAAACCAAAACACGCATTGTTTCGACCAACAAAAGGACATTTCATGTCTCTATTCAGCCATTCGTTCTCCGCCATGTGCCACGCATACGACAAAAAATAAAGAGCGACAAAAACCGCCTACAGCGTCGGAGCTTCCGCCCGCGCGGTTTTCCGGCGTCGTCGGCGGCCGCGCTTTCCGCGACGCCCGGCGCGCCCGCGCTCGTGGCTTATCTGCCGGCGCGCGGCGGAGCGGAGGCTGCGGGCGTGGAACTCCTCGCGAGGGGGTGACGGGGGCAGATAGACGGGGCGCGGAATTAGCCCCAGCGGGTGGAAATTCCGACCTCCGCGCCCATCCAACAACACGATGGAGCGGCTTATAAATAACCAACGCCAAACCCTGGAGAGGACCCTTTCATTGCTGAGGAACGAAGGAATTTCCGGAGGGACGCCTCCCCGTCAAGTTCTTTTTCGGTACCCGGGGTAGTTTTTCTTTTTTTTTTCCCTAGCGTTTTGACGAATCACGTTCGTAACGAGAATAATGTTAAATCACATTTCGGTACGTTTTGACACAACGTCATCTTAACTAGAAGAATATTTTTGGAACATTTAAAAAATGTTAAACTGAATATTTCATAAACTATCAACAAAAATTAAAACAAATGATACATCGTCACCAAATAGAGAAAAATGTAAAGCAATAGATGTCCTTTTTGTAATATTCTCTTATCCATATAACTATTCAAACATGAATTATTGTTTCTGAAAAAGTCTCTCATAAAAGTGAAGAAATATACAACGTATTCATATTTAACGCAATATTTTCTCCAAGTGACACAATGCTGACAAGTCTACACTACTTCCGACACAGCGTCATCACCGCTGCTATCCTGCACAGCAAGATTCCGAAAGTAAACCCAAGCAAGAGAAAGGAAGCATAAAAGTAAACTTCACGCCGATAAGTGTAGCTACTCCGTACAAGCGCCAAAGTCAGCGTGCGTGCATGGATGCTCACCCGTGCGCGCTGGAGGCCCGGGCGCGAGGCCAGCGGTCCCGAGCATCGCCGCGCAGCGCGCTCACACTGCAGCCGGCGCCGCCGCCGCCGCCCGCTATAGGTGGCTCGCGGACCGCGCGTCGTGCTAGGCGCGCCACCGTCGGCGGGGGCGGGGCGGAGAAGGCAGGGAAGGGGGGCGGGCGGGTGGAGATCGAGCCGGCGGCGGCGGCGACGTTGACGCACGGGCGAATCCGCCCAGCAAACACGCGTGTTGCGTCGTGTCGGAGGAACACGCGGCATTCCGAACGTCTCCGCCATCACGTAATGCGTAAGCGATAAGAAAAGTTAAACGTTCAGCGACGTTGCTCAGGGAGAGGATGGGCGGGGCAAGGTCGCAACCCGGTACCACCAGTCATCACCATCACAATGAGTATCACTTGGCATGCCACAGAGAAAATTCTTGACATTACGGAAGAATAAAATAAGGAGTCGATATAACGTAGCAGTCAAGTCCACAAGGAAATCAGATCGAGAATAACAAGTTAGTATTTGCCTTCTCATTTAAATGTCATATGCAACATAAATCCACGAGGAACAAGTACAGAACAGAACAACAGCGACAACACGATATCAGATTTTAATCATTTCTTCATCCAACTCCTTTTAACTTCATCATTTCTTGGTAAAACTGTCAGCCTGAACGCGTCGCTGATTTGTGAAATCGCACTCGTAATTCTGCGGCCCTCGTTGGCCAAATGTTATTTGATCAACCTCTGCAAAAGTTGAAAAAATGTCGTCTTCTACATTAGTCAAATGCTTGCTCAGTGATACGTATGCAATTGCAATTAAATATTATATGCATTATACTCCCTAGGACAGTGCGCAATAATGATCATTTGTAATAATTCAGGATAACAAAAAAGGTTAAGAAAAATCAGAAGTTAAGGAAACGTGCTGTAAGCACTTCGAATACGTTCCCTAGTTTTCATTAATGAAGTTCACAATGTCTTCATGAGCGTCTCATAGTTGAAAGTCCAGTGCTGAGGAAAGAACTTTCTAGTTATTTTCTATATTAGAATGTCAATTTTCTCCACAGGAGGGAGGATAGGAGCGAATTGACGACTTGACTTGTGAAACGAAAACAGCCTTCACTTATTCAGCGGTCTGCATATATTCTAAGAAATCTCTTCGGAAGGTGTCTCTTTCCCCATGACCTTGATTTCGATTCGTCGATTTCAATATTACAAACCGGCAGAAATAATGATGCCCACCATATGCATTGCGCCTTTACCAGAGACAAATTTATACACTTTTAGCAGCAGACATCAACCTTTCAAAGAAGAGCACTATGCCCAGCAACAACACTGCCAATTCGCAATCTCCGGCGTATTTTCTTTCTGCGAGTTAATTCGAAAACAGACTTCTTACTCGCAAAGTGAGACCTAGATAAGACAGATGATAGATTTCAACTGCTAAATATACGAAATGTTACCAAACGCTGAAAAAATTAGTAACTGACGGTCGGTCCCGTATATTTCTGAAAGTTTCCAATCTGCGATAAAATGCGAAATTGTTCGCAAAATGAGAAATCACGTACAAAGTGCAAAATAGTGATGGAATCTACGATATAATGGCTAAATTGCATTTTATGGTTTCGTACGTGTTCGTTCTTTAACTAGGGATGCGAAATCGACACTTGAAAACCTTTAATTTGACAGTGGCCTTGGCGAAATATTAAATTATTTTCCTCATTCTGTCGTGATTTTTTGGTAAAATCTAAAAAAGATAAAAATATTGTTTATCTCGAAGAGTCCTCCCTTATTAATTTTCTCAACAAATACTATAAAATCCTAAATCTTAAATTTTCCAGTGCAATAAAATGCAAATACGTCTTGAAAATGTGATTTTTAAAAATGTGAAGCGCTAAGTTCTCCCAACACTAGTGATTGCTCCGTGGAGCCTCCTCGCCCTGTGGCGCAGCGCCGGAGGCAGCGGCCGAGTCGTTTCGCCTGGCGCGCCGGGGGCTCTGCTCTCCGCAGCAGCGTTACTTGCGCTTTCGGCCGCGCCGCGCCGCGCCGGCGCCCTGGGTGTTATGCAACGGAATGCACGGGAAAATGCACGGAGAAACCGGCTCTCTGGCCGGCGCTAGCCTGCCCAGGCCACGTTCTATTCGCAATGAATAGACGCCGGAGCACTTGCTTGAGGAACAGGAAGTGTATTTCAGGAACATAAGTAGTATACATTAAAAGCATTCAGGTGTATTTTGTTTTCCTGTACTAAAATAATTTTACGAACATAAATATCGCGTTCTATTTCACGATAAATATACATCGATGTAATTGCTTGAGAAACAGAAAGTCTCTTCCAGGAACGTAAATAGTATATTAAATCATCTAGATGTAGTTTGTTTTCCTGAACTAAAATAATTTTACGAACAGAAATATCGCATATTCGAAATTTCACATATTACACATCACACATTTCTATTCAATATAAGGAAGTAAAATACACGGACAGTATTTCTGATTCAGGCTCTGAAAATGGATGTCATTTTCTCGAATACATAATCAGAGTAATATCGAAACTTCTTACAGACTAACCATGTAGAGACATTACCACAAAATGCGGAGAATATTTTTTAAAATAGATATTTCTAAAGATAATATTATCTTCGGGAAATCATACATAAAAGTATACATTAGAGAAAGATGTTCCTTATCTTCTGGTAGCATTATCTTTCAGAAAAGTATATGCAAATAAACGTCGTAAGTACATATTCCATATTCTGGAGTGCACTTTTCACTTTCAAAAAATGTCAAGTAGTTTACGTGAACAGAAACGAGGGCTAAAACAAAAACAAAAAACACATTTCAGAATTTTATTTTCATTAAAACAATGCGGATAATTTATTTTTACTTCATCGCCATTATTGGCGAAAGTAAGAGTAATTACAAGACCTAAACTTCATAACAGTATTACGAAGGAAGAAACTAATGCTAACGAGGTAGAATGCTTTAAAGGTGCTTAAGACGCATGACTGAACAACCGGAACGTTTTTCCACTGATTTCCAGAGAAACGTTTTGCCATTGAGAAAACAGCAGGAACGAAGCAACAAATTTGCAAGATCTTCAGGGAATCCCCATTTTAGATGGATCTCGCTTTGAAACTTAAAAGCAAAAAATTGACTTCCAAGAAAGAATAAATATTTACAATGAACTTAGAATTTGTTTTGTCAACACCAAATACCCAGAACTCCGTAGTACAAATTATCATGAAGAGCATCACAACATTATCAATTGTCATTGTTCCATTTTATGTCATATTTCCAATTACCTCTGATTTTTCAGCAAGTGAGTGTAGTTTGTGGGATTCCAAGTAGAACAATGCACTTTCTTAAATAATCAAATTCAAAAATTAAATTATACATTACTTCACAACCAAACAATTTAATTTCATTGATTCACCACGTTAAAATGGTCGCCGTAAGAGAATGATGTAGCGGTATCCCAAGTTTGGTTGACAAAAATGAAATGTTCTTTGAAGCTATCGGGAAGCCATTGCCCTTTAGTGCGCGACGATCATTGTTTGTTTGCTGAAAGATGGGAAGTAGAAACGTGAGAAATAAAGGAGGGGCAAAAAGTCTGCAGAAGTCTTCGGCGAACCCTATTTTGCACATCATTATTTGCAAATAGGCTCGGACGGCGGTTCGGAAGGTCGTCAAGTGCAAAATAGTGATGGAATCTACGATATAATGGCTAAATTGCATTTTATGGTTTCGTACGTGTTCGTTCTTTAAGTAGGGATGCGAAATCGACAACACCACATCGACACTTGAAAACCTTTAATTGGACAGTGGCCATGGCGAAATATTAAATTATTTTCCTCATTTTGTCGATCACCAAGTCTCAAGCCAGGAGGTTACCGAATGTCCGACTCGTGAACATAAACTTGGAAAAGTCACCAGAGGGCGCGGGTTTCTGCGCCGGGAAAGGTGGGCCCCCGAAGGACGAAGGTGGATTTGGGCGCACGGCGGCATTCGAGCCGAAAAGCGACGACGACGGCGGCTTCGGGGCGGTGGGCGGGGCTGACGGCTGCCCAAAGGTCACGCGCTGCCTGGGGCGCGCGCCCAGCACTCCCTCCTCTTCGCCGTTCGATCCCTGACGATGCGGCGCGGTGCCTCGCAGAGCCACTCCTTCGGTTACCTGCCTCACGCGTATCTGGTTGCCCGGTCAACCTCCCTCCCTCTCTCCCCGCCCAGCACGGCCACACACCGACGGACCGCTGCGCCGCACGGTCCGCCCTTATCACATTCCACGAGTTCCAAAAATAACAACCCCAGCCGGAAGGCGGAAGACTTGGTTGAGCTACTGGCAACGAAACGATACAGAATAGAACGGCCAGAATGATTCGAACCTCATTTTGTGGACGTTCGGTCAACTTGTAAATATAGAATTAACGTACACATTTACGTTGTTACAGGAGAAGCGAGTTCTTTAGAAATTAGTACTAAAACATATCTCAGATAATACGTGAATTGTGCATACAGTGAATCAATATTAAACCTTTGATTTAAATCTGCGAACCACACACAGAAAATACGAAAGACTGGTCTTCTACATTCGGAATTGATTTGAAGTAAAGAGCGAATAAACGACCTGATACAAATAGAGTCTATTTTGTGGATAAATATTAAATGAATGCTCCAAATAATGCCGTAAGTTGACCCCCGAAAAACAAATGTACACGAGACACAAAAGCTGCTCTCCACTTGGAAAAGAGATATAGCGAACGAAAAACGTACCCATGTTTCGCCACTGCCGCACGCACAATGCAGACACCACGGTCACCCAAATATTGTGCAGAGCGCGCAGCGAAACGACGTGAAAGGAACACAACACCGACGCGCGTCGCGAGCGTCGTCGCTATTTACCAAGCGCGGAGGCAACAGCGCGTGCTCCGTTCCAAAGCAACTTCAGCGACAAGCCTTTTGCGCGCACGCGTGTGCTCCTACGAGCGATTCCCGCGGGCGCCCAGCGCCGTAAATCTTCAACGCCGGCCCAACGGGACGCGTCGAGGCCCCGGCGCTGCGGAGTTGGAGCGGGATCCTCGAGACATCGCTCAAGGCGACAAAAAAGAAAACAACAAATAAAACATTCGAGCCCAACCATAACGCTTCTAAAATATTAAAACAACACATAATCCTGGCGGCGTTCTAGGGGAATCAAGTTAAGCACTCATTCACCTTATTTTTCTGCTTAATTAGTGAATGCTGAACAGGGTGTTTCTATAATTTTTCGCTCAGAAAAATTTAAAACGACTTTATTTTGGATAGAAATGGTATACTACTGCCTTCTACAGCTTATAGGGGTGGGTGAAGGATGAACGCTTTTTGTCAATGACCATGTGATAGGATAACTTACATAAGAAGTTGCACCTGCGACTTTTGCCCCCGGCTGGTAGGCAACCCACTTTGCACCAGTATTCGGTAGGTGCTACATAAAATCTCTTTGACTGCGTCCGAACGTGTGCTGCAAAGCGCTAGTGCACGATGCCTACCAACCAGGGCCAAATTGCCACATTTTTTCCTTCGTAAATTTTCCACTGCACGTTCACTGGAAAAAAAGTTATTATCTTTTACCCTTGTGTGTGTGTGTGTGTGTGTGTGTGTGTGTGTGTGTATAAGATTTACTCTGAGACACACAGTACATTATATTTATAAAACATGGAACGCTTCTCGCATCAATAAAACAGAGAAGAGAACCAACTGACAACTCGGCGTATTCTGAATCTCCTGGATTCGCGTTTACCATGACGACACGCTGAGTACAAGGCGTCTTCGTCTGACCACGTCTCTAAATTCGAACAAATATTCTGCTACTTCACATCGTTCAAACACTTTAAACTCGAACGAAATAAAAGAGACTGCCACGTTCGTCATAAAAGGAACACCATCCCTGCTCTATTGCCGTTCTCTTGCCCTGAGCACAGTGGTGAGCTATACGCAACGAATTCTCGGGTTAGCGTGTGTCTACTGCGGCCTCAGGAGGGCAAATTCAGGAAGGAGAATCGTGTCTCCTAGAAAATTTTATGTCCACTTGTGGATACGTATTAATTTGTCTTTGTCAGGGACAAAACTACTCAATTTCTAAGCGCCTCACTTATCATTTCCACCCTTCGAAATGTCCAAACCACGGAAACTGAAAAAGAGAACTTTCCCAACACCATGGTTAAAATTAATCCAAACCGAGCGAAGAAGGTCGATCATGGTTTCCCTCGTCAAATCGTCCGACCCGCGCAGATTATCATGGAATTTTCAAAGCCCCACTCTCCTGGAGAAAACCATCAACTCACACCTAATCATAGCTAACGTCCTATCTCCTCCCTTGACGTCTTTCCTAACGACCTTCTACTACTAAATGCTACCTAAACAACAACGCCTTCCTTTACCTGCACTGCCACATGCGGCTGCAAAAGCCCCGAAGATAATGTTGGCATCGGCGAAATGGATCGCAGATAAAAAATTGCGCAGCGACGCGCGTCCCTGAGCCTCCGCCGCAGCAGCCCGCCGCGCGGGTGCGTCAGTAAGTTGGCAGTCGCGTCGCCGACACTAACGGAACAGGACTCAAAGCGCGGACCATCCTCTGAGCGAGTGAACCTCTCGCAATAGCGCCGTTGGAAAAGGTACGCGTTTGTCGCAACTTGCATCCGAATGGCTGTGAGAACTGAATGCAGAAAGCAAGAACTGTTTGGGAGGCTTCTACGAACTACCACAAAAGAAAGAAAGCGTCGATTTTAATTTTTAAAAAAGTGCAAGTATTCCCGATTTGTATTCATTCTCGCATGAGCTCATAATCCCTCAACTTAGATGCTCTCCTCCCTTCCTTAAATGTTCAATTATGTGTTCAAAAGGCTACATTATAATATCAACCAACATTAGACATGGCCAGATATTTTTAGATACAGAACATGGTGCATTTATATACAATCCATCCATAAAAAATCTTTTACACATTTCCGAACATACAAATATTTTAAAAATTTAATTCAATACATTTCATAATAATAATAATAATAATAATAATAATAATAATAATAATAATAATCCATCCAATAAATTGGAAATACAACAGTAGCTTTCTCCTCAAACTAAAACACATTTTCACAAAATTAAAACATATTGCGTGAATTACATTTACAAGTTGCCAGTGTAGTAATGCCTTAATATGACGACAGGCACGCCTTCGACGAGGAACTAGCTGCATTTGAAATGTACTATATTTACAAGAATATCTTACTTCACAGTAATTGATTTGTTCAATTTTCTCCATGTAGTGAGACAGTGTTGGGCAGTATAGAAATACTTGTATTTGAAAATTGTATTTTTGAGTTTTTTTGTAAATGAATTTCGGAGTTATATTTGAATACATAAAATAGGTTATTTACAAAAGAAATGATTGAATAAAAATAAAATTCGTGGATTATATTTTTGCTTTCATTTCGAAGTTCGTGGAACAATTAACTTCGACATGCCTAATTTTTTTGTTTATTTTTGTTGATTATTGGTTTAATTACATAAGAAAAAATCTGAATGTAAATATTGTATAATATTTGTAATAAGTTTTTTCAGGGTTTGGGCAGCATTTAAATTTTCTTGTATTTGTAATACACCACCCTCTATGAACATTGAGAGCAGTTCGTCTGGATTAAAATCTGCGAAAATATTTTGAAAGGTACTTCGTATTCTTCTTACTCGCATATTAATTACTCAATCTGTATTATTATTATTATTATTATTATTATTATTATTATTATTATTATTATTATTATTATTATTATTATTATTATTACATAAGTACATGTTTGTGATATCACTTATTTTTGAAAGTGATTTACATATATATTAACTACTTATTCAGAAATTTGAATGACTAAATTACTAATTTATTGTAATTATTTTTTAAATTTAATTAATAAAATAGATATAATACAATTTATATATTTCAAGTATTTGAAATACGTATGTATTTAGCAAATCAATCTATTCTACTTTGAGTATGTATTTAAATGTTTATTTACAAAGCATTTTGGCAAATAAGTATTAAATTTAAAGCATTTGCCCAACCTATGTAGTAGACTATTGCCACTTTAAATTCTTTCAAATATTTTTGAACAGAATTCGAAATCAGCAATCACTGGTCAAGGATTTGTTGGTGATTTAGGATAAACGAGTGTACTCACTGTGTACTGTCGTTTCCACTTCACTTTCGCTTGGCTATCATGAAAACTTATGACATATACAAAGCATGATATAGCTTATGATAAATATGATATATACAAAGCATGTTCAAGCTGAAATAATTAATACAAACTGCTTCAGCATAAATTAAACTTTTTTCTCTTTGAAATTTCCTTGTTCATTTACATATGGAAACACGACAAAAAGTTGCTCAACAGAAAACATACTAGCTTCTGGTTTGTTAGGTTTTTCCCCCTTCCCTTTTGAAGACAAAGTAAGTAGTGCAGTAAGAGAAGTAACTCAGCATTCCAAGATGTACGAATAGTAGGAAGTGGTGTGGGGGTTCTCATCAAAACAAGGCTAGAACTTGTCTACTTGTCACATCATCGACCTTTAACTCCGCATAAAGCTTTTTTGGCAGATAGCCGATTGCTCAGAAGATGGTCGCAACAAGGCCGGAAAAACTTCATGCGCCATTAAAAAACTATGATGACACTACATCTGAACTTCGTAAGATTTGGGAAACTAAACCAAATATGAGCAATCTAACGCATTGTAGCAAAAGCAAACAATGTGTAATTATAAGACAATGAACATTAAAAAAAATTTATGTTGTAGAATTTGCAAACAGCATGACGCTCTATAAGGTTGCAGATATCAAATGCAAGCTTATACCAACCGAATGCAATTGAGTTCAGAAGTGTTACTTCGAAATTCGCCTGAATTTCAAAGAGTCGTGCAGAGAAAGTGCTCAGGTAATGTGTTGTTAAACCTCTGAATTTTGAGAGGGGGTTTATGAATTGCGCAATGGAACTTCTCGCACTCGCGGAAAAGCACAATCGAGTGAAAATTCGACGTAAGAGAAAATTACTATGAAATTAGAAAGAAAATTGAATTTGTTTTTAACATTATATCATTAACATAGTCAATGATTCCTTTTTCTGTTGATATCATCCCACACAGGAGAAAAACGAGAATATTTTATATTGAAATCAGTACATTGCAGTTTAGCTTATGGTAGTATATCGATGGTAGCAGACCAACAAAAGAAACATAAAATAGGTAATTTTTCTCATGACGTAGCGGATCCCAAGCCCCTTGAACATGCTGCCGTTACGGACGGAATTAAGGCTAACAGTTATCTACGTTCATGCTACTGAGGCACGAGTTCAGTTTCGCCAAGAGCAAATTTCCTCCTGCTGATCTCCGCCAAATGAAAGACGTCGCGTAGCTGATGCACGAGGTCACTGTGCTGATGCGCTGATGTTATTCTTTACGCTGCAAACGACCTTTGCAGAAGAAAGGTGCTACAAGAAAATAAAAAATAAAAAAGGAAAGGCCAGTAGACAATAGTCACAGAAACAACCTCGGACAGTTATGTAAGCGATATTAATAGCACGGGAGCGGTAACGAGCGAGCGTCGAAAGACGGAAGTTGTGCATTTTGTTTCTTAATGATGCCACCGCAAGATTATACCTGAAGACAGACGATACATGAAAAAAATGGTGAGGGTGTGAAGAACTGACGCTCTTATTTGAACACTTAACTTATTTTTGTTTGGTGAATAAAAAGCAAAGTCAATCACAGAAATCAGAGAAAGAAATTATCATACAAAACAATATACACTGAGGAAAAACGACTTGGATAAAGAAGTAGAAGAGTTAGTTAATGCATGGGCATGGTGACGGGCTTGTTTCAGATTTCTTAGCTGAATATTTGGGGCAAAGGGACCAGGCAGTGAAAATAAAGTAGGGGGGATAATAAAAATATGAGAGGAGAATAGAATTGAGGAAGGGAGGGATACAAAAGGAGGAGGAGGAGGAGGAGGAGGAGGAGGAGAATACGAAGAAGAATAAACCTGGCAAGCGTGAGAATGGGATAAAATCGCAAAGGGGGCGGTCACTGTATCTGCAGCGAGTAAAAAAGCGGCCAGGAGAAGGGGAGCATCGAAGACACAGAGGCAACGGGCGCCTATGGGATGAGTCGGTGTCTGCAGACAAGCAATCAGTGTCGCGATCAATACTCAAAAGCCACCCTGCCCGCGGACTCCTACACTGGGCCGAAACGCCCGCATGTAAAAGAAAACCATTTTGCCCACAAACCTATAACTTTTGAAGTTTACATTGAGAAAAAGAAAATATTAAAAAGTTGTTAATTATACGGTTAAACTGCAATTATTGGCTTGTCTTAAAATGATTTAAACGTAGTAATATCAGCGGTATGTTCATAAAAAATAAATGTATTTTCTCAGGCAGCTGCACAGCAGTGGCCAATAAAAAGCGAGATGAATCCTTTTGCAAAACTGCTTACGTCTAGCGTTAGGAAATAGTGGAAGATGACACAAAAATAAACACAGAAAGTTAACAGAAAACTTGAAAAAATAAAAACGGATGAAATCCTACAATATTTTCATTTTATTCTATTTCACTTGATTCGAACGTTTCATACAGCAACACTCATTTTTTTTTGTTCGAAACTTCACACCCGAATAAGGACGGAAAAAAGTCTATATTTTTAAAACATCGATATTTTCGAGCAGGGACATCAATAAAATAACATCGATGTTTTGCTTTCGATGCTTTCTTCAAATCAATATATCTGTCCAGAAGCATAGATGTTTTAAACAAATATGACATAAATAAAATGTCCAGTGTCTATTTTACTTGTGAATTCCCCGCAATCAACAGCAATTGACAACTGTCACTGTTGTCGATCCCCAGACGGCACGTAACCGTTTGGTTTTCGCAACCTTTCTCCTGTGTTGTTTCCTTCTTTTGACTATTATGTACGTCGTAATATCATTAAATTGCACTGTGAACCTCGGCTACAAAAAACACAGATTAGAAAATAAAGATGACAGTCAAATTTAAAGCAGAATATACTTTAAACTAATATTGACGTACTATGTATCACATTTTAACCAGAACCTTTTACTTCGAAATGTTTCATCATATTTAAAACATCGACGTTTTCATCGACACCGAAAACCTTTTGGTAATGTATCGAAGTGTGGATGTTTCACTAAAATTCGCCATCACTATTCCTGAGCCTCTGCCCAAGTCGCAGGTGGGCGCTGTGGCGTCTGTGCTTTGGGCCCAGTGTGCGCGCGCGGCTGGGAGGCTGCTGCATCGCGCGATGCTACACCGCACCGCACCGCTCTACGGCCGCGCGCCAGCCGCAGTGCAGTGGCGCCGCTCAGCGGGGCCCCGTCGCACAGCACCGCATTCCCTCCGCCCCGACGGCGCGGTACCCATTCCATTCACATGGGAACGTTCGAACGGTTTACAGAACTGAAAATTACGCAATAGTCTCAACTCTATCCGGCCTCATAAGCCTCGATATATGTGAGGCCCGATAGGGACGAAAGCACAAGCTCATGTGCCCAACCGTGTCAAAGCGCTGTTCTGAGCTTGAGGCGAGGGAGTTTAACAAGAATCTAGGAATGTTAAACACTTATAACACTGTTATCCATGTCTTTATATCGTCTGTAAAGTGGAAGTCTGCACAAGGGTGGGAGTAATGCCGGAGGATCTGTGTCAGCATCCTCGGTTTCGTCGCCGCTTGCGACATTATTGTATTTTCCAAATAAAAAGTAATAAACAATATACATTCTCTCCTGCCTGACCATCCATTCTATCGCTCTACCATCATTTTAAACACATCGAAAAAAAGTCAATACGAAGACAAACAATTTGAATTGGAATTTTCCAAGTCGTGAATGAGCATTTGTAGGTAGGAACACATCCTACAAAGCAACTAATGTATACAAAACAAGCTCAAAAGAAGCTCTTGAATTGGTTGGAATGTATTGGCAGCAGAGGTCGAAAATACATGTGCACAACAGACTGTCCTAATCGTTCGATAGTCGCAAATACTTACAGTTCTCCGTGATCTACCCAACGCATAAATCAGTGATTTTATGGTGCTTGGCCCGCAATATGCAGGGCGGGTGTGGGGGCGGGGGTTTGCGAAGTGGGCAGTGGCAGCGCATTGGCGGGGGGGGGGGGGCGGCGACGCTGCGCCGCGGGCCGGAGGGAAGGGGGGGGGGGGGAGGGGGGAGGGGCGGGACGGGGCGGGCGCCGTGCCAAAGCACGCGACCGCAACGCCGCGCCGCGCCGCGCCCCTCACGTGCCCGCATAGCGGCGCGAAGCCCCGTCGAAGCGGAAACGGCTCAGTGCGCCGCCCCCGCGAGGGAGCGAGGGCACCGACTAGCCCACAGATCCCAGATGCAGCGAGAAGTGCATTCCTTTCCGTCCCCGTTTCCGTCATTTTATATCCAGTTGTCACGAGAGTTCAACTATGGGGAATTGTGTATGTTGGAAACCACCAATCTACCGGAAGCCAACATTTATATAATCGAAAATTTTCATAATGCCTTTAATTGTTGTTTTTCCTGTATGCTGCCTGGCGAGGGTATTGGGTATATATATATATATATATATATATATATATATATATATATATATATATATATATATATATATTATGGCGGTACTCTCTGTATCTGGGACTCTACGCTAGCCGAGTCGCAGGGGCAGATGAGTGGGAGAGGGTATGGGAAGATCACGAAGAAGCGGAAAATCGGACTAAATATGGAGTAGAATTTCGAGCTGTACGAATGTCAGTGTAGTTGGGAAGGAGGGTGGAATGACAAAAATCCTGGGACCAGGAACGAGAAATGGCAAATGGAAGATGAGAAGGACAGGGCAGAGAGAATGCAAAACGGAAAACGGATCCAATAAAAAAAGAGAAGGAAAGAACGAATATAAGAGGTATCAGTTAGGATGAAGATTGTTGAAGTCCCTGAAGCTCAATACGACAGGGATACCAGAGCAGGTAAGGGCGAACAGAAACCTAATCTCACGCCTAATAGGTCTCTGGAACTCTTCCAGATTACATCCTCTTTTCTCGAAAAACCTCGTTAGTGCAGCAACGCGCCAGAATACATAGGGTCCCCGCTAGGGAAGCGGTTCAACCACCACGAGGCGGATCTCAAGACGAACGACCAGCGCGTACACCGCGCACAAATCGCAGGGATACGCTCGACCGCCGAAGTTCGAGCGCCCTGCAGTGGGCTGATACTCTGGTCAGTGCAATGGCCCTGACGACTTCGCGTAGTCTCGAGGATGGAACAGGTGACATGTCATGTGCGACAGCGACGCAGAACTACGTACGTAATAACACGAGGAATCTTATAGCATAACAATAACTTTTTGTAGATACATTTACAACGTATAAACCAAATGAATGCGTATGGAAATTAATTAATCAATTCTATACCGATTCTCTTTCGGAACTATAGACCATGAGAAAGTAATTATTTCTCAACAGGTCTTCTCCTAAAATATGATTTATCAGCTGCGCTTACGTTTATTTTATTTTCTGTATTTGCAGCAATAATGCCAAATATTCTCGTTATTTACAAATGCCAAAGTAACACTACACTTTACATTCCCACCTTTTCACATAAGTTTTGCACCCCTTGTTTAGACGTTTCAATTTCGAGGCATCTCTAATATTGAGATTTACACTTGAAACCGCGCTCCAACAGGCGGAGTCACAAGTACCGAGCGTCAGTCTCAGTTTTCTCGGCCGGGCGCTTTTGAGTCAAGTGTCGTAACGCTCGAGAGCAATCGTCTCCATGCAGTGCGCTAGTACAGAGCAAGCACTCGGCCGGTCGCGGTATTTGGCGCGCCCATAAACATGCTAATCTAGCCCCGGGCGTCGTGCGCCGGAAACGGGTAATACGCGAGGCGGCGGCGGAGGCTCTTCCGGCGGTGCGGGGCGGGGGTCAAATCGCGAGCGGCGCGCCGAGCGCCCTCTGGTCGAGATGGGCCGTCGTCGTCGCATGGTCGAATGGCCACGTTCAATGCCAGGGCGACCTCGGGGCTGCTCGCGCGCTGCCTATCGACAGCTGATCGGGCCACGTCCACCGCCAATGGCGGCTAGGCATATGGGCGAAGAGTGGGGAAGGGACGGGCACGCGGACAGACAGGCGTCAGAGGTGGAGCATTTTTAGAATCTGTAAAAGGACCTCAACAGCAAAGGGAAAGCAGGATGAACAGGGAGCCATTGGGATTGTGTGTGTGTGTGTGTGTGTGTGTGTGTGTGTGTGTGTGTGTGTGTGAAGTCTGGGTCTTACAATCCTAACAAAACAATAAATAAATAAATAAATAAAAAAATTAAAATAACCGTTACCCCTTTGGAATTACCAAGACTAAATGCATAAAAAAATGTTATGAATGAGCTTTTCTGCATACGTGGATCACAACTGCTATAATCGACCACTATAATAATAATAATAATAATAATAATAATAATAATAATAATAATAATAATAAGTTGAAGAAACGTCAGATATCCGAGCATGTGTATACATTTAGTCACAAAGCAAAAATTTCAAATGCAATTAGCGTAGGAAAATGTTATATTAGTAATACGTAAATAATAGTTATTTGTATTTTATTACCTTAATTTGTACAGAAACATATTTTTTAAATAGTTTACATGTACTTGAAAATACCTATACGTTCTAATAAAGAATTGCAACTTCACCGAACAAATAAAATTTACTAATCCGACACATTGACATTGCCATTGCCATAGGCATGATCTTAATTGACTTTAGTTCTGCTCGCGATAAAACAATAACGATGTATTAATAAGAATAAAAAGAAAGAAGAAGGCTGGCTGCCGATGCCCCATGCGTCACCGGAAGCAGCGAAAGCCCCTGCGAGGCGCGGGTGTGGGTGTGGGCGCGGAACGGGGACACGTTTACTGCCCCGCGGGAGCGGCAGCGGGAATGCGGTGCGCGCACCGTGCACGCAACCACTACCGCGCGCCTTGTCAGAAGCCCAATTCTACAGATAATACAGCGGTTCTCAACACTCTCACCACCAACGTCTTGCGCGGGAGCTTTGTCGCGTAAGGCATGGCTCCGTTTATTTGGAATTAATATTAAATTCAGTCGGATAAAAGAGAAACTATTTGGCTCTCTTCTTTCAGTTTGTGTGATTCTACAGCCTGTTCCACTCGTGAAAGGAACACCATTAGCGTCGAACTATGGCGCATTCTGAAACATTTTTGGAGGCAATTTCATTCGTGGAAGAGTCTTATCAAATACTACTCGTGTATTGGAGATCTCCAGATAAATTTCCTCGCCGCTTTGCAACTCGATAATTAATCAAAAATTTCTAATATGTGCATGGTATTACCTATGATATTTCCTCCGTAATTTCTTCCATCAGTAATTTTAACGTCCGCATGTTTATAACGTTGTTTCTTGTTTTATAGCTCCATATCGTTACCCACATCTCTCAAGTACCAATTACATTTTAAAGCGTCCACCCACAATAAGTATTATGCATGCAGCTCTGTTAACATCAAATGGACGTTTCACAAATCTTCAGCCACGATTCCCTGATCGTCTGCAAAAGAACCGAGCGAAACGCTTATTTTCACCCGGCGGTTAAGTCTGCTCAAATTAAGAGCACGCACTTTCGTGTCGTTTGGAACGGTCGTAAACGCACCGCACAGTTCCGGCGCAGGCGGAAGAGCGGCTGAGGGGAAAGGTCGAAAGAGCGGGGTGAGGGGATAGGGGCGGGGGGAGGTGACGACGCGCGCGCGACTCGCGCGTTAGCGGCCGCGGAGCAGGCCCCGCCGCCGCCGCCGTCGCCCTGGAGGCGCCCGAAATAGCTGCGAGGAAGAGGCGCGTGAGCGGGGCGGAGGAGGCCGCGGACCGACCGGTCCGTCGAGGTGAGCGGGTGAGGTGAGCGTTGGAGCACGAGACGAGGCGAGGCGAAGGCGAGTCGGCGGCTCGGGTGGCAACGAACACGTTCCGGGCGACGAGCACAGCTTCTCTCCTCCGGTCCTACTGCAGCGCCCGGGGTCCCACGGCAAGACACAGAGTTGGATCAGCAGACTCCGCACAATATTAAGACTAGTTGGATTTGGAGAACATCAAGAAGGTAAACTATATGGAAACTTCAAAAAAGACAATACAATAAAGTAACAATATATCGTCGTGATCACAATAAAGAACTTATCTTGAAAAAATTCAATAGTGTAATCGAACAAAAGTTAATACAATTACGTGTACATTCAGACGCTGGGGTGTTCAGACGAGGAAACTCAGTTTCGTAACAATGTGATGAACATTGTAAGGAATTCTCCAGTGACAAGAATTGACAAATAAACAAAAAGTTTAAAGAAGCAAAACCTACAAAACAAATATTACCTGCAAATTTTAATTCAGTTTTTCAGAGCACATTATTCACACGATTTGATTTTACAAGTAACTTCCTCTATATGGATTTTATTGCATAAGACTTCTATTTTCACCCTCGCAAGAAATATGAGAGTCTGTGCAGTACACACAGACGGTACATTGACCGGAAATTAACAAACCAAATACTAGTTAATTAATCTGTCAATAACATTTATATTCTTATTTTGAGATGAGAAGTTCACATTTACAACTCTCAATTAAATTATGCGCATACCTTCAAGGAGCAGGTGTTTAACAGCACATCCAATATAACTCAGCAATCATTGTATCCAAACGTGAACAACGGAAACAAAGCAAAGAAAAAAAATAAGGACGAAAAAAGTACAAGAAGAAAAACCAACAATCAATATTGTCCGTTTCATTCTCAATACGAACTACTAAGTACTCCCTCAATTTCTGGAACGTTATTGTCTCAGCCCAATTAAAACGAAACTTGTTTTGCCATTCATAAGAGGGAAACCGGTTGTTTCAGAGCGTCCAGAGAATTATGCATTTTATTAATTTCCTGCCTTTGAACTTTGGCCTACAGCTGAAGAGAGTTAGATTGCGATCCAATTCTTAAATTGCGTTCTCATTGTATTTTCATTCCAATTAATTTATTTCTCCACAAAAAAGGAAGATATGTCAATTACATTTTGCATCGGAGAAATTCTCGCCTTTCTTCCCACTTTCCTTCATTCCTTTCTTTCTAAACCTGTGATTTCCAATCTATTTCAGGCATCGGTCCTTACTTTAAGAATTGTTTGTTTCATCGACCCTCTTGCATTTTTCTCTGTCATACACAGCAGACAATATAATCAAAGAATTGCACACAAGCGACACACAGAGAATTCCTCTTACCATTAATTTTCTTATTTACCTCGATTTTCAAAAATAATCGGAGACACTTCCGCCTCTGAGTATCTTATTTTTTAAATTCACTGTTGTGAAATGGTTACAGAATTGCAGTCTCTGTTGAATTTTAAAAACAAGTCCTTACATTTTGCAATGCATATAGCGGATAATATTTTCTTGACCAATACAGGAATGTGAACACACATCCATCATTTCTTGAGCTTTCTTAACATCTCTACGATGAATACAAATTTGAAACAAATTTGTAATATATTATTAATATTTTGTAGCCTTATAGCAGAAAACAATTGATCAACTTCATTAATAAATATCATCTTGATTATACCGATTTGTCGTCAGTTCATAATCATGCAGCTTTTGACCACCCACCCCACTGTCGATCTCTTTTAAAATTTCAACAACCCCCCAAGGGAAGGATACCGACCTCCTCGAAAACGTCTAGTCAAGAGGCTTTCAGCCACTCCCAAGCACAGTACACAACCAAGAAGCGTCCGCGGCACCACTGCTGCGAATCCGCCCGCCCGCCCGCCCGGCTTCCCGAGCCATTTAAATACAATAAGCCCCACTTCCGAACCCCTGGAAATGAGTGGAGAAAATGCGAGATACGAAGGGGGGCAGTGCCTTGCGCAGCTCATTACTAGAGGAGACGGGGGACGTTTGTTTGCACACTTGCATTGTTTGCTTCAATCCACCGGCTGAATGCATTCTGAAAGCAAAAGAGCGTTTTGCAAGAGGCGTTCACTGTCCGGGGGCATTTGGCAACGTTCTGGTAAAGTCGCACGGTCTGCTCAGAATATTCAATTGGTGGCAATAAGTCATCTGCAGTGCTTAATACTTCAATAAGCAAACATCAACGCCTAAAACGTCTAGCAAAATTCGTTGAAATATTGAACATTCGAAAGTGAAATACCCTTAAAGAGCACACACTAAGAAATTTTATTTATTTTTTTTATTTATTTTACGTCAAAAAACAGTTAAAAACTGCGTATGACGTGCTATGGGGAAAAGTGAATTGTGTGCACATTTTCAAAATTCTGTGATCCCTACACTAAGTCATATACTACTTAAATTTTGAATTTTGAAAGGGAGAAAAAAAATAAATTTTGAATTTTGAAAGAGAAAAAAAACAACAAAAAAACTCCCATGTAATAAAATCTATTTTCAAGGATAAATAAGCAATAAATTTTGGCTCTTATTACTTCCTGCCGCGACAACATGGAAACGATAATTTGAAGAATTGTGTTTCCCACTGAATTCTAGAAGACGTGCACAGAAAATGAAGTTACATTTATGTCCAGAAGCAAAACAAGGGACCATCTCAGCATTTGCTCAATGGATCAGGGAAACTGGACGAAAAACCTGATCGAGATGGGGGTCATTGACCCGGAAGCTGTAGTACAATAGTTGTTACAGGTTGTTTATACTCATTTATACAGTCCAAATGGTAAATAATGCATTATGTATCATTGGTAAAATTAATGTTACTTTTCTTGTGATGCTCAGTATAGTCTCTAATTGTATAGAAACAGTTATGCAGCAGAAGATTTCACTTGGGATTTAAACTTTTCTATTGAAGTTAATCGTTTAATGTCATCTGGCAAAGTGTTGTAAAATAATGTACATGTATTGTATGTGAATTTTTTGTAATGAGCTGTTGATACTGTCACCTGGTGAATATGATTTCTACGTCGAGTGTTATAGTAATAGACATCGGCGTTTTCTGAAAATATATTCCCGCCCTTGAGCAAGTCATTTTTTACAAAAACTACTGATTCGTAAATGAACAGACAAGGTAATGGTAAAATTCCTAGATTAATGAAGAGAGGCTTACATGAATCACGTGGGTGGGATTTGGTTATTATTCGTACAATTCGTTTTTGTAATCTAAAAGTCTGGGAGCTATAAGATGTATTTCCCCAGAATATTATGCCATATCTCAGGCGGGAATGAACATTCGCGAAGTATACACAACGAGCAGTATGGAGGCTGATTGAATTTGCAAGAATTCTGAACGCGTAGCATAATGAACTTAATTTTGTGTTCAATTCATTTAAATGGACGTTCCATTTAAGGTTTGACTGAATTGAGAGACCTAACAATTTTGTTGCCTTAACATCAGTCAATGGTACACCGTTCATTTTCAATGGAGCACAGAATTGTTTATTTGAAATGGAAAACTGCATTAAAACAGTTTTCTTTTCGTTTACTATTAATTTGTTATTTCGGAACCAATTTGAAACATCTGATATTGCACTATTTACTGTTTCTTTATTGCAAAGGATGTTCGTATCATCCGCAAAGAGAACCGTTTTTCCGTTTCGAATCGTCGAGGGCATATCGTTTACGTAAAGTAGGAACAGAATAGGGCCTAAAATCGATCCTTGAGGAACTCCACATGCAACGGGCAAGGAGTCGGAAAGGTGCGTACGTAATGTTCCATCATTCCAGTCAGGTATTTCAACTCTCTGAGATCGTTGTTTAAGGTATGAATATAACCAATCTAGAGCAATACCACGAATTCCATATGAAGGTAATTTGGAAAGTAAAATGTCATGATCAATGACGTCAAAAGCTTTTGAGAGATCTAAAAATAATCCAATAGGTGCCTCGTTTTGATCCAATGATGAGGCGACATCTTTAAGAAAATATAGCTGTTTCCGTTGATTTTGATTTTCTAAATCCATGTTGGCAATCTGAAAGCGCGTTGTGTTTACTGAGAAAGGTTTCCATTCGTACGTAAAAAAGTCTCTCTAATATTTTTGAAAAAACTGATAGAAGAGAAATGGGCCGATAATTTTGAATTTCATTTTTGTTGCCTTTTTTGAAAAGCGGCTTAATTTTAGCTGTTTTGAAAATGTCTGGAAACGTTCCAGTGCATAAAGATGCATTAAATATGTGAGTTAACGGGTGTATAATGGCATACGCACAAGTCTTTTACCGATTATTTTGAGAATTTCATAGAAATTTCATCTTGAACATAAATACCACCACCACCACTACCACTACTAAAATTAATTTTTATGGCTTAAAAAATCGAGAGATTAACAAAGATATACTTAAAAAATTATAAAAAATATAAATTAATAAAGAGGTGTCAAGAAGTTATTAAAAAATGCCTTTATTTGCATCACTATCAATACTTTAAACATGTTATATTACAAGGAGGGTCAATATCTTTCAAACATTTCACAAATGAATAGGTAAGGTATCCGGGGAAGACTAATGCATTTGTCCGTAAAATTTGCGAGAGTCAAAATTAATTCTTGCCTAGATAGAATAATATTTCAAACTACCAAAAAAGTCCGACCTTCTCACAAGCAATTCATACCATACGCCTGTGGAAATGTGACAGCATCTAAGCAAAAATCTCTCTTGCAGCAAGAAAGAGCAGACGCATGCCACGGTGTAATATTTGCTAGGGTGTAGCACGTGCTATCTGAATCAGAATACGAGTCATTTTGTCTCTTACGGAAAGTTTCTTGTAAAACATGATATTTACAAGACGAAACAGGTTGTGATCTCCAAATAGACGTTTGACACAATTCACACAAATCCATAGTATTCATAGATTTAATTATGGAAGATCAAATGGTATGATAAAAAAAATTGTCATTGCACACGCACTCTTCAGCCAACAGATGGTAAAATGGAAGAATATATTACATCACATCGCACATTGAACGAATAGCGCGTCATAAATGAGCTGGCAGTCATTATGGAAAGTAACAATTGTCATGCAAGCTCATCTTGCGCACTCATGCATGAGCTACAAACCATTACGTGTCTAAAGCTGACTTGCTAGGTTTTATAATACTGCCCACACTTATGATATATCAAATAAATGATGACTTTTACTATAATAAATATGTTTGAAATATTTCACAGTACTACAATTACAGGAGACAAACTGGCAGTGTATGAAAAATCGTAAATTGATATTTTTTCATTCCACTTGTCTGAATTTTGGAATATGAAATTCCTTTTTATAAAATTATCGATGTATTCATACCCTTTACAGCCACAAAAATAGAATAACAATGAGAAAGAAGAGCAAGTATTGTTCCACGCAGTGCCAAGTCAATTTAATAACTAAAACTTATACTTTTATTAATTATATTATTATTATCATTAATTCTCTCGGGTGGCTCATACACAGAGTGCTGGCTTTCTGTGCGGCGGGTCCGTGTTCGCATCCCGTCCGGGGCGAAAATGAAGCTGAAGCTTTCTAATACAAATCGTCTCAGTTTCTACAGGTGTGTGACGAATCAAAGCCGAGGAAGACCAAATACGCTATTTACGGCTGAATGCAATACGCAGTGCCGGCGCTAGGCCTGAGCAGACCGGGCGATCGCCCGGGGCCCCGCCTGTTGATGGAAGTGAAGTTGAAGAAAATAGTAAAAAAATTAAAAAGAAATTAGAACTCGATAAAATCGTTATCGTAATTATATAAGTCGTTGTTCCGATATTTCATACAATTTTCCGTTAATTATTTATCTTAAATAGTTAATTATAGACGTTAATAATTAATAATAATGTTTTATGAATGTTTCAGGTAGTGAGAGTTACATTTACTATATGTATCTAAGAAATGAAAAAATGAAAGTAATCAAACGACACTAATATTAAAATAGGTTCTACTGAAACTTATATTTATTATTTCATGTATTTAACAAGTGATTTTATTTAACACTACTATACATAATACATTTTTAGCGTTTTAAGCTCACACAGTGGAAATTGTAATATTTGATCACTACATGCTTTTACTTACAACTATTATTTGAAATATATTCCCCAAAAAATTTTCTAGCTGAAACGTAACTTTCGTTATTTGTTAAAATAACGTAAGTCATATAGTTTCTTGATACAACTTTCACATTTTAATTTTTTTTCGGGGAGGGATGGGATATGTTCCAGCGTTTGCCCGAGGACCAATATTGTCTAGCTCCGGCACTGGGAATACGTCATGCTTGCCACAAGTCTCCATTATTCCCTGGCGTGGATAATAAATAAATAAATAAATAAATAAATAAAATTTAAAAAAAAACAGCATCCAGACCTGGGAACACTGTTAGCTGACATCTCGGATTCACCCGACCCTAAATGCCAAATGCATACTATGTATGCTTCTGGATTTATCATCTCTGTAACCCGAAGACCATCAAATTAACAGTTCCGCACCGAGTGACTGCACAAGCCAACCCCTCCCTCCTTTCCGCACGCCCCTCTTGGGAGACTTGAGCGCCCGGTCGCCTTGCGCGGTTGCGGCAAGGTCGCGGAGTCGTGGCGTTCGCGTCGCGATAGCAGCGGGTAGGCAGGGTCCCCGGCGCCGACACGCCGCGACGCACCAACAGCGCACGCGCGCCTTATCGGTTACGACACGACTCGACACGACGCCGGAGGGGGCTTACCGTCCGTCCTCCGAGAGCGCCCCGCGCGACGTCTCCCGCGCGCCCGCGACAGCACTTGGACACGTCATCCGCGGCGTCGAAGCACGTCCTACGGATCCTCGCCGTCATTCTCCGCACGACGTCGGCGCTGGTGCACAAGCAGTCGGGCATGCTGCAACGCGCCCGCCGGCACTTGACATCACTGGCCTTGACAGGCGGAATTACGACGAGAAGAAAATTGGCAGAGAATGCGCGTCTTCGGCGGGAGTTTTTGGAGGCACCTGCGCGCGCGCTCGATGACTTGTGGGTCTGACGCAACGCGCGTTCGCTCGGCGGCCGCGGCGCAGCGGGCGAGCCCACCACGGCGCGCCGCGGCGCCAGGTGGGGGGCGGTGCGAGGCGAAGCGCCGGGGTGGGGCAGACGGTGGGGCGTGTCGTTTGCAGCGCTCGGCGGAGGTCGAAAACACATTTGCTTACGCCGTTTCCTCCGTAACAGTTGGAGCACATTCCATCGTGTGAGGGTGAAGGATTTCGCTTTTAATGCTAATTTTTTTGTTATCGAAATTTTGTGAAAAATTGCGATCTATACCCTTCCCCCAACAAAGATTTCCTTGACGTTACGATTTACCGTCTTTACAAAATTAAGAAGCACTGAATTCTATTGCTTCAAGCACAATGTTTCAATATAAGGAAAGGGATAAGAATTACATAATTAATGTAAATCACATTTTCTTTATTCCAGAAGTTTTAATGTCTTCTTCCCTTTTTATTTTACCCCAGAATTGCATGAAACTTTTGCTTTAAATAGTATTAAAAATAACGGTTACGAGATAAATATTATTTTATATCTTAACTACATTCTGAAACATATTTATCATGTAGTATAAACTCAATTACCCGAAGTTCGGGAGAAACGTACTGGAAGTTGAATTTAGTATGACAGAAAATATTCACACTATTAAGTATAATTATACGTTAAAAACAAACTGTTTTCGCTAGCAAGTGTAAGTCGATATTCACTGAAACGAACGATGAGATCTTCCATTAGATATTAGCCGACAACCTTAAGAAAACAACCTGGTTTCGTAAGTCCAACATAAATCTTAAAGTTCAGAAAGTCATGGGAATAATACTCAATGTAAATACACACACTGAAGAATATTAACGCAGCCCCTGCAGGGTAAACATGACGCAAACATTTCATCAGATTTCGCACAGCCGTTAACAGGCCAATGCAAAGCATGCCAAGGACGAATCGCTTATGAGAACAAAACAACATCGAGAGCTCATCCTAATAAAATATGAGGTTGCGATGTCAACAAAACATTTGGCTCATTTCATTCAAACACTTCATTTAGTTCCATTCACTTAACTTCCACCCTCCTTCGAAATCAGACGATTCTAGATTGGTAGAGGATTATGGGAAGGGTTTGACAGGAAAAAAATTCTTAAATTATATTAAATATAATTTTCAACGTTACGTAGCTCACTAAGGTCTGGTATTTGCAAGCTTCGAGTCCTTCAGTTTCTACGCGACAGCAGATTGTCGCTTTGTTTCTTTGCTGCGTCGAATAAATTATAAACCGTGACGGTATGTAAACATTGAAATTCAAAGAGTTTCATGAGGTGACATAAACTGCAAACATTGACTTGAAAATAAATAAATAAATAAATAAAACACCCACAACCACAGAGTGCTCATAGATGAATCTTAGCGAGAATCAAGATTCGACAAGTTAAACACTTTTCGAGATTACATTATGATTACTAAGAATTTACACACACGTAGATCACAAATAAAAATTACTAAATTAGATATGTTTTCGTGTTGAAATATCAACAAATTTTCAGGTTGTTGAAGATAGCACACATTATTTGGGATTCATCAGTTCAATGTATGAACTCTTAAATAATACTTATTGATACTCCAAAAGAAATGTAGTTGAAGATTTGATTTGTCGATCCTTCTTTCGATGGTTTTTTCTAGTAAATGTTTTTTGAGTGAAATTTGCAATAATTTCATTATTAGAACCAATTAAGTGTACTAGATCTGTTATGATACCAAATGTGAAGATTTGAATACAATGCAGCCTGCCTCAACTCGGGTATGTCTAAAAGAGGAAAAAAAAGCCTGAAAATATTTTTAGTGATGTGTAAAGTGTGATTTGTCAAATCCATTATTCCTCTACCTTTGGTGCACGTCCGATTCAATTTACCAATGATTAATTTTGTACAAAATTTAGGGATGCAATCGAAAATGAAGGTCATTGAGTGAAGAATACACTCAGCACGTATGCAAGAAAAATGCGTGATGATAATAATTCGAGTCTTCGAGAACCAGATAAACATGCCATTATCTTTAAATATTTTTCAACGCGATTTAACGTAATTGTTAGTAGCAAATGTTTGGTTGTTGTTGTGATGTTGATAATACGTATGACCAAGTAACTTACATGAGCTACGCATTCGTACATGCGAGTGCTATCAATAAAAGATGACTAACATTCAATCGTGCCAGCTGGTGCAGGTTCTTGGAATTGTGCCACACTGCGAATTCCGCGCGACATGGATGTGGTCAACAGGTAATTGAGTTTCTGCCGACAACATTAATTTTCTTGATAATTTATTCAAAATTCTCAAAAACTGATTTGCATCAAATTCATCAACGACCAAGAGAACGAAGGGCGGCGGCGTCAATTCCGTAGACCAAATGGCCCCAAGGACCATCCTTAGAAATTCGGTTCCGGCGCCGGGCCGGGGCTCAGGGGGATTCCGATAGCAGCGGCAGCGCACGCGGTGCTTCGCGGGAGCGGCGATCTGAGGCAAGGTCGACTGTAGCCGCTAGTCAGCTGACTGCAGGTGGCGGTGGCGGTGGCGGCGGCGGCTGCTGCTTTCGCGCGCCGCATTGGGCCACGTGGTTCGCGCGTCCGTCGCCACGTCGCTCGCGGAGGCCGCAGATGCTGTCACCGGCGTGGCGCGGCGTGACACAACACAGCACTTCGTTGCTCAGCTGCACGCAATTCCATGCAATCGCGCATTGTCTAGTGACTTAGCCGAGATGACACAGAGACAAAACTTGTCTCTCTATGAATAATATTTTTTACTTTCTATTTATATTTTTTTGAAAAGCTGCCCTTATCTACTAGTTCTTGCTTTTCCCCCAAGGCGGGATTTCGGACCTTTTACTAGTGGGAAAGGGCAAATGTGGAGGGGGAATATTTTTCATAAAACTTTAAAATTATAGTTTTATAAAAAATTAATTTAAATTATCTTTGTTTAAATAATATTAATTTTAACAAAATGTATAAAGAGCAGTTTGCAGAATGCTTGTATTAAACTTTATTTTATAATAATTTGTATTGCCCACAATGTGTATTTGATGCAGAACATGTAAATATATGTATATAAATATAATATTATATTGTAGCTGCTTGGATTTTGTTTTATATTTTGAAATCTGAGTACCATGCATTATAAGTGTATAAAAAATTGGAAATACTTTTTCTTTTTGAGAGTTAATTCGAGTTTTATGACACATGATTTTAGGCATGGAACTGTTTAATTTCTCAGTAAATAACGTTTAAAAGCAAAATAAAATAATTTTACGATATCGATGCCTCTTATCGAGTGACCCTTCAGCCCTTCACTGTAATAAACACGATAAAATAATACGGAATATTCTTTATCCTAAAGTTATATGGAAAAACATTTAGCAAATAATAAAGTAACTATCAGTGGCTGATTCAGGGGGAGGAGTATGGGAGCAATGCTCTCACAGCTAATATTTGTTTAAATTGTACTGAATTTAAATAATAACCATATGAAGTAATTTACAAAAAAAAAAAAAAATCTTAGCGCATCTGAAGCAGTGTTACCATTATCAATATGCTTTTCTGTCCTTCTAATAATAAGAAAATTACTATTTCCAAAATATTTTGGGGGCAATCAACTGACCTTCCCCCCGAAATACTTTCTGTATGCCGCACTGATGACTACGATTTTGCTCGGTTTCGAAAGAAGAGAGAAAAAAATGATACTCGGTTCTGCCATCTTCAATAAATTATCTCCTCTGTCTACGAGATTCTTTTGTTATTTACAGAACACACGTGACTAAATCTCCGAGCAAGCGATGTTGTGCGAATCGCGACACGAATATTTTGCAGATTACAACCGCACTGAAATCTCACAATCAGATAACACATACTACTACATAATTTACAAGCCTATTCACGATAATAAACACGCTTCCCACTTGGCGAATTCACGTGTTAGAGATACACTACCTCTCTACAAGGGTAAATAAGGGCGGCTCAGTGGAAGGGTTAGTGGGGTTATACCACAACTTTTGCGAAAAGCATTTATTAGCATTAAATAAAACTTCATATATTATTTTTTTGTAGTATGTTATTTAAATCCAATATCGATTTATACGCACGTGTATTGTGTTTAAAAGTGTTCTGAGTTATGCTATCAAAGTTCTAGTAAAATTCTCAATCAGACAACAAGATCAATGTGGGATAGTCCCTTGTTCTACTGAAACCTTAATTTCAAGAACTTTGTAAAAAACTGCAGCTTCAACCACCTTTCCTATGGCACTAACAATACTTGTAACTGAATGATACAAGTTTCCAAAATGCCTCAAATCTGAATCCCCTCTTTTTTGGACCATTTTTTATGCCCAACTTATAAGAAGGTTTTCATTCAATAAAATGATTAACTAATGTACATAAAGTTATAAAGTCAATGCAGTCACATTCTGCCAGTCCTTTTGGAGATTCAAATCCACATCCGAATTCTTGTGAATGTTGTTGTAAGCAGCATGGAAATTGGACTGTTCTTGTCTCCCTTATCTAAATTCATTGATGTAAGTCATCTGACTTTACGTGGCTTACCATTACCAACCCTGACCGCGGAAACAGATCCAAGAGAAGAAACTGATTTCACAACAGGCCACGGTAAAAAAAAAAAAATCAAATAAAAACAAAATGTTAAGCAATGTACGATTACATTACCATTACTATACAATGATCGCGCACAGTAATAAAGTAACATGTCCTAAAATGTACCATTGTGTCGCAGCTTTTAAAATCATTCAGTGGCACAATTACGTTTTTTCATTCCCACTGTATTCCAATGGCATGAAAGCAGCTGTGAATGGAACAGCGGATTCCGAAGTAAGCATCCAGCCGGCCAGACAAGCGGAGAGCAGGATCGGCAGCAAGTAGCACACATGCCTACCAGAGAAAGCACACAGCCTCTCGTAAATTTTAGTCCATCCATTCCAAACGCTGCAGGAGGCAATCATTTGAAGGAAAAAGTCGTGGGAGCGCATCCACCGACGGGACGAGTTCAATGTTCGCGAGCAACTACGTTCTGAAGGAAATAAAATTTACAAAATTACCGAACGGAAAGAAGGAAGAAGCAGCAGAAGCAGAAAAGACTGGAATCATTTCCTTACGCCAAGAAACGAATTTCTACGTGCTCAAATTCTGGAAACCTGATTGAACAACTATTGTTTCCTTTAAATGTACTTTTCTTCTTCACCGTCGTCATCATCATCATCATCATCATCATCATGTTCTTTCTCATATCAAATCTAGGAAAATAACAAATGCATAAGGAATTTTAAGGAGGAATCTGCCTGACAAAGCAACGGTCACAAGTGGGTTTACCCGCAGACACATTCTTGTGAACACCGGCATCATTCTCCGTCGGTCCTAACCTGCTTCCCACTCGACTGTCGGTTGACTCATCCTTCCGAAGTGGAGAACTCGTAAGTGCAATGCGTCTTGATCACTTCCTGAAACGATGAAACCAGAAGACAGCGGATTTTCGATCTCTATAAGGCTCTGTGTAAATCACACTAAGGTTTTTGTACAGCTGTATAATACATGTAACTAAAATAAATTCATCAGGACTACTGCATATTACGAATCCAACTTTCTTCGACGGCTCGCTTTCAAAACGTCCTCTTCACTGTAGGTCATCATTTGCACAGCACATCAAACAGCTCGGTCACAGCAATAAACGAAATGGAAAATATTCATAGCTGACGTTCTCTGGAGAGCGCGATTCTCATTTACAAAGTTTTCTCGTCAACGGCTAAATTATTCTCGTGTACCGCTCCAAGCCGTTAAGTTAGAGTATATTTAGCCGAAGGGGAAAACGCAACTCTCTAGGACCGAGCCGTACGAGCTGCAAGGGACGGAGGCTGGAGTCGAGTCGTCAGTAGACACGGGCCAGGAAGGGGGCGGGGGGCGGGGGCGGGGGCGGGGGGGGGGGGGGGGCCCTGGGAGCTAAAAGCAGAGTGCCGTACGCGGCGAGACGCGGAGGGTGGTGGCGAGGGAGGTTGAACAGTGGGCACTGAGGGGTTACAGCAGCCACCGTCTGTGACGTCGTGGAGAAAAACACAGCTCGCTGGTACTGCAGCCACCAACTTTACGATTCATGCGAGCGCAACGGTGTGGGGAGGAAGGCAGAAACGCGATGGAGAATTTCTGCACCGTTAGATCCAGCATTGAACTGCAGAGAACAAGACGAATAAAAACAAGACCAGTTGAAGCTGCATGGGGAATCAGTCTGTGTGATCCAAAAACGTCCAGGTCCCCGGATCTGATTGACGAAGTTCTCACGATCGATCTGCAACCATAACACAACATAACCTGACCATTATAAAGGCCGAAATGTCTGTTTAATAGAGGGTCCTAATCGTCTACAGCCTACACGATCACATTCTCAATCAACACACTCCCGACCAGCAACGCCACCTCGATGACTCAAAGAGTAGATTACTGCCCAGCAGTACAGGAAAATTACCACAAATACGTTTATGACTTGAAGCAATTGACTGCAGACAGGCTTTCACCCTTTTAACACGTATGATACCGCCTATAGCAGTACACCGTACAGAATGAGTTGCGATCAGTCGTAGCTAGATTTACCGACAGCAGGCAACAGTATATTATACCGCGAGAGCTCTCGTCTCTTTCTTTGTATTAAAATAACAATACACTTTAGTATTCCAAATACTCTGAGAGCAGTGACCACTTTTCATATCGCAAAATAACTGACTTCCATCAGTACGTTTCGTAGTACTGAAAGGAATACTACCATGTTTTTATCCCAGGATATGATATAATTTAATAAGAAGTAAGCTGAGAAAACCACATAAACGTCAGTAACAAAAAGGCGTAGTAATAAGAGTAATTTTCTCGAAACGTAGGCCACAGAATGTTTTATGGTGATGTACATCAGGTACTTTTTAGACGTCTTTTACGTAGTACATTTAGAGCTTTTGATGCTTTCTGCATCGCCCCGGTACACTGAAATAACCCAATAAAAGTCTAAAGTCACGCATTCCAAACGCTCACGCACGAGACCCCGGCTCACCGCACACCTCATTGTAAGTGAATGAATGGCACCACTTGTCGACTTTCGTTCCAAGTTCAATTCTGTATACAACCTGCCCCAAAGCGCTCAATTTTCTCTTTGGCCTAATACGGAGAGAAAGGAGCGGCGACGGAGGCGGTCGACATTAAGGGCACGCCGTTCGAACTCCGGGCAGACCGAGGAGCACAAGCGAAGGGGGTTAGGAAGTGGGCGTTGGGATGCGTCAGGTAGTCTGCAAACTCAGGTTTATCGAAAATAGAAATTCGACACTCAAAAACACACCGAGTCGTCAGAGAGCTGAATATTTAAAAGGCTCGACTACGGCAGGAGTGACCTCTGGGCGATCTCTCGCGCTGTTGGCTAATGAAGTGCCCGCTATACAGTGATAAGTTGAGTGAAGAGCAAGCTGAGAAGTAATAGCAAAGTCTAAGAAACTATGTCGAAGGATGGAAGTATTGATCGCAAACATACTTTTCTGATCAGTCTTCAAAAAGGCTGTTAGGTTTCAAATTGAAAAGTAGTGCTTGTCTACATGAAAACATTATTTGATCTGATTTGAAACAATTTATTGATCTGATTTGGAGAAATATGATGGGAAATTAATTTTTAAATGTAACTGTGGATACTTAACTTTCAATAATTTGTATTGCTGAACATCATGCCAACTACTTCTGGTATATTAAATTTTCATTTAGAGTTTAATTGCGATTTAAAATTTATCTTGCGGCATATTTTTCTTTGTATTTGACGTCCTCAATGCAATCCATGTACTCTTCGCCCCAATTATACTTTTAAAAAATTAGCATATTTATACTCGGTGTTAACATCAATTTTATACCCAAAAAATATTTTGTTTATTTTCTGTATTACACTACTACATACGATGCTCTTGTATAATGCTTGTGAAGCTACATGAAGCTTTACAGGCAGTGCTCCACCTTGAGAACGCTCCAACGGCAGCAGCATCTCAATGAAGCCTTTGAGCCCCATCTCGCATACAATGATTCTACACCGTTTAAATTGAAAGGAGATAAGCACAATGTATACCTCATTGTTTCCAAGTGGCTACTTAAATGTAAATTTCAAGGTCGTACAACGAGCAACCCCAACAATTTTGTCCGGAAATGAACTGTGTAAACAATAAGATGAACTATCAATCAGAATTTTGCAGATATGGAATAACGCACTTCACAATGCATTGACAATTTACTCACTACAAAATAATAACACTTCGTGCCCTGGTATGGAGAGACGCGGGATGGGTGATGGAACAGCTGGATGATGGACTGAGAGAGGTCGTATACGAGAAGCGATGTGCAGTGCTTCTTCCAAAAGCGAACGACATCAAAATAGAGCACGCAAGTCATCGTACATCGATGAGGATGCAGAGTCTTGTGGTCTCAAGAAACAGAACAAACAAAACAGCTCTCGAGGTCGTAGCCTGCTCAAGGAAAACAGCAGAATTGTTAGAAAATCCACACATCCCCCAAAAAAAAGGAGTATGCTCGTTTTTTCCCCTGCCCGCCGCACTCGGGCGGTCGCAGGTCGTCGAGTATTTCGAGCGAGTGGCCGCGGGGTGCCCCTCTTTCGCGTGGGGCGTTCCAAGTGGGGCAGGCGCCAGGGAGGCGATCGGCGGGTGCCCCTCACTGCGCTTCAACTGCGCCAGAGGGCGTCTACGCCATTCGCGAACACGCACATCAGACGCTCGGACGGCTATGCGTTTCAACAACTTACGGGGAAGGAGACGTGACGGTGAGGATGCGCCAGAGGGCAGACACGCAAAAAAAAAAAAAAAAAACAGACAGAACAGACAGACAGACAGAAAGACAGACAGACAGACAGACAGACAGACAGACAGACAGAAGACAGACAGACAGACAGACAGACAGACAGACAGACAGAACAGACAGAAAGAACAAACAGACAGACAGACAGACAGACAGACAGACAGACAGACACACAGACAGACAGACAGACAGACAGACAGACAGACAGACAGACAGACAGACAGACAGACAGACAGACAGAAAGAAAGAAAGAAAGAAAGAAATACGACAAGACGACCGTTCGAGAAAACTCGCGAATTGGATTATATATAAAAATTCGAGAATGCTCTGTATTTGGAACACTGTCGCGAGCCATACATAAAGCGAGATAATGAGCGCATTTCAAACCGTAGTTTCGTTTTCTAAACAAAAGGCCGTTTTCTAGTCTTTATTAATCGTGAAAACAATCTCTCATCAACATTCCAAGATGAACTAACTTCTACCACACATTTTGTTTTGAACAGTACATTTGATTGCTTTCAAATGCACAACCCACATAGAAGATCGAAGCAGACTTTGGCAGGCAATAGGTTAGTTTTTACGAACTGGGGATGTTCTCCAGCTGGATGGTGAGATCCGGCACCGACCTACACGTCGCCTGTGTTTCTCCTCTCTTGTGTCTCCCAGCGAGGGATTTGCCCCACGGGGACAAACCGAGGTCTTCTGACAATGTGGTAGTGTAGTTCATGTCTATATATTCAGCCACTCGCACCGCCAATTCATTTAGTTTCGGTCTGGGGGAGAATTGTAGCGGCCGGTTGCACTGATCGGCAGTTTTCTGTGGTTTCTCGGATCAATACCACGATGATACCTGTGCAGTACAAACGGGCCACGGACCATGTGATCTGTGGAGCCGGCTGCTACAATTCTCCTCCAGACAGTGGCTGAATTCGAACTAGCTATCTAGATAATGTCGATAATCTTGCCACCGTCAGGACTCGAACCCTTGGTCCTACCCGTGAGAGGCACTGTCATGGCGTCGGTTGCTGCCCTGCGGCACCTCAGTCGATCTCTATCTCGAGTCGCCAGGCTGTTGGGTCCTTCTGGCCTCTCGGGCGCTCCTCTTTAGCGGCGGCAGAGGAGGAGGAGGAGGAACCCGCCGGTGCCTACGCGGTCCTCGAAGAAAGCGCGTGCAAGTGGGACGGGCGGCGCGTCGCCGGGGCCGTCGACTCCGCGGTTTCGAAAAGTGGCGCCCACTCGCCGGCGGCGGTCGCGGCGGCAGAGAGCGAGCGGGGCGAGAGAGCATCCCCGCCTCGGGCGGCGCCGCAGCCACCGCCGCACGGGCCGCCTCTGCCACGGCGCAGGCGCGACGCCGATGACCGGACTGGCCGACCCGACCCACACCCACCGCCTCGCGCCGTGTATCAGTGCTGCGGCTCGCTCCCGCGTAGTTTTCTCCAGAACGCAAAAGAGACGCTCCTTCACAGTTTCTTTTTAATGAAGGGGAAACTTAACGATGACCAGTAGTAAACTCCCAAGTAGCGGGGTGAAAAATAGTAAATGCAATTCGACTATTACTTCTCTTTGCTCACAAATAATTCCAAATCACTCAATAGTTACACATATTACAAACATTAATGAAATTCAATTCTTCATAGAAGTTACCGAAACTCGAGAAATCGAATTTTCACTCGCTGCTAGACTAAATTTTTCGATTTCACTGAAAAGTATTTCCAAAAACGTGTAGTTTCCAAACGAATAAGTAGCGTATTCGTTGAGCTGATCGTCATACTTCTTATCTAATGAACTACGTATCACAAATTACCTTCAATTTCCATTAATTGTTTCTAATTCTCTTCTAGATTGGAATTGGAATGGCAATGCGTAGTTCAGAGGTGTTCGCGAATCGAAAGAGATGGGATGCAATATTCTTCGCGGGTAAAAATATGCCGTGTTGAAACGCTCCAACAACTTCGATGTCCTTCCAGTCCGGTCATTTCTGTTCGTCGCCAATTCCGTTCCAGGTTATACAAACAGGGGATCCCCGAGCCTTGACACACACGGGAGGAAGACAACGCGCCTTTTCCTCGCTGCGTGGCCAGCCGGCCGATTGCCTGAAGCGCCCTGCGAGAGGAGAGCGCCTGCCGAGGCCGCGGGCATCGACTGCATCAGCTCGAGAGAAAGAGAAAGGCACCTCCCAGGAGAAGGGCGACAGAGGACGCCAGACGAGAATAGACTGGCGGCGGTGGCGACGTCGATGACGACGTCGCGACGGGGAGACGAATCGGGCCACCACGAAGCGGATGCGGGGGAGAAGGTTGGGGGTGCCACAATGGGCCCGGAAGTGGCTTGGTCCCGTGTATCAGTGACGGAGGTGGCGCCTACGACGCCGACGTAGCATATCTGAAGGTCATGTAATTTGAGTTTCCGGTTGCAAATAGCAAAAACAGCATTCCTATTGTCGTTCTTGATTTCAGAGACCTTTTTTCTTTTCTGGGACGACATGTAAAGCTTTTGGGATTCATGTAAACTGCTTGTGGAAAACAAAGCATGTGAGGTGTTCCGTTTCTTTTCTGGAAAACCGTTTTCTTTGACTTGATGCGTGAACTGTGATCTGTGACATTGAATTGATATTGTCGAAACAATATCAATTTAATTTAAAAATCTATAATTTTTTTGATCACTTTATAATGTCTCATTCATTAGTAACGCAAAACGATCAATGTTCTTCACGGCATATAATCTCCCTGTTCAACATTCCAGAATGCGAACTGCCAATACGTACTCCTAATTACCAAGAGGAGGTCCCTCGACAGTTCTCCACTTCAGCTGAGCGGCTCGCAAACTATAGCAAAAGTGTGCATTATTCGGGAGTACATAACGACTATACTATAATCTAATATGTGCAGAGTACTCAATTTAGCAATCAGTCGTTTGCGTGCGTTGAAAGGCAACCAAGGGAACCATCAACACGACAGATTTGCCGGCTAATATTGGCCAGATGATTGATCGCATTATCACGCGACCTCGCGGAGAGAAAGCTCTCCAGGTGAAGGTCAACACACTCAAGGCAAAACCCCCAAACCTCAACTCAGTTACCTAACACCGTCTTCTTACACAAATCTCATTGTTCTTTGAAGTTCTTCGACGGTGTATATATAACTTCCATCGACCAACTATTAGCTCATCTAACAGTTATCCCCGAGGTGAATCACACAACGCCGCGTCCACGGGCAGGTGGTAGGCAATGACCGGAAGAAACCGGGCGGCCTAGACAGCGCGCGCGCCCCGCGATGGCCAGCTGCCAAGGAGCACACGGTGGCGGAGATTCGCGAAACCATCGCGTTTACTTCATGCGAGAAGTCTTTCCCACATGCACGTTTCATTTACGTCACAGCGAGATGTACAACAATGATAAATACAACTGAATGGAACTTTACGTTTTTTCATGAGAATGGTGGACAAAAAAAGAAATAGATAATACAGTGCAACTTTATGTATTAAAAACAAGTTATCTTATAACTTATAAGAAGTGCTAATGAAACACGTAAAGCACAATTGCAGTATTAAAAAACTAATTAGCTTGTGTGTTGACCCATGAGGTACGTGAAATCACTGTCGAGCATTCTTTCCAGACGTGTTCAAAGATTTAAAAAAGTCTGTAATGGCTGAGTGGCAACATAGTTGACCAGGAGGTTCTGGTCTTCGATTCCCGATGATGACTGATTTTCGGCACCTGCTACATAGTTAGCTCGAATTCAGCCACGGTCTGGAGAATTATAATTAATTTTCGTAGTTTCTCCGGTCCGTGCTTGGCTATTGCTGGAGCAACCCTCACAAATCAATCATGAACATTGCACGAATCCCTTCCTCATCCCCCCTTACACACACACACACACAAGCTCCAAACCAACACATACGTCGGGACTTAAGTCCTTTCCTCGATTGGTGCGGTGGAGGATATTTCTGGAGAGGGGGAACCCGCAAGCCGGCTTATAGATCGGTTTCGGATCTCACGTTCTAGCGAGAGGACCCTCACCTTCCGGGATATATCGTGCACTACCTCTACGGGACTAATGATTCAAGTATTTGACGTGCCCTGAAACACGCGTTCACCGAAAGAAAAAAGATATTCCGTCTTATTCCAACAAGCACCTTTTGACCGCGTGACCCCGCTCTCCGTCCCACTGCAGAGCGCGCCCGCGCGCGCGGCGCTATCGCACCGGGCAGTGGATCGCCCGTTCGGGCGGCCGCGCGTCGCGTCGCGTCGCCGACGGCGACGGAATGCAGAGGGCGGCGGCCAACGCGGCGCTGCTGGCCCAATGTCAAACGGGGCCGCCGCCGACGCGAGGCGCCAACGCCCTTCCCTGCGGCCGCGCGACAAGGCGAAGCGCGAGGCGCAACACGGCTCAGCTCGGGACGCACGCTGAGGGTGCCGCAGGGATAGAGGTCCAGCCCGGGAGCGCGGTCGTGAATGCCGACCTGTCACCTCCAAGTTATACTCATTGCATTCTACTGCTAATGCAGTTTTGAATTTTAAAAATGACTGCGAGTGTCAAAAGAAGATGAGAATAGCAAGATACAAATAAGCGAACTAGTTTCGATTCAAGAAAGAACGCTAAAATAAAAAAATTGTAATTTTAAAACCTTAAATAATTTACATAGTACTTTTTTGTAAATTTGTAGCTGATATCAATGAAAATATCAAGAATAAGATCTGATATCATCGACGGGTTCCAGTAGTGAAGTGAAGGAGGAGTGTATCACGTGTGAGAGCAGATCTTGGAAAGGAAAGATTCTGAGATAGTAATGGATGCATTCGTCTCGTTTGCCAATTGTACTACATTGGAAGGAACTGATGTAAAATAATGTATCCACGAAGTGCTTCAATGAATTTGGGATTGAAACAAATTCCGCTGCTACATCTCGAGAAGTAGATGAGCTTCGCGCTGGGATTAAATAGCAAACAATGAAAAATAATATTAAAAAAATAATATATCTGAAAAAAATATTCATAAACCCATTGTTGCTGAAACACAGTTACCACCAACGCTCACCCAAAGCACAACAGAAGCAGGCTCAGAAGCGACATTCCACGTACGCCAACTACGTTCCCAAAAGCTCCGCGAGCGAGAGCTCTTTCATCGCCAAAGAAACTTGGCTGCGCGTGTGTAAACAGTGATATAAATGATGACCAAGGAAAAACCTATCAAAAACAAAGCGTGGCCCAGCACAGCACCGCCGAGTGCGGGCGGGCGGGCGGGCGGCCGTCTCCGTCGACGTACCTGGGGGGCTGCTGTGCGAGTGGCGCGGGTGGTTCCGCGTCGCGAGGCAGGCGCAGCCGCCGCGAGTGAGTGTGCGTCTGCGGCGGCGGGCGCCGGGGATAGCCGGCCGCCGGCGCGAGGCGTGGGCGGGGGCGTGGGCGTGGCCGCCGGAGCACAGCGTGCGGCGCGGGGGAGGAGGGCACGACCGGGGCGAAGGAGCCCGGTGCCGTGGTGAAAGAGGGGGGCGTGGCGAACGCCCCCTCCTAATTTCCGGGCATCGGAAGCGGGCGGGCCGCGCCGTGTGCACGACCAGAGCGTGCGGTGGCGGCGAGAGGACTGCGCGCGGCTGAGGGAGAAAATCACTCCTCCAGCGGCGAGGTGCTGGCCGCCGCTGCGGTCCTGCAGATACGAGTATGAGCGGCGGCGCCGGCACTGGGGTCAGTGGCGGCGGCGGCGCTGGCGGAGGCGGAGGAGGAGGCAGAGGTATGCTTTCGCCGAAAGTGCGCTCCAGCTGGCTCCAGGAACTCGTTCGACAGAGATCTTCCGAGAGAACACGCACATGCCTGCTTCCTAACTGAAGGTCGAGGATCGTGAACGAAAGTGTTAAAAAAAATAGCCTGAACACAAACTTTTTGACATCGCATCTGCATGCTTCCAAATGAGGCGAGAAAACTTCCTTAATTAATTAATTAAAATGTTCTATATTTACAAAAGAAATTGCTATCGAAGTTGGAGAAGTGACAAGATTTACAGACTAATTTCATTCTTGAACTTTTCAAGCTCTTTAACACTAGCTTGTGATTTTATACTCCTCTCAACCACGCCATGGTCATCTAAAGTTAGCAGGACACTTGCACTTGATGTCAAACGAGGTCTCTCGACCCCTCGAGGTTACCTTAAAGAAGAATTCTCTTCAATGCCGACAAGGAACATTAAATGTTCACTCAACTAAAACTTGTGTGGGGTTCAAATATTTCCACAACTAATCACAATTAGAAAAAATATATAAAGTCTGTATTGTATAAATGAAAACAACTGCACTATTATTGTCCTTCTTTCAAGGGGAGACTATCCTTTAGTCAGAGTGAATAAACATGTCATAGAGTATTCACTCATTAAACTCAAAAATAATTTGAAGAAATATATACCTCTCTTAACATGAACTAAAATGGCCAACAAAATCTTTTTAGGAAATTTCGGTGACAATTTACAACGGCCATAGTAGAAAGAACCTGACACATTTTCAGAAAAGTATGCATACATGCGAAATTTAACATTCTGAATCTGTTAATGAATAGTACAAAAACAAACAAGCAAGCCTTCAAATTGTTCCATACTCCCAGCATATTTCGAACAAGAATATCTAAACATCTTCCGTTCGCGAGCGAACGCCTGAGAGGGACTAACAAGCGGCGACAAACTTCGAACAATCTGCCGCCCGTTCCAAAACGCTTGGACTCGAGACGGCGTCAATGAAAAAAAAAAACACACACACACACACTTGTGGCGGCGGCGGCGCTCAAGAACGCTAAAAATACAGTACGGCGCCGGTGCACGGAACAACACGGTGAGTCAGGTCCTATGGTGGCCCTGCAGCTGTGCTGTCGTTCGCTCCATGGCTGCTCTGGAAGACAGCTCCATTCCGACAAGGTCACCGCTGCCGGCGGCATCCACCACGCATGCTCACGCTCGCACGCAGCTGCTCGACAAAACGCGTGACCGATACGGAACAAAGCAGTGCTGATGAACAAACGAATCCACCAGACAGGGAGAAATGGGCAATACAGAACGGTATTGTCGTGCTCGTTCTAGCTTCCGTGCACCATCTTCTTTAAAGTGTAATGCACGAATCCTTAAAAATGTAGCGCAAGCCGAAAGGTCAAGGTCGCCAAATGATCGTACAATTTTAGACGACTGATGAAAGAGAAGCACAGGGATGAAAGAAAATCAGTCTCTTGGTTTCCTTCCAAGACACTCCTGCGATAGCGCGTCTGTTTCTGACTCGCAATACCTAGATTTGGTTCAATATTTGCAACGATTAATCAATTGTACCAGCATGTGCAATCATTCAGTCAAGAATGTATTACTGATAATACTAACATTTGAAGGAAGCTCTCTTCACTTACAAATATTACAGAATGTCCCCAAAGCAAATTTTTATCGATCACTTCTGTGTTACATAATTTGCAACTATCACGTTTCGGGATATATTTACTGCAGTAACTGTAGCAAACTGTTTAAAGTAATTACTGAAATTGTTTAGTGATAAAATATAAATAGTATCAGTAATATAAACATTAACTTCGCAATAATTGGGTTACTTTTTAAACTATCTGTTTAATACAATTTGTTGATCTTGTTTCGAGCATTTGGCAACATCGTTCGTTTTGACTACTTTCGAGGACGAAGTAATGTGACTCACAGGAGGTGTGGAATAAACACCCTGTATACGTGCGTATACATTGAAAGGTTTGAAAACCTCTTACGAGGTTTTCCTAATCGTCTTAGTTCACGTGCGTCATTCTCAGATACAGCTGTGCGAGTAGATTGAAGAAAACGGCTCTGGTCACCCTATTCTACACCGACATGAAAAATCTGAAAAAAAGTAAATTGAAAACGAATTTATCTTCTGGTCTGATATCGGGCCAAACAAAGAAGTAAATATGACATGCCATTTGATATTACTTGAACATGATGGTAAGCGAGGCAAGGATTTTTGCCCAATATCACCTTCGCGAGCTCACGCTCACGCTCACACCAGCTCGAGGGTCCACGTTCTCAATGTTCATCTCCGGGGAAAGAGATTGTTTAAAACCAAGGAATAAAAGAGAGCGGGTGCCATGGCAAAAATAATTCGTATCTTCGAGCAGAGCAGCTTAAATCTGGAGGGGAGAATTACTTTTCTGGGCCCCCATTTCCAGAAATTGTTTAAAATTTACATAAAAATAAAATAAAATACACAAGAAAAGAAAATACAACTTGAATGAAGCATTTAATAAATACAAGTGCTTTCTTGTTATAGCATTTACACGGTTGCCAGATGGTTGTAGAGATTCTTCCCCAAAACCTTATCAAGTTTTTCCAAATCGCCACGTTAAAATTGGATGAAAATCAGGAAATGAACATATTTTACGAAATAAAATGATCTAGCGTGTAAGTCTTCGGAGCTCTTTCAAAATTTTCTGGGCCACGCCCCCCTCTCTCTCCTTTTTGCGCACACCGTCTATGTCTTCCAGGAAAGTCGTCAGCTGGTGCGGAGCGGTGGTGAGGGAAATGCAGCGGCCGGCACGCGGTTGCGACGCGGCTGTCGGAGGGTCCAAGTTCCACGCACAGCCTCTCTCGCATCAGGGATCTCGCGATAAAGCTGGCGCCTTCAGTCCAATCTCCCTCTCTGTCTGTCTGTCTCCATCCCTCTGTCTGTCTGTCTCCATCCCTCTGTCTGTCTGTCTCCATCCCTCTGTCTGTCTCCATCCCTCTGTCTGTCTGTCTCCATCCTCTTCTGTCTGTCTGTCTCCATCCCTCTGTCTGTCTGTCTCCATCCCTCTGTCTGTCTGTCTGTCTCCATCCCTCTGTCTATCTCCATCCCTCTGTCTGTCTCCATCCCTCTCTCTCTGTCTCTCTCAACAAAAAAGTCTAAAACGAAAATTAACAATAACAGAATCTAATAATTACATGCCAAAGGCGACTATCTTGAGCCCACCAATTGACTTAATAAACATGCATGACGAGGCCTGGCACTGAAAGGGAAATCCACAGGCTATTATCGTCCGAAAAAGACAAATTGGTCTTGTTATTGAGTTCCGAGACATTCCACTGATAAATACGTTGGTACTGTGTGGCTGGTCACGTCTTATTAATGGATGAAAAGCCCTTCCATAGCCTTCGAACACAATTCGAAGAGGCAACATGACTTTTCTTTTTGGAAGAAAAATTCTCTCAGAAATAACTCTTAACATAGAAACGGTAAACGTCTTTGGTCTTAAGTCCCAAATAACATGTACATCTCAACAATAATAATTTTATTAAGACAATTTTTTTAAAATAATCACTTTTCCTACCTCTCTCTTGCGTTTATTCCAGTTTCCACATAAGTGACCTGCCAGGTTTCGATGTATTATTTGTACTTTACGCCACACGATACCAAGACACTTTCCAACGAATTTCATACGGCTACTACATGGAGATTTCTTAACGAACAATCACTCGTGGCTAGTGCACTTCGAAAAAAAAAAAGTAAGTGATATGTGACGAGGCCGCTAACGTCACGTCTACGTAAGCCAGTCGCTGAACCGCATACTATCTGCGGTCGCAGGCGTAGATCCAGTCAATGGCGACGTCAATCACACGACTGCCTTCCGTTTCCCCGAAGCCCAACTAATTGCAGACACAGACGTGCATTTAGGGTCTACAGATGCTTATTTACTTCAAATTAAAAATGATTAACGAAACGGAAGTTAGAAAGATTCTTGTAACGCCAAAAATGTAACATTTATTCGAAAAAAGAACCAATTCGGTTCCCGATAATTTTTCAAGTCTCCTGTAGTATCTACAATAAAAAAAGACATTTTTGAATAACTAGGTGATTTAAATTATTTCAACCTCTATTACAAATGTCCAGCGCGCACAGAAATTGAAAGAAATCCTTGGAGGTTCCGAACATGTATGTGGTGCCTATGGTTTCATTTAATACTGAGAACTTCGGAATTTTTTTTCAATAAACAAGTTTTGATTTTGACTGAAAAATGCAAATATTTGAATGTGTTATTCCATTTTCTCAAATTGCGCTTACCGTCTGAATTCCCATATTCAGTGCGTCACTGCTTACGACACAATTGACGTCATGCCACAGCAAGGCTTCAAGAAAAAAGGCTGCTCGCCATTAAATGTTTGTTATTTTAGGTTGAGTTATAAAAGAGCGACTTTTTTAATTTCTTGGTATGTAAAGAATTGTTGTACATACATATTGCAGTATTCTTGAAGACTTGTTTTTGTTCAAACATTTAATTTATTGTGGTGTAATACGAGAGTATTTATTGGTTGTTCTTGATCAGTGTGAATGTTTCGTTTTGGAAAACTATTTTGTGGGGTTTTGTTTTATAGCATTTTCGCTGCTGCAGGCCAGTTTAATAAAGCACTCGTATTTGACTGTCCTACATATATTAATATTTCATACTATCAATATCGATTTCGCTCTCGTTCTTATTCGCAAAAATTTGAACAATATTTTCAACTGTAAAATTGTATCTCCACAATACAAAACTACATTCCGTGAAACGTGTTCTCCATCTTGCAGAAATTGCGAAAGAAGGTGGATCCAAAGGGTACGGTGAATATTAGGAAGTACTTTATATTTTCCAGATGATTTAAGCCAATAAATTAAGAATAATTTAAGCCAAGTTTTCACATCATACTTTATTTTTTTACTCAGTCAATGCTTATGTAAGAATTCCGTTAACAAACTGTCGATCAGAAGAAAAACACAAGAGCATTGCTTGCTTAGGTGCCCCAAGTTTAAAAATAAGACTTGGCTCGAAGAAAGTCGTACACTGTGCAGACAGAATAACATATCAGTCAGATAGTTCAATATAGGTCAATACAATGCAAAGACCTTTCAAGTATCTTCACTACGAAAACAAACTACGTAACCATTGGAGCAAACGGTTTACTCTCGCCGACGGATGACGTGATCCCGACTCGATATACACATACAGGTTCCCCCCACCATAATACATCCAGATCCTTCTCAAGAATTCCTAGATAATGAATGTCGAGGATAATTTCTTCTATTGGCAAAGATATATTAACATTTTTTTTAACATCACTGAGGCTCCATCTGGTTTTGACAAGCCAATTTCATCATTAATTTCTTTCTCATATCAGTATAATTTATAATTCTTCTACAAAGTACATCATGGAAATGCAAACTGTGACATCCAATGAAGAAACAACTCTCGCATTTAAATTAGCAGTACTGTCACGCGAATCGTCATCTTTCCTCATGACACCGGAACGGACTCCCATCGTCCCGAGACATCACTTAGATCCAAGAGCAGCGATTGTAATGACAACATCCAACCGGCAACTTCCAGAGCCGGGTGCTGGGTGCGATAGCGTGTTGACATCTAATCCGGTTCGCGCTAATGCATAACTTGGGCCCGGGACGGGAGCTGGTCGGCCGACGCGGCGCGGGCCCGGGACGGGAGCTGGTCGGCCGACGCGGCGCAAGTGCGCGTGCGTGCGTGCGTCACAGGGGCGAGGGCGAGGGCGAGCGGCGGCGTGGGCGAACGCGCGTGACGCCGTCTGCCCCGGCCCCGCCCCCCGGCCTCCGCGCCACAAACACTTTGGCAGAGCGACAGCTTGGGCCGCCCGCCCGCCCGGCTGGCTGGCTGACTGGCTTTTCGGTTCTTTATTATTGGAGTTATTTCTTGAAATATGTATTTCATTATTTATTTACTCCGCCCCTCAGGTGGCTCATTGTCAGTGTACTAGCTTTACGTAGTGTGATCCCGGGTTCAATTCCGGGTTGGGACAAAAATAGATTTGCACTTTCCACGACAATCATCTCAGTTTCTGTAGCCACGTGATGAAAGAATATCTCAGGCAGGCCAAGTATGTTCGATACGTGAGTGGTGGAAATGCGTCACGTTCTCTCTTACCCCCAGGCCTGGAACACCACTAGCTAGCAAAACTCGTTGGAATGATTGAAGGCTACAACTGTCAACTACACCTCACCTATGTCAACTACACCTCACCACTGAATCAATAGCAAAACTCGCATTAATCCGACCCTAAAATTCCAAATACATACATATACTTACTTACCCAGAAAACTTCACATGGATTGACCAGTTATCGCACTGGGGTCCAACAGTGGAAAGCAGTTGCGTTAGCCATTGCACCACGAGGCCTTTTGGAGGAGTTGCGTTCTTTATAACGCCTTATTTTTCTCTGCATGCGTTTTATGTATGTCTGTATGGATAATTAAAGTGGAATCAATTATTTAGATGAGTCGCCCATTCTGTCTACAGTCACTCCGTGTTCACCCGCAACCTCTCACTGACGCAAGTTCTCCTACACACGAACGGAGCTACCTCCAAGTTGTACTACTGGTTTTGGAGCACAGGCTAAAGGAGATGTCAGGTGCTGCAAGAGTGAGAAGTAGGAAGGTCAACCCCAAAATATCATCGGGTCGCAAAATTTATTATACTTCGTAAAGGGAAGTTAAACATTAATCATTAATAGTATCATCTGAAACAACTCTCGAGTCGTTTATCGATTAACCAATTGGGAGCTTCAAATTGAAGAATTGAAGCTTCCGACCGGGTAACCACTACCCAGCTGATCAACTGTCAACTTGTTTTAATTGGAGAAAACAAATTATGGAAAAATACTTACGAAAGACTGTGAATGTGTGTGACTGATGTGGGAGCGCGCACACAATTTGAACGGTCTGATAAGATTGCGATTTTAGTTATCAGCACAAAGCGGAATATCAGTATTTTGATAAATTAGACTATCTTGCCATTTTCATGAAACTGTTGAATGAAATACATTTATCGAAAGCTCTACCTTGTTCACCGCTAAAGCCCGTGCCATTGTCGGGCTGAAATTTCAAATGCATGAACTCAGTTTAAAATTCCAACCAGAATAAAAATAAGACTTCTCTGCAATAACGGACACCCCAAGGCTTGGTCGCCGTTGGGGTGGTGCAGTTCGTGTCATTCCTGCCACCACCTTCGCCCCGAGAAGCGTCTGGCATGCCACCGTGACACCCACGGCCACAGCCGCCAAGAATAGCGCTCCCGACAGGCCGCGAGATAACCGCGCGCTTCGTTTCCTATGTATTAAGTAATTGCTTTCATTACAGCTACACATTACTGTATGCCACATCGATGTTTTCGAAAACATCGATATTTTTATACACAACCATGTTTTAACGCCGATGTTTTATCACATGAATGATTCAGACGCGTTACGTTTCAGATGTCTTATTTGTGACTAAAAAATTTCCATAATCACAATTTTGTAAAAGGGCTCTCAGGTCTTCAGGCTCAGCCTAATCCACTGTGATAATTCTTTTTTAAACTTGGATTTCAGTTAAACATTAAACTCTAAATCAATAAACGTGGCAACTGTCAAATTCAATTTTGTTGCGTACAAATCTAATACTAAGGTTTTCTTTTTCAGCTTTAAAACATCGATGATCAAAAAAACACCGACGGTTTTTCGTCAATCGATTTCAACATCGATGTATTTATTTAGAACAACGATGTTTGTTAACACTGATGTTCTGTCATCGATGTCTCATCACTACTACACATCGGCCTTCCAAAACGTTCTCGATGCATTTCAACACCACGAATTTGGCGTTTTCGGTACACTCGTGATGTACAGGATGGACGTCCTGGTGACTGCAATTTTCGAAAATTCGGTGGAGGTTTGGATGAGAATTCTATATTGGACGTTTCCATGACTTCCTCCGATGAAATTCGAGTATCCCAGCAATTGCGAGCTCCGCGCAATCCATCATCACTCCGTTCCCTTTCTCCTCCTAAAGGTTGAGCGTTTGACTTCATCATTCAACTAAATCTGGGATTGAGGCTAGTTCTAAATACAGTTTCCAAATTGTGAAAATAACATGATTTTAAGAAACCCGAAGGTTTGACATAAAGATTTAAGTTACATTCTCCACCAATCGTGACTTTAACGTAAAGGTGGCGAAACCCAATGATCGGTCACTTGCACCTGAATTCGGTATTTACAATCCGTCGTCATTTCTTATTTAATGAACAGACCTAATAATTGGATTATTCCTTCCCAGTGAACAGTAATTACTCTTTTCGTCAGTCATGAAGCCAATCAGACAATTTGCACTAAAAACCTCACTCGCTGCATTAATTCTCAAGCTCCACCCATTTCTTAATCAACCGCTCAATATAAACAGTCCACATTCACGTTATCTGTGAATTCGTGAATTGCGCCATCTTCCTTCTCAGAGAATAGGGAAATTCCGTCAGTTGTGCAATGCGAACGGAACCGCTGCCCGGAGACACGGGCTTCACGCTTCGAAGGGAAACTCAAACTCGTTCGCCAGCATGCGCCCGCATTCGCCTGCACTTCCTTGACTTAGTCACGCTTTGCGGCAAGAACAACGCCCCGTGCTCACAAGATGACAGAACGTTAAAGTAGCAAACACGCCAGAATGCATTTTGCACTTGGATAACCAAGTTTTCCTGCATTTCAGATACTCATCCATTAAGAATATCCACATTTTTTCATTCAAATGAGCGAAGAAAGGAAACTTATTTTTTTCACTTGGTGAGTTAGAATGTTAGTATGTGGTTGCTTCTTTTACATAAACTAGATATTTACAAAAAATGTCAAAATGTAAATAGAAATGAATCTTAAGACAACAACCTATAAATGAATTGCTAATTGTAAGAATAAATCGAAGGGCAACCTACCTACAAAGCTCCCACAAAACAAACAAAAATCATGTCACAAAATCATGTTTTCAGCGAATAAAATATTCGCATATTAAATCTCTTGAACAGTAACGAACATCATTACAATTCGATTGTTTGCAAATGACACAAGTGACTCAATCGTTTTGAAGTTCTGGTCATAAGAAATTTAGTACGTTGCACTACCTACCGCTTCCTGGTGCTGTGACTGATAAGGTAAAATCGTAATGAATCAGATATGATAACACAAACTGCAATGACCTACAAAACATCTCAGATATGGCACTTAATTCTAGCATTATGCGTCCAGTTCACACGCCTATTTTGCAATGCCAAACGAAAAGTCGCACGTCAGCATGGCTGGCATGAAAGGTCTGGAACGAAAACTGAGCTGGCTCGAGACCAACGAGAACTGCGTCAGGAATTACGAATTGAATTTTTAACGATCCCTTGAGCATTTTCGACACGTGCAGTGTGTGATATACGGGGAAATGTATTTTACAATATTATACTATCCATTAAAAATTAGCAAGAGCGCTTCCGCGTTCCTGTCGGGATATGGAAAGTATGCTCATCTAATCAGTTTTTATCCTGAAACAAATATCTCTACATAATATTACAATAGTTACTAATATTAAATTTTATGTCGAACTTAGCAATTGCTTCCTGACTGTTCTGTACTTTGCACTAGCAATTTTTGTACTACATCATTTGAATAAGCAACTGAGTTTCAAGAACCTTGACAAAAAACAGGAAAACAAAATCAGTAGTAGGTACTTAAACATTAACTGAAATAACACCATGTTAAGACTTTGAGAAACCTCTTCTGAGATTTCACATGCAAATCGGCATATTTGTAATGCAAGTGCATAACAAAAGGAAGGCAGAGATAATGCAAGAAATAATGCACTCAAAAGGCTCTCCGAAACAAAAGCTAGAAGGCCAGTGCTTTACATCACAATGATCAGTCGAAGCGTAGAATACTCGCCAAATTTATACAACCTTGAACCCTAAGAGATTTTTCTTTGATATGCATAGTTACCACTAGAAAAGATTACTTCAAGTGGAGAAAACAAAACACGCAGATAAATCATAATTGTATGGGAAATGTTGCGACTCCTATGTCTTCCTATAGAGGATGATCGATTACCTATATTCCTACCAAAAGTACAAAAAAGTATCACTAAAATGTGTTCTAAAAATAATATTTTTCCAGTGATTCTCCTCAAAATCAGAGGTATACTAGTTAAACTACACGTTTCAAACTTTTTTGTATCGAGCAATGCACGATATATAAAAAAAATTATTGGCGAAGCATAAAAATTTGAAGCGTGACATACACGTACATATTTTAACCATATACTTCTTTTCTGATCATATTATTCACGTAGCATCTTAGCAGCCTGCATCAAATTGAACTATATTGCACCGTTGGGAATTTTCAATTCGATACAGCAATATTTCATTCCAATTCGAGTTTCATAAACGACGAACATACAAAGTTACATAAAGAAGTGGAAATTGCATGAATTTCTTATTACAACATAATATAGATACTACATAAATAACTTCACTTTATCTGTTTCTGAAATCTTTTTTTTCTAATACGAACCAAAATGTAATATTAAAACATTACACACACTTTATTAATATTATACACAGTTTGTATTGAGTGGAAAATATTTATAGAAAAGAATTCCAGAAAGCGCTAAGCCGCCCAACAGCTTAATCAGCCTTATAATCCAATATTTATAAAACATTTCGAAACGAAAATTTAAAAAAATAAAAAACTAAACGAATCCAGTTCCGAGGCGCCAAGATGATTGTAATACACGCAATTGCCTTTGGGCATTCTCTTCTTTCAATAGTACCCCCTAGAACATAGCATCAACCACAGTGGCTTCAGACTGTATCTACCACCGCCTCCACCTGTTGCAGGCGAGCGCGTCGCTGCGAGGTTTGGCCCCAGCCGCGCCCCCGGCGACCGGTCGAACACAGCCCACCTCCACTGCCACCGCATAATTAGCGCCGGCCGCCGGCCGCCGAGCCCCGCCGTGCCCTCGTCCCGCGCGATGGGCATGTGACCTCCGTCCTACGCGGAGTCCCTTCTCACTGGCGGAAAACAGGTAGTGGGTAGTTTCTTTTCCAAGGGCTTTTTCCAGCCGACAACCGGTTACCCTTTTACCACCCGACGGGACACATACTCCACCATACACTAGACACCAACACACTTGCGGGCTCCGCTGATAAGGGGTAAGCAGAACGCGAGACCCTCCGCGACAACACATACATGGGAGACAAGGGACAAACAACCATGTCCAAGGCGGGATTCGAACCCGCGACCCTTCAGACCGAAACGCTGAGTCGGTACACGCTCTTAGCCACCTCGAGCATTCAGGTCGGCTTCGTCGCCATTTACTGCGAATAAATCACTTCATATTTATCTGTGTTTGGCGACAGCGAGCCAGTGAATATTAATTCCGGGTGCATCAGATACAGGACATTAGTCCCGTAAGTGCAGCACATGCTACATGCCGGGAGGTGGCACTGTTCCTACCTAGATGAAAGTGAGATCCAGTGCCGACTTACAGGTCAATTTTCAGGCGTTCTTCTACAGGAATCTGCACCAATGGGGTTCTCCAGTGACCGGAACAAGCTCTAAGCTCCTGACTGGTACCCCGACAAGTGTAATAGTGTAATGAATGTGTGGACACGAGCGTGTATGTATTGGGAAAGACGAGGCGGGACACGAAACAGGAAGGAAAGATCGCGCGCGGACCGTGGCCGTTTCACAGGGAACTGATGCGGCATTTGTCTGGTATGGATCGAAGAAACTAAGGGAAACTAGCAATCCGAGCAGCCAGTCTCTAGAATTCTCCTCCAGACAGTCGTTGTATTCGACCTAGCTACGTAGCTAGTGTTGGAAATTCGCCATCGTAGGGCCTTTAGCCCCAGGAGCTTTGGAACAATGGTGCTGCAGAGGCAACAGGATTACTGTTGGGCTATCGTTACTTGATTAATTTCGTCATTTTTTTAGAACGACCCGCCTCACACGATTTCTCACACCACGCTCCTTTGTCACGGTCATCCAAAGCTAGTAACCACGAGAACAACAGGGTCCGCTCCAACCAGCTATAGTCACTACTAAACCTTTTCTCCGTACGACCTCTGTTTTGTTTAAGGCAGTATTTTGCGGAGATTGGTCTCCTCAGACCACCAATTTTTTGTAACTGAAAGTTTCACATGTGCCTTCAATTTGTATTCCCGGCGAGAGTCCTAAAAATGCATGATATCACATACATAAGAAGTCCCACTTAACCACGAAGCTGGTCATTGTTTCGATTCATTACTTTCAACAATAAAATATTAAAACTGAGGTTTAGAACACGATAGTAAACAGATGACAGAACACACGGTAAACCATTGTATTTTCACGATCTGCTCGTAATGTTTTCGCTTTGTTTTGCACGTGTTTCGTGTTATTTCCAAAAGAATACTTTCTCGGAGACATTTTGTTTTATTTTATCCCACTAAAATGCCCTTAGTTTATGAACATTCATATCTTCGATTGTTTACGATGCATTTACACCGTCAAACATACAGATCCGATTGAACATTGTACTCATAACCTCAGCAAAGTTTACAAACAAATAACTCTTCAAAAATACAATACAAATATGGTGGTGCCCAATCATATTTGCATTGTCGACATATCTTTGAAACAAAATGTAACTCAATCGCTACGCAGCGTGAAATGTGGTTGGAACAGCCAGAATGGATGTTTCCCGTTAAGAAGGTCAGGGCGTGGGTGAAGTTACCTCAGCGCAATATCGTTTGCAAACAATCACCGGTAGAAGCGCCGCCGTCGTCGTCGTCTTTAAAGTCATAACAACCCGTGAAGACCTAAACCGCCTCAGAAGGCGTTCCTTAGCAGACTAGGTTCTACACGACTGTCCAGAACGAGAGGAAATGTAACACGGTGTATTGTCGGCAAAGATGCGATCGGAACACAACAAACCCATGTTGAACTTCTTTACAGTGTGCGTAGTAGTAGCAACGAACCCCTTTAACGCTTCCAAGTGAATACTACGCAAATGGTGCAGTTTCTTTCAAAGAATTTTGACGATACATAATGTTTGGACAACTTTTTTTCTGGAACGATATGTCATTATCTTTACAAAAATCATGTGCCAATTCAAAAACGCAATGCCATTCTCGTTGCCACTGTGCTGTTTTCTTTCATCGGTCTTCCCAATCGATTTAAAGATTTTTTCTAGGGCTTTTATCCAGCTGGTTACCCTTTACGTCCCGATGGACCGCATATTCGACCATATGCTATGGACCAACTTGCGGGCTCCTCTGATCTGGGATCAGCGGAAAGCGAGGCCCTCCGCGGCAACATACTAGAGACAAGGAACAAACAACTATGGCCAAGGCGAGATTCGAACCCGCGACCCTTCGGACGGAAGCGCTGAATCGGTGCACACTTAGCCACCTCGGCCATCCACGTCGGCTGATTTAAAGATAGTAAACCAAATACCTGATTTCATTAAAAATTCTTTGATTCATACGTCACTTGTGTATCATGTCTTGAAAACGAGTATATAGGTTATTCCCTTTATCTTTACTTCGGCATTAGGATGTGGGGCAATATCATCTTTCACTTGCGTAGAAATTCCAGCATGAGTCATTTACAGAGTTACGCTCCATGAACCATGAATCGTTTAGCAATATCATACACTTCTATTACATGGAAAAGCATTCTCGAACCCTTCCTCATTTAGTGTCCCTGGTTTTCACTCCTTCGTAAATGAAATTATCTTCTACAATGGACCTCAATCTTTATCTTCGAACCGAGTCGGTTGGACCACAAAGTTATTAATTTTCACTCTACTTTTTCAACTTGACTGCACTTTCTTTCACTCAATCACATACACACGCAACACACGCACAATCTTAACATACCCATATATGACGAGGCATATTATAAACGAATGGTATGCCTTTATGCCGTTGGTCTGCCGCCATGTTTGCTGTTTCATTACTTTTGATAAAATAAATGCCGCACATTGATACATACATCGTTTCAACTTTTTCTTCAAAACAATATATTGAGTGGAGTTGACACATTAAGAAATAATTGAAGTGTAACAGTGTATTTGAATTCATGTGCCTCAGTAATTTGATCGATCTTTAATTCCAGCATTCATGTGAGCGACATCTTGCACATACACAGCAGAAACTTCGGGTATATTATTCCAACTTTATTTAAACATTTTAACGAGTAATTGCATAACAAACTATGACGTCGATGTACCAATGTTCAAAACCAAACGTCTCATTATAAACAGCAATGGTGAAACATCCAAATCCACAGTGGGACGGGTAGGTACATCTTTGGAATTCACAGACTAAGCACCCTACCGCACGCAATCGCTTTTGACTGATATCTATTTAATTTATCACTTTTCCCCACACTCCAACTTCTCTACCTCATTGCCAAAAGCTTAGTAATCAGGGTTAAGAATATACCTATGCCAAATACTTTGCATCTCGACACAAAGATGTTCAACTATTTTTCGGAGTAGAGAGAATTCGTGGTAATAAGGTCTAAGATTTTTGATGTTTGGGACTGATTTCGACCCGGCTCCTTTCTTTCGCACAGAGGAAGCGTGACTTGGAGGTTACTCCTAAATTACGAAGCGCAAGTTTGTTTAGGAAAGTGTTGCTTCGCATCGTGAATGCAACGAGAGGGGTAGAAAGTACCCTCCTGGGCCTGCACCCAGCTGCACCACCGGCCGAGTGATTCGAAGAAGTGGCAACTGGATCGCGGTGGACGCGGGGAACGGCGTCAGCAACATCGGCATCGCGGTGGCGGCGGCTGGGGGCGCCCTGCACATTCCGTCCACTTTCACCCGCAGGCCAACGGCCGCAGATACGCCTTCGCCGCGCCTTCGAGAGGGCATCGCGGTTAAAAATAGAGCGCACACGAGTGGGAGAGGGAAGCGATACGCGACGTGATATGCAGTGAAAGGACTGGCGAAGTGACGTGACGACTCGCTACCGCCTAAACTCTTCCTACAAGTTCACCAGACACGATGTGCCTAGGACAGCCAGATACTTTCAGGAGAGATTGTTGTAGATAAAAAACGTTTCCACTCGGCCATCTACGATTTGACAATTGAACATGGTATTCTGTTGTTTGGGATACTCCAGGGAGAGGTATGAGCGAAACTCCAATGTACACTCAGGAATTAGAATAAGGCATGGAAGAACATTAGTAAATTAAAACATACGCAATGGCAGTAGTAGTGCTTAAGATGAAACATTTTAATATAATAGCAAAGTACTTTAAAATTAAATGAAATACAATTATAGTACTTAATTAAAACGTGGATCAATTACATTACAAATAATAGTATTAAACATCGTGGTTATAAATGAAATTGATCCCTTTCCTCTTTCACAAGGACTGGGTATGAAGAAAGCCCGGGAAATACCGGGTGGTTTGCTAATGTTCATTATAAACAGCTGCTTTCGATTAACAGAAAAGTATTAATAAGTTTTTCCTTAAGTATACTTTATTAATCTATTCCACTAATTTCTAATGAGCGCAGAAATTAAAAGACAATGCAGACTCCAGTCATTTATTTATTTTTATTTATTTATTTTACGTCAAAAAACAGTTAAAACTGTGTATAACGTGCTATGTGAAGTGAATTCTGTGCACGTTTTCAAAATTCTGTGATCCCTAAACTAAGTCACATATTACTTGAATTTTGAATTTAAAAAATGTCATGTGAGAGGTGTCCCTGATTTCGTTTGATATCTAGGAACTCGGAGAAAATTCAAAAACAATTAAACGGTTTTGATTCACTGAAAGATTTTCTGACTGAAAAATTCAATATTTGTTTGTGTTATCCATCTATTCTCATTCTACGCTTACCGACTAAATTCTGATACTCAGCGCGTAACAGTTTACGGCACAGTTGATGTCATGGGACAACAAGGCTCCGCGGAAGAAGCCGTGCGTCATTAAATATTTGCTATTCACATATTGCTTTATGGAACAGCAACTTTTTTAAAAATGTGTGGTGAGTAAAGAACTATTGTGCATGTAGTAGTTCTATATTACAACCTCCACAGTATGTAATTGCAGTCTCGTATATGAAGATTTAGAAGTATTGTTAAGTATATTAAGATGTAAAAGTATTTAATTTATTAGAGTGATACAGACATTATTTTATATTTTATTCTTGAGGAGCGTGCACTCTACTGTTCGAAAGACCATTTTGAGTGGTTTTATTCGGCAGCAATTATGCTGATGCAAAGCACTAGTACATATTAATACCACACTCCAGTTAAATGACGTGCACACTGTCGAAGCAAAATCATGCATGTTATCCAAGCGCAGAGCTATAGAGCGATTTTCCTAGGGATGAGCCAAAGTGACAGTTCACGAAAACAAGTGAACATCACATGTATTTATGGGAAGTATCCCTCCGCCGCGAGAGCTGTTCAGCTACGCCCCTTCGTAAAGTGCTAATGGCGCCTGTGAAAACATCCCTATGCAGAAGTCTTAACAGTTTCGCTAAGGTATATGCACGTACGCAAGTCCGGGAAATATATAAATTTAATTTCATATGTGGAAAATCTCTTAACATGCTATCACAATCAGTAAAAGAAAACTGCCACGAATGTGAATAGAAAGCTCTCAATTGCAGCTCGCCACACAACAACACAAAGGCGGGAACAACGTGCATCAGTATGCATCTCGCATGCAAGTATCGGTTTTAAAATTAAAATAATATTTATCACACAAAAAGTAAATCTAATGTAATATATGAAGAAAAAATAATTTTTACAGAACAGTACATAACACTGCACTTCCTAATTTCAATTATTTCTAGTGGCGCACTAAATTTTTGTCGGACGAGGACACCACAAAAGGAAGAGCCGAAGCCATTTACAAGTTAGCCAACTGCAAACGAACGAATGCGGGAAGGGAGTCTAATAAGCTCAAGGGCACTACGACCACAGAACCTTCAGTTATGTTGCCAGCACTAGCTGTCACTTTGGCTCATCCTTAGGAAAATCGCTCTATATAACTGGATGCTAATGAAGTCGATCGCAAAATCCATTTGGGTCGAATCCCAATTCAATATAGGTTTTCAAAAACTCATTTATGAGTTAAATTGCCAGGAACGACGCAGCGAATTTTTACATTTTTTTACAACAAACATTTATTATGTGCTGATTATATAAGTGCTACTACAATGTGTGTTCGTCAATTAAATAAACATGTATAGTAGTAAAAATTAGGTATTCTTAAATATGAATTAGGTATTCTTAAATAATTTTTAAGTATTGGCAAAACGAAAACTGTCTTCCTGAATGACACATTAATAAGTACTTATAGAGATTATCTATGGATTGCATCTTCAAAGAGGTCAAGAAATTTCAATCTTCGTACAGGATAACTTTCTTTCAATGTTAAAAATGAAACATCCTCGATTTGTTATAGCAGGATATTCTTATAAAAATAATTATGAAGTGAAATAAGAAAAGGTGCAAGTGAATTAAACCAATTTCTGATTAGTTACTTTGTGTTAATACTTTCACTTTGGAGTACTGTAACAGGAACAGTTTTCTACATCTAAACTTAGAAAACAACAACAGCCAAACAAACAACAACCGTACATCGCCGACAAACGTCTTGACATAGTCTTATTTTAAACACGAATTGATAAGCCGGTACTATGTCTTCGTGATTTTGAAATTTTTAAAAAAAAAGCAAAATGTTAGTTACAATTAACACTTCTAGTTTTCAACAAGTCCATTTTATTTTCATCGTTGTAGTATCAAAGCTGGTACATAAAAACTGGGTCAACAAAGAAATAATTTGAAATACACCAAACAAAAGAATTAGCGAGAGCTGTGGTCGAAACAATACATGCAACCTGGTACTGCAGTCCATAAATTTCTGATCTGACCTTCTGAAATGTATTTTATACCGGAATATGCCGAGTTGCAGTATTGACCTGGCATTCGGAAATGTTTCTAGTTAAGACAACATAATACTCTGAAAAAACACTTTGCAGTCCATACCGACTGACAAGAAATGTTGCCGATTGTGAATTGCGGATCCGACATCACAAGGAAGTGAACGTCGCATTGAGCATGTGGTTAGACGCAACTGTATGAGGAAAAACAGATTTTCCTCTTTAAAAACACGGAATAGCCTTAGCCAATATTTCGGGGATCTTTCCTTGATGCACGTCTATTTTATAATGAACCTATTTTCCTGACAACCATCAATTCACACAACCACATCGGTTAAAAACGCTGCCCGACCGATTAACCATGCGAATTCAACTTAACGATCTCCGCTTCGTTTCTCAATGAATTTATCACAAGTTGATGCCCGCGACCCTCGTGCATTTTTGTTTGAACCTCTTAACTCAAAATACGATTCCTGACCTCTGCACTTGATATTTGCTTTCCATAGTCGTGAAGAAGTGAAATATAAAAACATCAATGACGGGGATCGTCCGATTAATAGCTGACGCTTTCACAACGCTGTCGTATAATACCCATTCAGAACGCTACAAATGTCAACCTTCGATGACACTCGGTGCACTGCTATTGGTTGCTTTCAAGGAGCTCTCCAGTGTTGCCACGTAACATATAAACGAAAGAATTATCGTCTAGAATTGGGTTTGTAAGAAATCCTGGAGACAGCCAAACACTGGCAGGTCTAGAGTTTTCGTTTATCTTCCTTTATTTGGCAAAATTGATTTAAATATTTATTTATGTTCGAATTACTAATTTATTTAAACAATAATATTGTATAGTATCATATCTACAGAATATAAATAATAAACAAAATAATAAAAAACATTAAAAAAATCTACGATGCCCCCCCCCCAAAAAAAAGAAAGATCGGCTGGATGCCAAACAAGTTTCGTTACGAATTCAGTTGACAGAATTTAAATCTCAAAGAACAGACGTGCAAGGCACATGTTTATTAGCAGCGATCTACGCTGTTTTAGACTTAAAGTATGAATTTTGCTGACACAAATATAATGAAAACATTATTGCAGACGTACGTGAATGGTCAGAAACAGGAAGAGAACTGTCGGAAGATCTATTCTGAAACTGGAAAGACATTGTACGTGTGTGTGTTTGTGTGTGTGTGTGGGGGGGGGATCCTACAATACTACGCCCCGTAACATTTCGTGCCCCTTAACTTGAAGGATTACGTTATTCGCAAAAAGTCAAGTGGCCCGCAAGGTCTTGAATGTAGTATATAAGCAGGTGTGCATACTGGATCCCATCCTCATAGCCGTGTCAAATGAAACAACTGTTCGATGGAGAATTCTCAACAGACCTCTTTTGAGGTTACTTCTTTTATTCCAGGCAGACGCCCAAGTAATATGCAAAAGGATCAAGGACTGCCTACGATTTTTCCTTTCTTATTATCATTACCACGAAAGAGAGAATACTGAGAAGATCCCAATAGTCCCTGTTTTAGCGAAAGTAAAAAAAATGTGCTTTAGTGTAATTCCCTATTATATCACATATTTAAATACCGTATTATATTGCATATCATATTGTATATATTATTTTACGTACATATTATATCACACATTCTGTTCATAACAGCATTATATATTTTGAATTATTCCTTTAAACACAAATCCCGAATTGACCTGCACCACTGACCATGTGTACTCATCCTCCAAATAGTTCCATCACTGATATATAGTTTCTTAATATCCCCACACAAAAAATTAAATAAATTTTCGAAAAAAAAATCCCCATTTCAAAGGATTCCTCCTTTATTCTGGACGAGGATTTTCGGCCGAAGGTCTTAAAAGGTCCACTACCTCACGGCGGTTCGGAACATTCACACAAAAATTCCCCGCGAGTTTCTTCCGCAGCTAAGGACGCAGAGGAATTCGAAACAGCTGCAGCGCGGTCCTCCCCATCGATTCGGGGAGGGGCCACGTCATGGGCACTCCTCTGAGGCACGCGGGGGCCGTTCGCCGACACGTCATCCGCCAGCACTCGCAGCCACTGGAAGAGATCGACTCGCGCCGGCTCATCGGAAGGGCCCCGCGACGATTATCGACCGACCGGTTGTTACCTACCAGAAGCCTCCGGGGCATGCCTATCACCCATGTTTCACACAATCTATGATGCAATGAATTGCAACACCTTACGGTAGCTCTTTTCACAACCACGACATAACTACCAGGATAAGAATACAATTATCTAAACAAAAGACAAATGAGACCTAAGAGATTAAATAACGCTATGCCCATAAGTTAAAGGTTTTGCAAAAACGTTGTCCGTGTTAATCTGTACATATGAAGGCACTTGAATCTCCTATGAGTGAATTGTCACACATTTAACTGCATGGTGCCAACGTAAAGGCATAGGAGTCTCTATCAATACCTTACATTGTGATTTCATCACTATCCACATTCCGACCATCGAATGACCAAATTATCGGAATCAGAAGCTCCCGGCATGATTTGTGTTACTATTGTAATTCTTTACAATTGTAAATTGAAGTTCATTTTTAATTTGTGCATGCCTTCTAATCCCTAATTATTTTCACACTTGCGTACATAACAAATGAAACGTGTGTGATGCGCAAATTCATGAAAGAAAATAAAATGGATCACGCTTCAGATTTTTGTAGAAATACCTCTTGCATCGATCGAATCAGAATGATATCGCCGTTCAACACACAATATGTAATGGAAATAAAAGCTGCTCATTTTGATAAATTCGAAACGTTTGGGTTCGAAAATGAAATTTCTAGTTTACCTCCAGTTTTTACATTACAGCCATTCCCTTTTTTAAATTACGAAGTTTTCCGCAAAATATTTGGACTCCACATAATCAGCAGTATTCTCGTAGTGTTGGTCCAAATGGAACGGGTTGGTTTGGTCCAAATGGTCCAAATGGTTTGGAAAGACTTTGAATGCTGTCTGGTCAATAGGACTTTGAATGCAATCAGCAGTCCTCATGATTTGGAAAGAACTTAAACATCACCATACCTTCTGATATGTGCTAACATAGTCTTTGCAACTAGATCTGACCTATGTTGAACGACTTCCTGTTCCCGAAATTCCAGATATACCATTTTATGGAGGTGTGGTATGCTGCTAACAATCTTTTTTCTCCATTCATACCTGATTTCTTCAAAACTTTGGTGGCACGAGCGACGAACTTCGATACTTCAATAATGAATAGAAGAACAAAGCTAACTGGAGTCTTGCGATTCTAGTCAATTACTGCAGAAAGTCGTGAAACTACAACTACAATTTATACAGACACCAAAAGCATACGCCATTACGGTGACGCATTTTGTATTAACGTTTTTAAATAAATGGATCATATTTTATTGTAACTTATATCAAATAAGTACAGTTATCTTGGAAACGAGATATAATCATGATTTTAAGCATTCATTTGAGTGTTCAGTACAACAGGAAAAACAATCGTACCTCAAAACATTGAAGTTTTCATAATTTTTTAAACACCGTTATAATCTGTAAGCGAATAAGTCAGATCTGTAAGCGAACAGTTCAACTTATTCCTTTTTTTATTTAGAACAGTGTCTTACAACATTACCAGCATTCAGTGTACTAAACCGATATAAAAATTCCCAAACATTTGTGATTTTCACCCACAAAACAACGAATTCAGGGCGTATGGTGTGAAATTTGTTAAACGCGTGGCTTGTAAAAAAAACCCACTTATAAACGGTTTAAGAAAGCACTCTTACCAGCGTTTAAATTGGTGTCCTTCGTTTACCAAAATAAGGTTAAAAGGTTAGTCAATAACAAGGAAAATGAGCAACATATTGTTTTACAATTAGTTTTTGAGTTATTCCCAGCTTTCAGTAAAAAAACAACCAAACATTGAAAGTAGGCATTTTTCCTTGTAGACTTATTTCGTCCTCTGGATAGTTCTCCAAACGTCTCAGCGGAAAGGTCCTTTGCTTAGCGTCGCAGTTGCCTTACATAACTCGAATTTTGGTGATCATTCGTTTTTAAAAAAATCTTAACTCTAATAATGGTTTAAATAAAACCGTTAAATGACATTTACGCAATATTTTATCATACAAAATTCTCAAAGTTCTTATCAAGAGAATATCTATATTCAGATTAAAAATTGTGAAATCTAATACGCCTAAAACAATTAAACATTCATTATTGTTCACATAATTTCGTAGTTTTGATACATATTCGAATTCTCCGTTCCTAACCTTACTACAAAGTTTCCTCCTACAGAACTATTGGGTTCACCGGTATTAGTTTTTCGGTCTAATCGATTCTCCCTTAACATGAATCGATTGAATAATCCATTGTTCGCATGAGCGATGAAAATTCGATTCATCAGGAATCCATCTGAGATGTCCACTTTGCGTTGGCGTAAATGGGCTGGCAGGGCGGGCGGGCAGGCAGGCAGGCAGGCAACAGGCAGCAGACGCGACGGGGGCGGTGCAAACACTGCACGCCCCACGGGGGGAGGGGGAGCGCGACGGCGGGGTGGGTGGGGCGGGGCGGAGCGCCCTTGGGGCGGCCCACGCGCTCACCCGCCCGCTGCGGCCGCAGCGATATCGACGCGAGCGCCAAGGTCGCCCGCCCGCCCGCCCGGCCCCGCCCCCGCGCCGCGGCTTAGATGGCCCGTATCGCCCGCCGCCGCTGCCCTAATTCTCTCCCCTACGGCGGCTGTAGAAAAAAAATGTCGTTATTGGCTCAACTCCAACGCTGGCCAACTGAAACATGATTTTATTGTTTCGTTTTTTGTTTTTTTTCCATCCCCAGAGGAAATATTAATTATAATTATTTTGGTTAATTATTTAGGCTTTCTCCGATACGAAGCAGTTATCCACGACACCTGAAGAGTCTCCGTGTGCGCTACACACCAGCAGATTATCGAGTCCTGCTATGCGGTCAGCCTGATGCGCAGCCTTCCGCGACCCAAATCAACGCAGGTGGCTCAGGGCATCAACTGATGTGCCAATGATCAAAAGGTGTTTGAATCCCGACTGTGGCAATATATTCAACACCAACTACATACCTAGGTCGAATTTAGATGCTATCTGGAGGAGAATTCTAACGTTCGGCTGCTCTGATCGGTAGATTTCCGCGGTTTCTGCAACCAACCCCAGGCGAATGCCGGAACAGTACCCTAACAAAAAGGCAACCGACTGCGCGCTATCTTTCCTTCCTCTTCCTTGTCCCATCCTCACCCCCTTACACACACACACACACGCGCGCACTACACTACCCCATATGACCAGTCTGGTGTTTAGAGCTTGTCCCAGCTGGGGCGGTATCCCGCTGGTGGGAATTACCGGTTTGGGAAAATCCCGCTAGACGATATGTAGGGGGAAGATCACTGCCATCTCCCGAGAAAATACATGCACTACAATTACGGAAGTAATGACCTTAGCAGTTCACACGACCGGAATCGCCAATCAATTCCGAGACATAATCCGTGAAAGATAAACATGCCAACGGGATGATTCGAGACTTCGGCGGGAAGCGTTGAGAAGGTACGCTCTCTACTAGTAGCCGGCTCAATCACAAAACACTCACATGTCCAAAACATTAGATGGAAAAGTCGAGCAGGGGTAACTCAGTGCGGTGAAACATCGTATTGGGTGAAAGCCCAAAGCCCAGTACATTTCCCCCCTTTCGTATGAGAATAGATGCTTAAGATTGGATATGTATAAATGAATATCTAGAAAGTAAATAAACAGAAATTATGATAAAATTTTCGATTTAGGTCTCAAATATCTAGTGACCGATAAAGAGAGATTACAGAAAATGTCACTGACCCAGCTGGAATAAGAATTGAAATAGCCTTCAAGATTGAGAAAAAGATAGGGAGAGGAAATATAACGTAATTTTGAAAAGAATTATCTAGGAAGACTACAGTTATTGGATACTACGTTTTGTACTGTTCCCGTTCTTGTAAAAGGTGCCTTTTAACTTGTATACATACAATACACGAACACATTACGTAAGTTCACCACGATGTTTTTATATAATAATTAGAGCAGGGGTTCTCAAATGGTATGCGTCCCAGTAGATGTACGCAAAGGCAATTCAGGAGGTGCGAGGGCTAGTACGCAAAAAATTCTTTCGCAAATAGCTTATAGATAAAGTGAATACTGAAAACTAGTGATCATGAACGAACGCAACTCAGACTGCACAGGTCTGAACTTATACATGAATGTATAGATGAATTTCCACTGATTCTAGATGTTTTACTTCATATGAGATATTTAATGTTGTAGTTCAAGAATGCACACTTCTTTTGCAAAAACTTCTTTTACGGCTCTGGAATTGCCCATGCTAGAGACTTTAAAGACCTGAGATCCCTATTTGTGTTTTATTTTAAAAGAAAATCCGATACTGCTATTTTAGGCGGGTGGAACGCCAGAACGTAAATTATAAGTGGTACTCTGTGACGTAAAGGCTGGCGTTGACCCTTGTTTCTATTTCGTTTCCTTCTTATATTACTGCATGACAACAATTAAAACGGAGAAAGCATACTTATTACGTGTTTTTACCGAATGTATAAGAAACGAACAACGTATATACGCGAGTAAATTTAGCATGGCACATTTAAAAGCAAAATCAAAAGTTAGTACAAAAATAAGGTATGTTATAATGGTACAGTAAAATCATTTCAAAAGCATATTCCAAGCATACTTTGTTATGCGCCATAGTAGTATTGAATACAATTAAGGAAAATTTGAAATTTCCAAGTCACGTCTTTTCCATGTTTCAGCATGAATAATGTGAAATTGCACCTTTTGGTTAGGGTAAGAATGGCACGCTATTAAGGTTGTCGTCTATAGTGATGCATCTTCAGTCAGTACGATTCAGATAATACGGACCCTGTTTTATTATTCATAACAATAAATTTATTTCGTAAAAGAATTAAACGCCACGATGTTCTGCGAACCTTTTAAGTTCACACCGAGTTAGTTATTCGCACTATTTGAAAACGGTGTTACTATTTGCTGAAAATTTTCATTATTAGCGATGAACAAAGTGTACAGTAAGAAACACTCTCTAAGAACTCGTACCGGCGGAAGTATTTACGATCCACGTCAGCAAAACAGAAATCCAGTCAATAAGAACATATTTGCTGTGATAGATATCGTTAGTAGTAGTATATTCGATACGATCGCAAAACCTGCGATTGATGGGAGGATACTGTATTTGAAAGTTCGCAATTAATTTCGTTCCGGTCATAAATGTCACTATTATCTGCTTCCATAGAGGCATGCAACTATTGTCAAGATTATAATTTACAAATCAAATGTTTTACAGTTTTAAAACTAACGATTTTTTCACTTACGAACATACGAAGCTCTAAAATTACGAAAACATCGCATTCATTCTGTTTACATTTTAAAATGGCTTACTAACATAAATAATGACCAAACAAACAACAAGTTTTATACTTCATTTCAACTTTCCATTATTTAAACATGAGTCGCTGAAGTCTAGTGTTAGGCCACATATTTGTTAACTAGGGATGTCAATTCGAAGTTCAGTTTGTCGTGATTTTTATCCGGTCATTTTCTATTTAGAGCGAACCTGCGGTCCACTTAGCCTCCTTTCAAAAGGGGAGTCAATATTTATAGCTTGATTGTCAATGTATAATGGGTAAATATGCTCATGAAGCATGGTGCTTGCCACACAGCCTTCTCCCCACTTTCGAAATAGCAAGATCTCAATGGGAAGTCAAATGCCGGAAAAGGCATACTTAGAAGAGTCCTAAGCTTCTTTTACCTTAAACAAGCGTACCTACAGTGCTTGTGAATTACCACAAAGGAGAAATAAATAAATGAAATATTAGATTTTGTAATATTTAAAATAAAAAAAAAAATTGTTCTTAAAACATATGAGACGCCTGTGGCCTCAGGACTACTGGATATTCTGCTACTACTCAGCATGGCTCATTTAGAAAGACAAATCATTAGAATAGGAGCAGCACTGTGGCTGATTAACCAATCTTCGAACACACTAGAGGTCCCAGTGAGGGGCGCCCCCTGCAGTGGACGTAACGGCGTTTTAGCATAATGAACCGCTGTCTCCGGCGCGGACGGCCTTTGGGTGGCCCTCAACGCGCGTCGAAAAGCCCGCCGCCGAAGCAATTACTGCGAATGCTCAACCTGTGGCCACTCGAAATCGATGGGCGCTTGTCCATCTCCTCGCGCCCTGCCGCCAACGCAGCGGTACGAGTCCACCCCCACGCCTTTCCCAAAGAAATAAGAACTTCAAAGCTACTTGCTACCTTTTGCTAAACATGCTATTTCATCGCAGCACACGGAAAGAAAAATGTAACTTCATTTTCTGTGCACGTCTTCTAGAATTCAGTGGGAAATACAATTATTCAAATTATCGTTTCCATGTTGTCGCGGCAGGAAGTAATAAGAGCCAAAATTTATTGCTTATTTATCCTTGAAAATAGATTTTATTACATGGGAGTTTTTTGTTGTTTTTTTCTCCCTTTCAAAATTCAAAATTTATTGCTTATTTATCCTTGAAAATAGATTTTACTACATGGGAGTTTTTGTTGGTTTTTTTTCCTTTCAAAATTCAAAATTTAAGTAGTATATGACTTAGTGTAGGGATCACAGAATTTTGAAAATGTGCACACAATTCACTTTTCCCCATAGCACGTCATACGCAGTTTTTAACTGTTTTTTGACGTAAAATAAATAAATAAATAAAGAAAGAAATAATGAAATATAATCTGAAATTTGCTAGAGTCAGAAACTAGCAGCTCGTGGTGTCACCACTCTTTGGTCACTTCAGAGTAACACTAAAATTGCTTTACTTTCGTTCTGGTTAATATTTTTTAATATTAAGTAAGAAATCTTTTACCATTAGTCATTAATTTAGTCGATTTGCGGTATAAAAATCAACAGACTGTGACGTATCTTTTTTAGTACTCCTGGTTTGGTCATTTCCTAATTTCCCCTTAGCGGCAGCATGTCTTTCTTTCTCGTCAACTGCCAGTTTGCCCAAGAAACAAATTCCCAATTTTAAGGGGTTGGGAATATACCATTAAGTATCTCAATGGAGTTGAAATAATACTATGAAGTACCACATATTAAACTTCTAAATCTAGAAGACGAATACATCAGGTCTCAGAAAGGTACAGTTTTCGATAATTGTGTTTCCTACACTACGAGTTAATTTTCAAAAGGGGCAAAAGCAATGGCAAGAGCAACGTAGAGAAGCTGAAACGAGGAGTAGGATCTTCAGTCACGAAGAGACATTTAGACAATGACGCAGCATAACGCTCCTATTTAGAGAGACGAGGAAGTCAAAAGCAAACTCGGAAAACCAGGGAGACACCAGGTAGACTCACTGGTCGCGAATACTCGAACCACTTCAGTGCGAACTCTTGCTTTCTCTACATATATGGGGGCCAAACACACCAGAAGCATCGTTTCCTACGGTATACATGAAAGAACACCCTCTGCTAAAGAGCTCATCATTCTATAAATTTCGCTTCTTGACGTGTTTGCAGAACTTTCGTCCAAGTAGACCATAGTTCAACGGTGTTTACAAGAGCTGGCAGTCTGGTAATTTTGAGAAAATCATTATAACCTTTCAAACAACCGTAGTAATTCAAATGACAGTGCCGTAGTAGCAATATCAAGCCGGGAGAAAATGTTTCATTATCGCAACTTCATCAGCATTTCCTTCAGAAAACAAAGCCCTTTTGACTATTACATTACTTTATGAACATTAATGAAAAATATTGTAACAATAGCTTCGCTACTTATTTAGTTTCAATACCTGTTCAAAAAAGGAGTAAATAGGAGAGGCATATTTTCAATGCAACAACAGGAGTTGACTGACTTACACCTTTTGTTTCGTTCTTCGAAGGGAGCAACACCAACAACGTTATGTGAATCATGAATTGCTTACTTTTTAAAATGTGGTGTCAGGGCTCTTGGTACACAATGGATAGTGCTGCTAAGGTAAAACCAAACAGTTCATACACGACAAACGGGGATCTAAGATCTCTGGTGGTAAACAGCGCGGCAGTATAAACACCAAAGCAACAACAGACAAAATTACATCTCCAGTGCATTAAAAATATTTTAGCAGCAACCGTGATAATTCCACAAGTCTCATGGTTTAAAGGGAATTCGGTATTTCTATTCCTTCCTACAAAGTAGCTCATAACAGTAGCATATGAGCGTCGTTTCAATTTTAATATCTACAACGTATCACTCAACCAACCTAAGAATCATAGTTCCTATCCATTATTCGGTAAGGTGTACGTTCACTAGAGATCTGAAAGCGGTTCTGACTGAGCGGACTGGAGCAAAACTACGACCAGTACTTTTCGCTGACTGTCCGATGACAGCCCCACAGCTATTGAGCCGCTCTTCGAACAGAGAAAGTAAAAATAGCGGAGCCCGTCCTAGCAGAATGTATGTCACGCAAAAAACACACAGCATCGCGAAGTCTCAAGCACAACGCAAAGGTGCTCTGGGTCGATAGGCGAAGCCGAGAGGCGCCATTACGCACTCGTTCAAAGAAGGTCGAGGAGCTTCCGGGCAGAAAAAGATCATTAATGTCGCACAAAATTAATAAGAAGAACTGCGTCACCTAACTGCGCTCGCATGCAACAACAAATCTTTGAAAGAAAAATTTGCATTTTCAAATTGCAATTGTAAAATCCCTAAACTATACAGGGGTTGAAAATCTGTGGTTTATTTCATTTTATCAGACGTGGACGTTACAAGCGACGTTCGAGCAATAAAAAGTACAAAATTACTCGTACAATAAATAATTAATGTAAAAAATTAAAAACTGGAAATAAAGTTTAGGAAGAAAACGTGCCTCTTTTCATCACCTTTGTTCCAAGTTTATTCACACATTTACCTTTTTAAATGAAAATACGAGCTCTGAAATCACAGAAAAGGCCCCCCAATATATTTTTCAACAAAAATGTATATTACAGTGCGCCAGGAAAGTCTCTCTGCAATGAACCGAATCACGGTCTCCTATTTATGTTGGTAGCAACCTGATCACTGGGAAACAAGTGAAGGGGACAACACTTCTAGCATCTATAATGATTGTGGTGAGTAAACAATTTACGTTTTCAAGCCGCAGCTCGTCTGTTGCACACAGCAAGGTGCCACTGCGGAGATACTTTCCTGGCGCGCTCTAGTTCGTAAATACATTATATAAAAGTAAACTATTTTATTAAAGATAAGTAAAAATGTGAATTTAATTCACATTAAAGAAAACAGGTATATATTTTTGAAAAACTATTATTGAAAACAATGTAGTCAATACATTTTTGGAAAAAAAAAAAATTGTCCAACAAAAATGTAAACGAAATTATTTTCAAATGCAAATATTGTATTGTGTTTTTCATTACAAATTTGTATATTGTTAGACTCGAGTTTTATTTCCATTTATATTTTTTCCCCATATGCTCAATGTTTCAGCATTATTGGTAGGGGCAGGAAGGGACGCACACTTCGCTCACGCTTCGGGCCAGGGAAGACCTTCATTGGGCCTGTGCACGGTAGTGGATGTCGGCGCGAGCGGAGGTCCGGCAGGAAGAGAAAGAGAAAGAAGAGAAAGACGAAGAAGGAGGAGGAAGAGGAGAAAGAGGAGGAAGAGGAGAAAGAGGAGGAAGGGGAAGAGGAGAAAGAGGAGGAAGGGGAAGAGGAGAAAGAGGAGGAAGAGGAGGTGGAGGAGGAGGAGGAGGAGGAGGAGGAGGTGGAGGAGGAGGAGGAGGAGGAGGAGGAGGAGGAGGAGGAGGAGGAGGAGGAGGAGGAGGGGTGGAGGAGGAGGAGGAGGTGGAAGGAGGAGGAGGAGGGGAGGAGGTGGAGGAGGTGGAAGGTGGAGGTGGAGGAGGTGGAGGAGGTGAGGAGGAAGGGGGGGAGAGAGGAGAGAGAGGGTGAAGGCGGCGGCAGCGCCCCGTACGCCCCGCGGCGCCCAGCGCGCCGCCCGTGAGGCGCGCACGGGGGGGCGGCAGCGCTAAGAGGCGCGCAAACACGCGTCTGGCGACGCTCCTCGACGCCGTTCTCGGTCGCCCTCGCCCCATTCACGCCCGCCCCCCCCCCCCCCCACTCACGAGAGCAAACACCGACGGCCGCCCGCTTCGCAGCCTTTCCCCGGCGCCGGCTTTACAACTGGCGCTCCGCTCAACGAACGCGCGAATTGAGGTGATGACACTTCTCCGAAATGCAATTCATCAATGATGGCTTTGAATACAGCGGAGTTAGTCAATGGCTGAAAAGAAATTCATTAACCTCTACGGAATACTTATATATATTCTTCACGTAGTCATTCACATAAATTAAGGCGTTTAAAGATGTGTGTCATTCATTCGAAGTATCACGAAGTATTCCGCTACAACATTGTCCACAATTATGTGCGAAAACTAATTCATTACACCGTAACCAACAACGTATTCTTTTGAAATCGCCGCCATCTGATAAAGCATAACCTTGTTTATAACGCAGCTCTTTTATTAGCAGTAATGACGTTTGCCTGAGGACATCGTCTTCAGAATGGGGTTTACATGTGCTTGTCAGGTGACATGTTCTCCGAATCTTGTTTTTCCTTTCCTAAGCGCGCAGACAATCGAGTTTATTACTATTATGATGAAGTTATGAAAATAACAAAAGAAAATAATAGCTCTTCACATCATGTGATGTTATTGCGGACATTTAAGTTCTGATCGAAGAACTTCACAACCTACTGTTTCTTAACAAACATCACACGTGGATTTATTGTAACGAAAGTTAAAATGATTCTAACTATAACACGGTTTTTCATTAAGTCTTGGATTATCAGTTTTCGGTAGGGAAACGATTCTGCTTTTTTGTGTTAAACTATTGAAAAACATAGGCTTCTATAGTCAGTACTTACATAATTACACTAACTACTTTTCATTCGATTTGTATACAAAAATGAAATAATTTATAAAATGTTAGCGGACCTAGAATGTTTACTATTGCAGTGTATTATACTTCGATTTTCCTACAGCGGCCGATGACATTAGGTCATTGTTACCTCCTGTCTTATAAATCTTTTTAACAGTGGTAAGCATATTTCTGAGGCCACGAGTCCCGGTAGAAAGGACGTTCGCGAATTAATTAAAAAGATTCATTTTATCAGACAGGAGGTGTAACAATGACCTAATGTCATTGACTACTATAGAAAAATCGAACTGTAATTATACAATCCAAGTTAAAAATGTATGTATTCAGTGAAGACTAAGTATGGATTAACAACACTTTACTATATTAGACTACACTTTAAAAATCAAATATTCGAATAATGTAGTGCCTCGCCAGTATTTGGTTAAGTCTTTCTGATTTCTCGTATGCAACATCGATGTTATTCGAAATTATGAGTCGGAGTGAAGCGTGTAATTAAAAAATATATCCGTAGATCGCACTTGAGCAAGATCCTTAGGGTACGGCGCAGCGTCCCCCTCGTCGATTCACTTTGTAAACCTAACGCCACCACATTTAACGCCCTCCCGATTTAATTTAAATCTGTCTTTAAATACTCTCCAAACTAATAAGAACAAAATGTGAAAATTTCAACGAAATCCGTGGAGTAGTTGTGGCGTCTTTATGCGACAGACATACGCACATTCAATTATATTTATATATAAATAAACCACTCACTCCCAGACACCGACCACAACAAAAAATTCTCACATGTTGTCCACACTACTCAAATTCAGAGAAACAGAACTCAAAGTCACTTAAAACCAATTGACAACGATATGCGGAAGATACTGTACTAAACGAACTACTGCTAAAACATTAGGAGCATCCCGTGTGTGCGCATGAACATCGACAAGCCGATCGTAACGCCAATTGTTTTTTAAAGGGATTATACCTGCGCGTTTTCGCCCATCAAGCTGCGGAGGCGGTCAGAGCGACAGCGATGGCAGCGCTGCGCTGGCACGGGCGTCACGGCGGGGGCGGGAGCAGTGGCGGCGGCGGCGGCGGCGGCGGCCGTGAAACGCCGACGGCGCGTCGCGCATTGCGCAACGGCTGCTCCGCCCCCACCTCAGCTGTTGTTATTCCGGGCGCGACCAGCGCCAGCGCTTCCGCGGCGCGGCACGGACCGGCGCCGCGCCGCGGGCAAGACGGTTTGCGAAATTAGTTATATGTATGATGATAAGTACACGTCCTTTGGGGTGGTTCGTTGCCTTCGAGTGGACACGCCGGTTAATCAAATCAAATTATTGCACCAGTGACGATGGTGAGAGGGGCGGCGATGAAGACAAACGCTAGCGTACATAGCAACGAGGGAGGAGACGGCGGAGGCATCAGTAGCGCGGGATGGTGATTGTGGGGGCAGATGGCTGTGGGATAGCTGGCGGTGGTAGCGGCGTAGGTGGAGGGGAGCAGAACAAAGCGGCGTACCGGTGTTGGTGGTGGGAGTAAGGAGCGTGGTGGCGGTGGCGAGAAAGTACTAGAAGAGGTGGTAAACAGAGTAGGATGGTGGGAGCGGAAGTGAAGGTAAGGTGTGTGGGTGGTGGGGGCATACATTGTGAAGGGTAAAACAGAAGAGGTGGTAACAGTGGTGTTGGTGTTGGTGGTGATGGTGGTGGTGGTGGTGATGGTGGTGGTGATGGTGGTGGTGGTGGTGGTGGTGGTGGTGGTGGTGGTGGTGGTGGTGGTGATGATGATGATGATGATGGTGGTGGTGGTGGTGTTGTTGGTGGTGGTGGTGTTGGTGTTGGTGTTGGTGTTGGTGTTGGTGTTGGTGTTGGTGTTGGTGTTGGTGTTGGTGTTGGTGTTGGTGTTGGTGTTGGTGTTGGTGTTGGTGTTGGTGTTGGTGTTGGTGTTGGTGGTGGCGGTGGTGGTGGCGGTGGTGGTGGCGGCGACGGCGACGGCGACAGCGGCGGCGGCTGACCGCTACGAGCCTCCTGTCTGTCGACGATGATGTCGCAGTTGGTGCTTCGTGAGCGCGCGGAAGGTCAGGTGGATGTGGGAGGGGGAGGAGCGGAGTGAAGTGTTTTCGCTTCAAACGGATGCCTCTAATCCTGGAGGCGCAGTAGCAACGTCTAGGTAATAATGGATTTTGACAAAGATCGATAAATGTCTATTGCACGTGCGGGCACCTGTCTTATTTTCCATTGGAAATATATGATCTACTATACGATGAAAGAATAGCAGGAAGGCGATTTTTCACTTATGAAACGTTCCACTGGAAACAAAACAAATAGAAACTTGAGTTCAGTATTTGATACAAGGCACAACGTTGAACTCATCAAGAATATTCAAAATGTAAGAAGGATTAATTATTCTGCCAATCACATAGAAATTTCATAATATAAAACCGCATGAGGCAGGTAGTCTCCAAGGAATAAGAAATTACAAAAATAGACAGAAAATATTGTTACATCGATGAATGGTTTATATCCATCACAAGACGCATCTTTCTGAAAATGCTTTGAATAAAATATGAAAGAAAACGTGATTTTAAAGCACTCCCTGGCGCCTAAAATACCTTCCAGTCTTCCGCAAATTAATATTATATATCACGTACCTGGCCTTACCTTTGCATGTTTATTTTCCTTTCGCTTCATAAATTCAAAACGCTCCCCACGTTAACATTCTCGTACAGTTCATCGCACGAGAACAGATTGTCACACACCACAAAGATTCGCAAGCAAGAGAAAAAACTGGCGCGGCTGACGCAGTCGCAACAGCTCCATGGGAGCAACTCGTCCGCGTGTTTGTAGACATGGCGCAAGCCGAGGCGAAGAGGGGGAGGCGGTGACGGAGCCGGCAGTGAGGGCGGGAGGGGGAGTTGGATTCTGAGAACGGAGCCTGGAGAAACATCAGGTCCAGAGGGTCTGAGAGTAGGGTGATACGAGGAATGGGGATGGAGCACTAAAGATAAAACGAGACAGGGCAGTACGGAGAGTGAGGGAATAGGAGAGTGAAACAGCGGAAGAGAGAGAGAAGGGGGGAAGGGGGAGGAGCGCACGAAAAATGAGACACCAGAGGGGCAAAGAGAGGGCGGAAACGGGGGGGGGGGGGAGCCGGGCGAAAGCACGGGGATTGGCCGACGCGTGGCAGCGGTGGAGCAACAGACGGGGAGGTTTGGCGACCGCAGGTGGCTGAGACGAAAAAGCGGGCGAGAGTGGAGGTCGGGGCGCGGAATGGGCGAGCAGGCATTGGCTCCGCCGCGGAGGGCGGGGCCGGGGCGGGGCGGGGCGCCCCAGCCCGGAAGAAGCCCGAGAAACCGGAGCACATGTGGCACGTCGCTGGCCGATAAACACGCTCCAACGCCAACACCGCCGCCGGGCGCGCGTGTCCCTGGCAGCGCTATTTCGGTCCCCCCTCTCTCCTCCTCCTCCCATTCCTTCTCCTTCTCGCGGTCCCTGGGGCCGGCGGGTGATCGCCTGCCGGGACGTGAGCAGGCAGCGAGTCGACGACCCACCCCACGGCTGCCTGCACACGCCCCCTAGAGGAAGACGTGCGGCCGACCCTGCATATTTTCGGAAGCGCTGGACGCAAAGACTTGTGACAATCTTTTAATTTCGATTCTAGCAAAACGCTTTCTCAACGTGCATCATGGTTTAGAATTAGATCCTATGTAATGTTTATTTCATAAAAGTAGAAGCAGACTCGATTGCCCAGGGAGATATAAGCACTAGTCCGCCATCATATGTTCCTATTTCCCAACGCGTCTCTTTTCGTGCTGTCGTGATCCTGTCTCCCCCTCACTGCGAGTGGGAAGTCTCAATGAACCCTCAGTTCACCCTCTACAGTTGAAATCCTTCCCCTCTGCTTTAATCCAGTCTCTGTCCACCCTTCCATCTTACCCTTCCTTTCGTTTCAGCATCAAGTTTCAACGTTTACACCATTTCAAAATTTCCTTTCATATTTTTGAAATCAGTAGAGGTTTCACTTTTTTCGTATTTTCAAAGTTATTTCACAAATGCTAAATTCTTACTAGCGCTCATTAACACGAAACTTGATACATCATATTTAAAAGAGCCGACTACAGCTGCCCCTGCAAATACTTCGCTTCTAAAGGTTCAAACCGTGCCTCTTCCCTTCTTTGTATCTCCTCGCACCGGCCGGACTCCATCACTTTCCACCCCTTACATGATTCTCCTCTCCCGTCCACTTGATTTCAGCGTCTTCAATCCTCGTGCTCCAGACTGGGGAAAATGGCAGCAGCATTGGGCTGCTTCTTTCGACGCGGAAGTGTTCTCTGGTCGATTAGTCGCTAGCTCTGCCTCCTCGAACGAATCTTCCACTTCGCCGCTACAAGGCGAGTGATCTAGCAGGTTTGTTTTCTGGTGCGATGACGGAGTACTGCACACAAACGTGCAACATATGAAGACCACTGGATAATAAGGCATGCAACATTTTAAAACGATAGCCATATGGACGAAGATGGATTTAATATAGGGCCTTTCTTTCAATATGTTAGGTCATTGTACGTTTTTTCAAATAATTGTCACCACCCTGTCACCTTTCTGAACGCGGTTCCGCTCACAAATGTGTTGGGCAGACGTAAATAATACCAAGTTGTGACATTGTTACTGAGTAAAAAAATGCATATTAATAATTAAATATGTTCAAAGAAATGTCACCCCGACCCGGTTTCGAATCCCGACCGGGGCGACAATTCTTTGAACAAATTTAATTTAATTTTGTTTTCTCTGTTCGATATTCGTAACTGTAACTATTCGCTCTCATAACCAGTAACTATTTTTTAACAAACTGTTGACATTTAGCGTTTTTTCCCTCTTGGGTTCTTCGTCTAATATAAGAAACAAGAACGTTTCTCAAAACACGAAATCATAAGGTACCATCAGACACCGATTGTGCCCGTCCGAGAACACTACATCGACTGAGTGCCAGATGAATATAAATCTATCCATCACGTACAGAATCGGAACAAGGTCATTTTCATTCTTCGTGTCTATCCGTGGTGCATCACATGTGCTGAAAAGAGAAGGCAATTGACGGTGTCATTGCATTTTAACGGCGTGCGGGCCGATCGATGCGGCGTCACACGAGATCAAGCTCAGGCAACACGAGACCGAAGGCGGGGCCGGGTATTAAGCCGTGGGCTTCAGTGGCTGCAAATCAGGGTATCGAGTTGTGGCAAGCAAGGGCATTTTTGCGAAGGATAATAGACAAAAGCAAACAAAAAATAAAAATAAATATTAATAGTTTTTACGATGCGAGTGGTAAAAGTGGCATTTTATTATGCGAGTAAGAAAGGATGCGAGACGAGGCCGATAGGCTGAATCATAGGAGCAAACTAAAATCATTTCTACCAGGTGTGTCATGCATTATTTATTTAGTCTTACTGACTTTCATTTTATTTTAATTTAAGTACAAAAACACTTAATTATGTACTATGGTACATTAAGGTCAACAGTAGTGGTCAGACGAAAGTATTTTTGCTTTCTTAGTTGCATTCACAGTTTTATCTGAACATTTAAACATCGTCTCACTTTTAGCACTACTGCTAAAAATGAACTTTCAGCACGTTGCGCATGTCCTAAAAGTAACCGGTTTTTACTAGTGACTGTCTAAAAAATAAATAATGAAAATAAAACAAATGATGGTCCAAAATAAAACAGATAACGCCACTTTCTACTGGCGAGTAATTAAGAGGGTAACGAAGATTTGTGAAAAATATGTGCTTATGGAAATACGGAGATGTCAAGATGAACGATTAATAGTGGATTTTGTAAGTCTCAACCCTTAATCTGATACATTTTTGGAGGTTCTCGAAATCCGAGGACCTACGAAATCTGATCTCAGCTCTGTCAGACGTGTGAGAGCAGAAAGAATAGATTAGCAAAAGCCTGTAGTGTAAGCCACCATGTAAAAGATCAGGAGCGAAACGAGAGAGGAAGCTAAAACGTCGATGAGCAATGAAGAATGAAGAGCATAAAGTTAAATACGAAGTTGCACATGAGGTCAACGGAAAAAGGTTCTGGTCGTGGGGAAAATAGAATTTATTGCATAAATGCTAAGACATGAGGAAAACACAGAAGCAACTAAACTATTACTCCTTACGAATGATTTACGGATCCACAACTGCCATTCACACCCCAAGGCAAACCGAGACGACGTCTTTCATGTTTTCTTTGTTTTCACACAAAGCTGATTCTCTCCCGGTAGTCTTTGAAATTCCCGTTAAAATACCATTTTCATTCGAAAACTCATTTTTAGTTAAGTGCTTATTAAGGCGTATTTAGGGCTGTTAGGAGAAATATTTACATGTACTTCTTAATAACAATTATTTATTTTTTCTGTCAACGACCCAGGCAGAATCGCCTTTCAAAATGTCCCAACGTAAAAATTGATGAAATACTGCTCAGTAACTCGCGAACGACCGAAACAACAATTTTTTGCTAATCAAAAAAATATACTAACACAGGATACAAATGTTAACAAGGAGCCATACGGCGCTTGCACAAGTTTCGATAAGTACCTCGGCTTTGACGACAACAACAATATCAAAAAATCGCATCCGAAAAGAAAGCCCCGAGAAATTAAACTGGAACCAGTATACAAGCACAAACGACGTTTTGCTGTAATTGTTCACGCCTAGCAACGTGACAGGAAGTCCATGTACTCTCTTCCGCGCAAGGAGGAAGCTAAGGACACACTCAGCATGTCCCACAAGCGACAATTAGTTTTACTTTGGGCTTTTGTCGTGCTGTGCTCCACACACCGCCCGCCAGTGCTAGTCATTTTAGTGCTTAGACAGAAATAACGGGTGGAACAGTACGAATGTACATGCATGCTCTAACTGTACCTAGAAATACAATGAAATCTATACACCGTACCTCTATAGCACATGATACTGAATGTTTGCATAAATTTATTCACATTGAAAAAAAATAAATGAAAAGACAAGTTTACTTCGAGGCACTTGTAAATAACAAAACTGATCTGAATGCATAAATATCAAAGAGACGACATTCTTCGCCTCAAAACATGAAGAAGCAAGCTTCCACAAGACCTTCAAGAAAAAAGAACATTATCACATTATAAGGAAATAAAAAAAGTGCATTTAACCAAGTCATACACACTACGAATTCCCACAAAACCTTAATTAAACAACGTAAGTAGTCTCTCGCAGATTCGCATCATCGACAAATAGCCTCAAGATAGCTCCTCTCGTGTCGAAACCCAATTCGACCCGGCGGCCAGGGTCAAGGTCGCGGCCCGTGCGCGAGCGCCCACGCCCCGCGCCGGCCTGACTCGCAATGCACTTGCAACTGCATAGCTTTAATAAATTCAATCACGAATAACCTGGCCACGGAAATTAAAAGTAAAGAACGTGATGTTAAGGGCGGGAGGTGCTGGGCCGAATGTAAACCCCTGCCATAGCTTTGCAATGCAAAGGTATCCATTTAAATCGATGTGTCTCGGTCTTTACCAATCCCAGACATGATTACGGGAACGGATTTGTACATTTGCCACATTTCTTTCGATGGTTAACAATAAAATTCCAAATAACTGTTTGGCTGTTTCAGACAGGTAGGTCACAGTTAACGTTTCATACACAAGATGACTGAACATTCTGAACCAATTTCATTTAATATTGCTCTACTCAGCGATGATGCATTCTCATTTGCACTCGTCACTTAACGATTTGTGCATCCTACAGACCGGAGATCCGAAAACCACACAGCAACCAACAAAAAACACTCCTGGTCGAAGTGACTCCCTCAATACCCACCAAGTGACTTCGTTACAAGCACTTGCTGCACTCAGAGGCTCTCAACTATCTTGACGACGGGTTAGCAACTCGCTCCACTAAGGCCGCGTCCCACAGTGCGGGCGGCTGTGGGGCGTGCGGGGCGCGTCGCTCCGCCGGGCTGTGCTCGAGCACTGGCTTCAGGTGGGTCTCCCCGCCCCGCCCCGCCCCGCGCGCGCCGTCCGTCTGCCCCGTCAGCACGCACGCGTACTTACGGAGGAGCGGCGGAGACTGGGTGGAGGGGCCGCGGGCCCGCCGAGGCGCGCCAGCCTGCGGCACGGAGGAATGAGAGAGGGCAGAGCGGAGATGGGCGCGGGCACGGCAGAGCGGGGCGGGGCACTGCGGAGCGGGGCGAGTTCACTGCGGGACGGGGCAAGTCGGAGCGCTCTGAGCGGGAGAGATGGAGGGCGATGCATGGCGGGGCGGAGCGGGGATGCGAGAGACCGGGGCGGGGCAGAGAGAAGAGGACGTTGGCGCGCGCGGGCCAGGGGTGCGGCAGGGCGTCGTGCCGCCGCGCCACCTCTATCGACCCACCTCGACAGCTGGGGCTGCCGCCGCCGCCACCGTCGCGTCGTCGACTGCTGCCGACGCGTGCAGCCGGCCGGCGCGGTCAGCGGGCCCTCGTAGTTACCCCTGAGCGCCGAGGAGTGCAAAGGACAGAATCAAAGGCAGCGGCCATGCCGTTTGCATAATCTGTTCTCACGTGTCATCGGAACATGAACAAAGCAGTGCATTATCGCCCTTACCATTTGTCAGTGAAATACGATTTCAAACGTGTAAACATCATTAAACTCTAAAAACATCATAATTCCCGTTAAAAATTCAAATATGCGGAGAGAGCAACTGTGACCTTGGGGAGCATCGGTTCAAAGAGATTAGTTTCGAATCTCACTTGGAGCTTTGTGTATTCGCGTGTGTTAAGAAACAGTTCTTAAATGTATTCCATTTTTAATTTAAATGACAAAATTCACGATAGACGATATCGCAATCCGTCGATACCGCATTCCTTAGCAGCCTACATCAATGTATTATCTTGGGGGAGAGAGTCATGATTCTGAATCCTATGTATGCTGCACTTCATACTTCCGCTTCAGAACATCATTAAGTGTCACTTTGCGAATACTGACGACGTTTGAAAATCTCTTTTCCAACTACTTGACATATTCTTCAACTCTTGCATCACCAGACACTACAGTCTCCAAACAATACGTTGTAGTAAGGACGATTAATTTGGGAAATCCGCGACCACATTCAAGGTTTCCTTCGTACTCTCGTGTTGCTCGCCCTCTTCTCCTCACAAGTAACAATCATTCCGCGCTCGACTGTCGAACCGAACGGATCGTTCTTGTCGGTGTGAACAGTGATAACCTTGCGACTTACTAAAAGTTGTGAACCAGCGCAAATCTTGTGGTCTGTGGAAACAGACCACTAGTGAGTGCTGCGCATTATGTACAATGGATACTGCCCGACAACCGGGCAGCTCATCAATAATGCGCTAATAACTCTCAACAGTGATTATTCCATCCCACACCTAAACACATCGATGCTGTACGAACAAGCAACGACAACCGCCAGTGACGAAGTTACATCAATGAAATCTCAACCAAGTCAAACGACAATGGAACGTCAACCAAATCAACAGACATCGATGGGGCAGCAAAACCCGGATACTCTACAAGGTAACGCTTCAGGCCAACATGCCGTAGGGCAAAATTTAAAGCGTCCTTCAGATGATGATACCTCGTCTAGCGACACCAAAAGGTCTAGTCTGCATTCAAAACAAGACAATATAGACAGTTCAACCCAGTTTAGTTATTGGCCAAATTAATAGATTTGAAGAACTGAACAGAATACCAGATCCCAACAATCAAAATAGGTTTAGTTACATTAATGAAACATCGCCAAGTGTGGTAGAATCAGTTAAAATCCCGCCAATTTATGTAGCAAATATAACTAACATCACGAATTTCAGCAAGGAAATCAATACAAAAGTAACAAACAGTTTCACACTTCAATTCATAAATAATAAAGTAAAAATACAACCTGAAAAAATCAGTGATTTCAGAGGCATAACCAAATATCTAATTAACACAGGAAGACAGTTTCATACCTACAAGGATCCAGCAAATAAGAAATTCTCAGTTGTATTAAAAAATCTACACGCATCCATCACAGAAGAGGAAATCTACACTGAATTGAAAGAAAAACATCCATCACTCGTTAAAGTTACTAGACTCCGAAAAGACAGTAATCCAATTCCAGTAATAGCAGCCGAATTCAACGGGGACGAAAACAGAAAATATTTTATAAGTAAGACAAATTTGTAATCTCATCCCAAAAGTTGAAAGGAGAAAAAGACCATAAGGCCTCATTCAATGCATGAGATGTCTAGATTTTGGTCATACAAAATATAATTGTAACCATAAAATAGCATGCATGTATTGTTTCAAAAATCATTATTCTGCAACTTGCCCCAATAAAAATGAACCATTTAAATGTTATAACTGTTAAGGAAACCACAGAGCAGACATCAGAACCAAAGCACCCTGGTTCATTTCAAACAAACAGCTTCATAAAGAAATTCAAATAAAACATATCATACACCACATCACTAAGTTATCCCATAATTTTTACAATAATATGTCAACAATTACACAACTATCCCATTACACTCTAGGCAAAGCACCCATAAACCCCACCAGAATAAAAAATAGATTTCCCAAACATGTATTTTATATTCAATTTGCAGATTTAGATGATTCTTTGTGAGGTGCTCAGTGGGTTTCCTCTCCTTAAATAATAGCTGTAAAGTAATAATAGTTAAGTTTTTTAAAAATAGATCATAAGCATCAAAAACCTGTGAAAAAGTTTGTATTGTAAAACTGAACCATGTATTCCATTCAAAATAATAAAATAATTGAAAAAAAAAAAGTAACAATCGGCCAACACTCTGCGAATTGAAAGCGGAATATGCCCTCGTGGACACGATGTAGTATACAGAGATAGATCAAGAAACCAATATATTTGAAAAATATTCTGCTAGAGTTCAGCACAACTATTTTTGAAGCTGCCTAAATAAACTTCACTATAGTACCGTTAGTTGAATTACAACAAAATATTTTCAGTTGAATGTTTTATTTTGAACCCCCCTGTGAGCGGCAGAGAAATTCTGCTTCAAATGGGTAAACGTCATTAAACTATAAAAACAACATACTTCCTGTTTAAAGATCAAATAAGCGGAGAGAGGCTATTGGCTCTGGCTGCCTATTCTTTGGGAAACCCTGCCCGCGCGCTGGGAGCGGCGCGGCGCGGCGCGGCGTGGCCCGCGGGCAAGAGGTTGGCGGCGTGGAGCTCTCACGCAATGCTAGCCCCGATTGGGAAGGGACGGCGACGAGCCGCGATAATAGACTCTGCCCGCGTGGGATGAATGGATGAATCACGCCCGACGCCGGGCTCCTCAGTGCAGCCACAGTCCGAAGTCCCTGACTAGCTCGGAGATCAAGGCCGCTGCTGCACCGGCACGAAGCCGCCGCCGTTGAGGTATTATCGCTCTTCCATCCTACGCTGCTTCTCGACACGCGTAGGCAAATTCCGAAGAACGTCACTCACGCGACATAAATCACTCCCACTCGACCTTTGCACGTTCGGGTTCCCTTCTGTGGAAGCTAGCATTCGGGTTCCCTTCTATGTCCCATTCACTTGCTGTTCATACTTTTTCCTTTAGTCAGCACTTTTCACAATTTCAATTCGCAATTTGGACCCAACTCTTAGTTACAAGATTACAAATAAAAATAAATGTCTCAATATATTTAAGTTATCTTCAAGACCTGTTCACTCTAAATTCTGTTTCTGAAACTAGGAACTACTTAATAAACCACTTAATAAAGTGATAAACTACTTAACAAAGCATGAACTACTTAATAAAGTTTCTGCATCGAGCCGAAATATTAAGAGCAGACGGCAATTATCAGGCAAGTTTTAAAACGAATCTTTTTAGCTCTAAAAATATGATCGAAAAAAACAAAATATGTCATTCGTTTCGCTCACACGATGAAACCGTGCGAACTTTCAAATCGTGACGTTCAACATATGACTTCTTTGTTTCATTCTGGAGCTACAAAGCAACGACTAACGATGAAAAGACAATAGCCATCAACGGGCAATGATGAAATAATGGAATATGTGATGGTTTATATTTGCTTTTCGAAACTCCATCCCAATGTGAAATTCATGTCTTAGCATAGCAGAGCAATAACCACGCATTCACTTGCACTCTTCGAATTATCGTAGCAATTGCATTGATTTCTGTTATATCTCTTTTGTTTTTGTTCACCATCGCCAGCACATAGGTGGCGAAAATCTATTTTCAACAGTGACTCGCAACAGTATGACTCTCCAATCAGTAAGTGGTAAATTTCAATCTGCGCAACCGGCCCCACTACGTCAGTACGAAGATTATCTTAACAACTTTGCGTTTTGGGGGATCCAGATGCCTGATTGCACGCGGCCTCTAGTAATTACAAGACAGGAAAGAAGTCTACTGGTGCATACATTTAATTAAAGGGCTTGGGGCAGTAACAAGCCACGACAGTAAGCCTCTCTGTATTTATAAACATTAATACGTTCATTTTGGGAATATGTGGGTCGCCTTGTCATAATGCATTGCTCATACTTTAAAGGACTTGGAACAGTAACAAGAGAGAATCCACTCAAAATCGTTTCCGGGCGCGTCAACTGCTTTGGTCATTGGTCCCGTTAGTGAAGTGCATGTTTTTTCTCGGGAGATGGTGATGATCTTCCCCCGCTGGATGGCGAGATCCGGCGCCGACCTACCGTCGGCTAGCGGGGTTTCCCCTTAACCAGGACTCTCCCACCAGCGGGGCACCACCTCAGCCGGCACAAGCTCTAAGCTCCCGATTGGTCTCCCGGAATATGTGATAGTGTAGTGCATGTTAATGTAAGTGTGTGTGTAAGGGGAGAGGATAGGACAAGGAAGAGGAAGGACAGATCGCGCGCGGTCCGTGACCTGTTTCGTAGGGTACTGTTCCGGCATTCGCCTTGAGTTGATCGGAGAAACCACGGAAAACTACCGATCAGAGCAGCCGGCCGCTAGAATTCTCCTCCAAACAGCGACTGAATTCGACCTAGCTGAAAAGCTAGTGTTGAAAATCCTGCCGCCGTCAGGACTCGAACTTAGGACTTCCCGGTCAGAGGCGCTGCAGTGACATCAGTTGATGCATTGAGCTACCGCTCCCGGTACCAAAATCGAAATACGTATTACCGAATTCTCAGATACACCGCGTATACCGCCGGTATACCAAGTAATTGGAAGTGTATAAGAAAAGTTTGATAATCCTCTAAAACGTTATTGAGATTTTGAAAGCTTTAAAACAGATGAAAGAAAATAACTGTTTTGCTACCGAGAGCCAGTCTTCGCATCAGTAAGCCCTATGAAGTGCGTTAGAATGAGACGTTTCAGACAGTTTTAATGCTATCTAGAGAATTTGCTCGGCGCAGGCGAAGGCACCGCATGCCAGCCGCGATAACTTACGGCTCCTCATGTTTCAAGGGCGGAGAGAGGGGAGCAGGCGCATCTGGACGGTCGGTAGGCACCGCAAAATATTGCGGTGAACGGTCCTCCTCTGGACGTTCGTAAGTTAGGCTTCTCTCAAGTTTTTGTGAAAATGGAGGGCGTTAATGATCCAGAAGTTTGGGTAATTGTCTTATAGAACATTTAGTAAGGACGGAATTTCATAGTATTGGAATTTCAGAAAAGCTCAAAATAACAGACAACGGTAGAGGTAGCTTCAGTGAAGTGCGGTATACTTGAAAAAAATGTTCAGGATTCGCCACTGGTATTACCATTATAGCGTAAGGCTTCCAGTACGGTCTACTTTGTTGCTACCCCAAACTCATCAATTTCACTCCCGTTCTTCCGACCGTGAACCATCGGCACCAGTTTCTTCGCCGCGACCGATATGGCAATGGAGGCTCGGCGTGTGCTCCCGCCCGCCCAGGCGCTTCCCTTGCCCGCGCGCTACGTGGTCGGCGCCCGGTGGGCGAAGCCGCCGCGCCGCGTGGGGGCAGAGAGCCCACCTGGGCGCAGCCTGGGCGAGGCTGCGCAACGCGGAAACGGGGAGATTGCCCGCGCCCCAACGCCCGTCCAAGTTCAAGCGTCAAGACCAGCGCTTGGGACTTACCGCAAATGCGAAAACCTTCTCTTTACGAATGAAGCGATGCCAAGACCCTGTTCAGAGCAGTCTGTTCCTCCGCAGCTACTGCGCTCTCTGCATTGGCACAGCTATTGCTTTGAAAAGGAGGCAGACGATTTTTGTAACGATTTTAGATCTTAGGCAACGCTTAAGTTTTAATATTTTAATGCTGTTTGTACTATCTTTTCTCTTCCATTTAATGCGTCTACTATTTCTCTTATTCCTTTCAAATCCACTCTACTCTTTTGTTAATCAGCGAAGATAGAAACACATTTCACTAGATTATTCGTTACGTACATACAAAAAAACAAGCTTTTAGTGTTAAGACGCCAAAGGTTATGTCAGTTTGACAGTTATGTACCGTTATGTATTGACCGTTCTGACAGTTTGTGTACGAACATTTCATCCTCTTTAATACCTAAAGATGAAGAAATGATGAAAGTCCCGTCGCATGTTTTCACTGCGAATTCACAATTATCGTGAATGCAAGAGCACATACGCCCAGGCACCTTTCCATGACACCTGAGAGCAATGTAATATGAGCTGAGAACTATTAAAAGAGTGCAATCGAAGTTAGAACACAATCATTGTAGGAATATGTTTAATAAAAAAATCCCAGTAATATCTGAAACACATGGCACAGCTGATAAATCCGTACCATTTCGCCAATATTCACGAATTCAAGAAAATGTTATAAAACAAGGTTTGAAAAAAAATCTATATTTTATACTCTTCATAGCTTCTTCATAACGTCAAATATCAGCAAAATACCTGGTAGGGCAACTACATTAGACAATAAAGAAGAACAAAATAAAAATCAAAAATCCATTTAATGTTAAAGTGTCTGGGGGCAAATAGGAAACACGTCGAACACTTCAAGTTCAAATAAAACTTCACGACTTTTTCGCCGATTTCTTCCACTTCCCTATTTCTTCCACTACACCTATTGCAGTGCCACTGAATGAAAATCCAAAAAGAAAAGTAATACAATCGCAAATAATCCAACTGTACCTCTTATCCACCTCGCGCGTCCAAATACACCTCTCTAATATTTTAATGCTGTTTGAAAAGAACACGTGCTTGTATTAATAAAGTTGCAACAGCCAAGTTTCCAACTTTGTGAAAACCAAATAAAAATTGAAATTGACGGCTACTAAAAAAGAGCATGTGCTTTTCAGTAGCAGCAACAGCAGCTACGAGAGCACTTCAGAACCAAATTATCTCTGAATGCGTAATCTCGCCACACACACCAGACGGGACGTGTTTCCCAAGTAAATCGTGTGAAAAACAGATATCGCGTTGCGTCATGACGCGGGTCGGCTCTTCGCACCCAGTAACTAGTATAGCGGGAGCGGGGGCACATTCCAAAGCGCACTCCCGTGACCTTTTCCTTGAAGACCATCTTTGAAATCTTAACTGTTTGTTAACATTATGCACGGTGTGCTACTGGAAACAAATGCTTACGAGATGCAGGTTTTAAAATTGGTTTCGTATCAATCTCTGCATAATCTCCTACTTCTTTAATTGAAAATAAACAGTCGCCAAGGAATCATGCTTTCGAAGGAAGAAAATGCGAAGAAATATGATACTATCTTCACTGTTACTGAAATAAGAAACTATTTCACTTCGGTATAGCACTTTCCATAATTATAAAAATAACTATTACATCTTAAACCACAAAACGAAATTTAAGCTTCAGTATCACAAAACTGTAATAATATGAGCCTAAAAACGTGCAAACTTGCAACTTCCGAGGAAGAGCTAATGCAAAATTTCAATGTAATTGTCAAATATTTTATTGCTACTGCAAACAAGGTGGTCATTTGTTTCCTGGAACATATTTCGCTGGATTTTCCCGGTTTTCCAGTGCGTTACTTTCTTTTTATTTTTCACTGATAATATTGTGGAATATTTTATAATATTAAAAAAATAAAATTAAAAAAAACATGATGATAGTTTGTCACCTCGTATTTCAACGTGATGAAGTAAAAACTAAAAAACAAGAACAAATAAATACTGAGTAATTTTTCGCTGGGCTAATTTTTTTCAGGAATATCATCTATTACGAACTCAAACTTTTTCCTGACTTCTTACGATTCTTCTATATATTCTCTCATCTTCCCAGTCTTTTCCAGAGCACTTCAATTCCCTGATTTTTTCCGGCTTCCCGAACATTCCAGAAAGTGTCCATCGTAATAAGAGGACTGCGACGCGGCGCGGCGCGGTGGCCGCGGGGCCCATGTGCTTTCCGCAAACCAGCAGGCGTCTGGCTTCGCCGGCGCAGTGGTCGGTGGACGGCGGCGCCGCCGCCGCCGCGGGGGCAGCAGGGGTCGGCGGCGGCGGCGGCGCGGAAGGCGGGTGGGGAAGGGGTGGGAGGGGAACGTGGCCTCGCCAGGGCCACCGCAAGGCCGTCGCCAGCCGGCGCCGCGCCGCGCCGCCCGTCCGCACGCCCGCACACCCGCACGCGCGCCGCGCTCACTCGCAGTGGACGAGACAGCTACTCCCAACCCTTCGCTTTATTACTTCACCATTTACTCACATTTACGTCAAAGGAGAAAATCGATTATCACACCATGTACACAATTACGTTAGATAGACATACTCCCTTTTGAGTATTAATGTAATTGTAATGTGCGTATTAATTTATATTTTCTGATTGGTTTAATAATGATTAGGGAACGAAATTTATTGTAATAAAAATGCAAAATATGTACATGCACTTATATGTACTTATTTTTTCCCAAATATTTAAGAAAAAAAAAACAGGAAATATGTAAAATAAAAATTCATTATTGTTTTTAAAATTGTTCTCTACTAGCATTTTCCAAGCATAGAACGTAGCCAATCATTTCTTAACAAGCATTCGGAGTGACTGAAAGTAAGTTCTATCTCTACAGAAGTAATTCTACACTAGATTTCACCACATAAGAATTTTATTCCAAATACTATATACGTTCATAGCGTCTATTACAACGATCACGAGAATCCAGAGTTCCAATGAATATTAGTAAGGTGTAGCCAGAGATGGATGGCGGGGGAGGGGGTTACCCCCTCCTCCCCCAATCGAACAACGTATAAGACAATTTTCTGTAAAAAATATTTGTTAGTTTTCGATCGAGTAATTAATGTGGTGATTGAAACATGAGCAAAATCGTGGTTGAAATTACTTTTGTTCACAGAAATCCTCTCAATCTTGAGTATGCAGTAAGCAGTGGGGAGTGGGGTGACAATTATGGCGAAGATATGGTGGTCATAGAAGCCCAACAGCATTACATTGTATTTTTAAGAAAGATGATTCCTAACATATAATTCAAACGTACATCTGAATTGTTCCGTTTCGACGTATAAATATATTAAAATATAACGAAATATGTAGTAGTAAGTAAATTATATAAAAATATGTAAAATAAAAATAGTTCCAATTCATTCAGAATGTCTTGAAAACAAAAAAAAAAGTTATTGAATACAGGTATCTAGTTCCTGTAAAAAATGTAATTACACGGAAATCAGTTCCCTAATGATGATATATAAAAATTTATGTAACAAGTTGGTTGAATTAATGCCTAGTAGACTTGACTAGTAAAACCCCAAGGAAGGCCGCGAAGTATGAAGAATGCTATGGTTTTGTTTTTCACTTATTTTTACCAAATAAGTGAAACATAAATATATTTTATGTAAAATGCTAAGTTTACATTAATATACACAAAACTATATTTTAGCTGCTAAAGAGTATAAACGTTGTGGTAACACACAGTAGTAAATTTCTAAAAATTTACAACAACTTGCAGTTGAAACGACAATTCTGGCATGGCATACATAAATGATCAATGCCCTTGAAATATCTAATCGTTTCTATCCCATAATAGTATGCACACCCATACAGTTTATTCCATTTGCTGACTAATTTATAAGAGCCCGACGCACGATCTGCTTTAACCAGTAACTTAATACTCCATGAACTTGAAGCTTTGGAGACGAGACTTCGGACCTCATTTCAGCCCCGAGGGTTTTATACACCCAAAACTCCTTAATCCCATTACCTGTATTTGTAAGGGAAATAAGAGAATTTTGTTCATTCTATGCATTCCCCTGATGTTCATTTCAACAAACATACACACACACACTGCTGAATGTGTATGAGGTGGCATAGCACAAACGTATCCATCGCAGGCTGCCACTCGGATATGGCTGCTTTAAACCAGTGTTTCGCAAATAGCGTTTCACAATAATAACCATGAGAAGTGATGGCAAATAAACAAGCGAGAACAATACAAGATAATAAAATTTTCTTGACAATTGTATGTTCACATATACAAGTTATTGTAGCGCTGGTTTCCATACGACCTTTACATTTACGATAAAGAGACATACTGCTAATGATGGTTTTCAAGAACGTTTATACTATTTCACGTACATTGCAAGGAGCAAAAGTTTGAAAAACTGAAGATTCCTTTGAAGGAATAATGATTCCTTTGAAGGAATAATAATGAACCTGCGAAGCTGTTCATTATTACCGCGACAAAAGAAAATTCAGATTCCGATATACTGTGAAGAATTCTAGGCAAGTACAAAAAGTTGAAACACTTACAGGCAGGGATGCAAGCTATGAGGATCGTTGGCAGATTTCGGGATTGGGGTGAACAGGATATTAGTTGGACCTACCACTCACAACGCACGCATCAGGGACGACAGCACGTATTCACACATACGCTTGTCACCACGCACATGTACACATGAATTCATGCACGCCCACACACACACGTACTCCCACTCCCACAAACACACCTACTCCCACTCCCACAAACACACGTACTCCCACTCCCACAAACACACGTACTCCCACTCCCACAAACACACGTACTCCCACTCCCACAAACACACGTACTCCCACTCCCACAAACACACGTACTCACACTCCCACAAACACACGTACTCCCACTCCCACAAACACACGTACTCCCACTCCCACAAACACACGTACTCCACTCCCACAAACACACGTACTCCACTCCCACAAACACACGTACTCACACTCCCACAAACACACGTACTCACACTCCCACAAACACACGTACTCACACTCCCACAAACACACGTACTCACACTCCCACAAACACACGTACTCACACTCCACAAACACACGTACTCACACTCCCACAAACACACGTACTCACACTCCCACAAACACACGTACTCACACTCCCACAAACACACGTACTCACACTCCCACAAACACACGTACTCACACTCCCACAAACACACGTACTCACACTCCCACAAACACACGTCTCACTCGCACTCACGTACTCTCACTCGCACTCACGTACTCTCACTCGCACTCACGTACTCCACTCCTCAACGTACTCCCACTCACAGTCACGAACTCCCACTCACAGTCACGTACTCCCACACATGTCATCACACACCGCACGAACACACACACTGTGCATGCACATGCTTATGAGCACGCATGCACGTAAGCATATGCGTACAAAAGAATGTTGCTCGGTATACATTGTAGGATCCAGCGGGGAGTATTCGTGAGAGCGACTAAAGCCGCGCCTGCGCTCTTGCTCTTTGGCTTTTCCGAGGCCATGTGGCGAGCGGCGGCAGCTGCTTTTCGCATCCGCAGCGCAGCGGCCCCTCAGCTGACGCGAGGGGCCAGGGGCCAATCTGGCTTGTGCTGCTCCAGCCGCTGCGCATGTGCTGGCATCGTAGGGGCAAAACGCTGTAGGGGCAACCCACACGCGTTTACACGCCACGAGCCAACGCATGTCCAGTTCGATCATGGCGTGCGCAAAACTCAAACAAAACATAGCATCAATATTCATTGTACCGCACCAACTGGTTTCATAGAAGCAGAATTAATTAACCACAGTGAACATTTCCAATTGAACCATTCCATCCTTCAATATGCTATTTCAAATTTTGAGAATCAATTTAATTTAGAAGTTTCTTTTGTTCCAAATCACAAATCAGCCAGCCATTGCAAGGTGGTGTAATTTTCTCCAATTAACAGCGGAGGTGCAATTATTCTTTCTAGTGTACTATTTGTTAATATGGTCACTCAACGAAAAATATTGACAAAATACGAAGTAGTAATTCCCCCCATGTAGAGTGTTCCTGGAACTAGAATGGTGCTTAATGAAACAGGTATCTTGTAAAAAATACTAACGAATTTACAAGGTATCATACCGAAAAGCCCCTCGAAGCCTCGCTAATGCATTTAAAGAGCTGACAAATACTTAACCAATCAATATAAATGCGACAGTAGAAGTTAATGGCCAACAGATGGTGGCACACATGCGTAATTTTCATTACCGAGAGTTCAGGAGGGCACACCGAACAGCCGTCGTATATGGCAGCGCCGGAAGGGACAGATACCTTTTTTTTGTACAGCTGGCGAGAACACCGCCACGAAAATGTTAATTTTCCACGAGTCATCAATACCAATTCATCAATATCAAATCAATACTATCACCAATACCAGCTGAATAAACCTTGGCACCGCCCGATACCATACAATTCGTTTGCAACTCCCCCCCCTAAAACAAAGCGCCCTCTTCCATTTTTGTTGCTTTTTTTTAAGAGACGGGGGGGGGGGGGCTTACACTCGAGAAAAGCAGGAATACAGCATTTGGAAAATCGTCATAACATTGGGAAATCAGGTGGTACACGAATGCTGCTGGTGTCTCTCAATCTGGAATTGATAGATGTGCCATTGTAAAAGTAGCCTTCGAAATTAGTATTGTAGCAATTACACACAAGTCGTTTCAGAAAGTTGACACTTTAATACTTTTGTATTTTCATTTTTTATAGTCATACCCTCCGACAACACGAGGATGCACCATGTAAAGAATCACACAGAAATTTGATTCAGAAATATTAATTTCCTCGATACTAGTAGTGTTTTTGTTCGTGTTTCGCTGTTTCTGGATGAGTTATTCAACTAACCATGACACCTGGATTGAAAATCCAAAACCAAAGTTTAAGTTTGCGCCATCATTTCGAAGTGATATTCAGCTCGCTGAGGCCGGCCATGAGAAATCAAAACTTCCCAAGATTTATATCAACATATCAGTAAAATATTAGCTGATTCTGAGGCACTGTTCTAAAGCCCCGGTTGGCTCGCGAAACGCCGTTAATTGTCAATTAGTCAACTGCAAATTAGGCAATCCGCTCGACGTTAATGTGTTTTAGTGTTGCAGTGACCCCTGAAAATGTTATGCCACATTAGAATCGATGTAACAATATTCGTTGGAACGCGATGCAGTGCCCTGACAAGGAAGAGGTGGAGAAGAAAAACGAGGCAGAAGCAAAGAAGAAAGAAGGAACAAGAAAATGGAGAAGAAGAGGAAGAAAGAGGTGACGAAAAGAAGAGGGAGAAAGTGGTGACGAAAAGAAGAAAGGCTTAACTCTCAGACTTACTATGTCTTATATTCACTTAAAGAATCATGTATCCTGCAAATCTTATCTCCCGTTTATAAAGCCCCGGTTAATAATTAAGCTACTACAAACATAATGTTTCTATTTTTCTTTGATTTTTATTAATAGCCTAATATTAATTTAGATGTTAAATAAAAGACGGGACTGCTCGTGACTTTTATTTGCACATGGGCCAGCTCTGCGCTCCCCGAGCCCTGCCGAGAAGCAGATTGGAAAAGCTTCGGCGAGAGCCGGGCGGAGTCGTGACTTGGTGTTCCGAGTTAGCGCCAGGCTTCGCTTCCGCCGCGCCGGGGTAGAAGCCTTTGCCGCAACCGCAGCAGCAGCAGCCGCTCGCTTTCTGTCTGGCGGAGCAGACGCAATGCGGCGGCGCGGCGAGGCGGGACGAGAGGGGGCGTGGCGGGGGACGTGAGTGGAGCGCAGAGGGCGCTGCCCCGGCGCCGCTGACGCCGGAGCGGGGGTGGCGCGGTCCGCGAGGGGGCGGGGCGGGGCAGGGAGGGGGTTGGACTGCACTTCCGCGTGACGGCGCGCGGCCACGCCTATTCCCTCACGCCCCACAGCCTCCTCCCGCTTTCTACGATACCTACGCTACACGAGCCACCGGCGCGATAAACGACGGGTGACACAGACACTTTGCAGAGGGTAGGAAAACGCGAAGTTCTTGCGAACTGGATCACCGCAGTAATTACTCTGCGAACACCAATGAGTTACTACTAGAAGGTTCTGGTTTTGTGCATGCTGCCGTCTCCGCACTTACGGCGATCGGAGACGTTGCGAAAAATTGACTTTCTACTCATGTTTTTAAATCTCAGGCACTGAAAAGGTGTAGTTTAAATGTATAATTCGCACACGAAAATTGCTCTAAAGACATTGACTTCTTTAATTGTACTTGATTACTCAACAAGTTAAAGGAGGCTAGTTAGGAATTTCGAAACAATACTGATGAACAAAAATTTCTACTGACGTAGTCCACAATCAAAACTTTCGTTACGTTCTTTTGAAAATAAAATACTACCTAGATATTATTGTGCTGTATTTCATTACGTTTTACCACACAGCATTTAGTGAAGCTCAAACAAATAGATAATACTTCGCACGAGAAAACGAAACATTAAACACTTTTCTTTTTGAACATCAACAACTTCCGTAAAAAACGACATCCGAAACAACGTGGCAAGCGGAAAAAACTATCGTGGGCGCTGCTTAGAAATGGAGCAAAGGTCGGAAACGATAGCGAATGTTCACCCCGGCGCGGCGGCGGGCGCGGGTCAAATGCCGCCGCTGCGCTAGGCCGAAAAGCTGTTTGATGCAACCTTCTCCTCTGGTACATGACTTTGTTTCTTACTTCCCCTGACGAAATTTGGGAAGCCAATTTACCTTAGGATAAAGTCACCTGATTAAAAAATATTCAGACCTAGAAATGTGAACGCAAAGAAGTATTACAATTAAGCCAGTCCATTTATGGTTCTTCAAACTCTTTCTTGTGTAGGTTGAAGGACTGTACATTTAGTGTTCCTGTATTCACATTTGAAATCTAAAAATAAACGTCGACTATTTCAAAAAGCTAAGCAGTGAAAGAGACACCAATAGAAGACATGGCTTGCATAACATCCATAACACAATATAAAATGGAAAAAAATTAGGCTTCTATACAATTTTTCTATCAAAAATACATAAAATCCACTTAAATCTACTTATGCCATAAATATATCTACTTCAATGTATTTCATTTATGCAATAAACTTTTATAAACTCGTAAAGCGTCTAGTTGATGCGTTGTTATCGACGTTCATGAAGTCCTAAAAATGAAGCACGCGTTAGTGAAACATTCCTGCGTAAAGCTCTGGCTTCGAGAGCGAGCGCAAGTGACGAGACGCGCGTGGGAGCGGCGCGGCGAGCGCCCGCGAGAGCACCGACCCATGCACCGGCACCCGCCTCCCCTCTCCCCTACACCCACGCGGGCACGCGGTGCGACGCTCGCCCAGGGAAATGCAGACAGGAGACGCGTCGAGACGCGACGCACGGGCACGCAGATTCCTGGCAGAGCACACTGGGCCGAAAGCGCTCACAGTTGGCGAGAAAAAAGAAAGCAAAAAGAAGTGATGAAAGTATACTTTGTAAACAAAGACAATAATATAACATCAAAAAATTGTCTTTGAGTGAATCCTTTTTAAAACACGAAATCGAGGATATCTTGAAAGACCGCCATCGATACAGTAATGAAGGATAGAATAAGGTGCTTGGCGAAATAAATTGCAATGGCGTGTAAGGTGCGAGAAACGGTCAATAAAAATGTAAAGAACTCGCTTAGTAATAATAATAATAATAATAATAATAATAATAATAATAATAATAATAATAATAATAATAATACAGGAGCTATTGAAAGAAATCTTTAGTAATGTCATTTTGAGTGTTGCTGTAAACGTACACGAGTAAACGTACAACGAAACCTCTCAATAGTTATCATAGAATGAACGGTCACATCAGTCGTTCCATTTGATTTAGACATTTATTAGCTGGTTTTATTACTATTTTTTAACTGAAATGGGCACGTTTCACATAGCACAACGTTATGATGTAACGCAAATTTTACTGGTGCGCTCGCATTTTGTTTGTCTGCAGCAAGAAAGATTTAAAGCTTTCTAATACAAATTATGTCTGTTTCTGTGGCTGTGTGACGAAAGAAAAGCTCAGGCAGGCCAAGTGACCTAGGAACGGTGATGGGAATGGTCATGCTCGCCACAACTATTACCTCAGGCGTGGACAATGTATAAAAACAGAGCACAGATCTGGGATCACAGCTAGCTAGCAAACGTCGGATTAATCAGACTCTAAAATGGCAAAAAACATAATAATAATATTAGAATGGTTGAATTTGTGCTGCATACATATGAATGTTTTAGCCACCAAATTAGACGCCAACTTCGGCATATTATAGAAATACTTTACATGAGAATGTTGTTAAATGTTAATATATCTCCAATATGTATGTTTAATTTATTCCTTTGTTTTTTATACAACTCAAAAATGTTATGTTTATTGCCAACCGATTGTCAAATGCTTTGCTTATCAAATGGTTTTGAAAAGGCACATGCTAAATGTGCGAAACGTTAAGCAATAAATAAATGTATATGTCTTATATGAATTATACGTCTTAATTCCTGATATCTTCATTGATTGATCCTATTTGGTCCAATAAGTTTAAAAAGATCCATCTTCCTATAATAATAATAATAATAATAATAATAATAATAATAATAATAACAATAATAATAATAATATTAATTAATCTCCAATAATTCACTCTCTTATTCACATAACATATGTGTATCCAGCTATTTCCAGTATTTTGATCCCCAAAAGGTCACCGGTAGCGACTTGCTGAAATGGCATATCACACACGGCCACTCGCACGGTCACCGGCGGGATATACCATTGCCCAGCGACGCCCAGCGTCCTTGTGAGGGCGCCATCGGAGAGCGCTCGCCGCCGCGCAGCGCCGCAGCACCTGTGCGGCTGCGTCACGCAGTCAGGCGGGAGGGCGGGCGGCCTCCAGCGCCCCGACCTTGCCCCAGGCAGCGCCCGTGCGCGAGGTCAGGCCTGCGCGCGCGCCCCCGCCCTCCCGCGGGGATCCAGGCTACACGACGGGAAGGGCCTCGCACCACAATCAACCAACCTCCAGGGCGTACACATGATGCGCTACGGAAGCAATACGGTACAGAGTCGGTCGCCAAAAAACCCTGTTCGTCGATAATAGGGGTCGCTACCGATTTTCATATGCTTTTAAAGCAATGTTTGTTACTGATACGTTATTGCATGTTGTTGCCTTTGATACGGTGCTCGAGAAACCTTGCAATAACAATATAATAACAATGCAATGCCTTGCAATTGGATCGAGAGGGTAATGGTTACGAGGGAAATATGAAAACACTTGAATGATGCTATATGTTCTCTTATGGAGGGAACTATGGAAGGGAAATATGTAACGACAAACCTAGTCAAGTTAACATCTCGTTAATTAGTAAATAAGTAAATATGAATAATTAAAATTAGATAAAAAATAAAACCTTGTGTGTACCGCAGGCGTTAATTGGTTCTAATGATGAGGATCTTTGGCTTTCTGACTTTTTGTCGCTGCTCGATGATTCAAACTCTTGAACGCCATTGGAGGATAAAGGGTCAAATTTTAAAATTCAAATTCCGTGTTATTTAATGTATATGAAATGAGATATTCCCTACTTGCAATTCTCACATACGTACAAGATTTTAGCATTTTTGATGTCAATGCAATCTATGAACCTCTTCATTGGTTCATTTCGAAAATCCAGAGAATTTGATAAATGGGAAGGGGGCTCGGCCCTAATTAATTATTAGTATCGACGTTCGATTGTATTGAAAAGAGACGGAAAAGGTCTTCGACACTATCTGCATAACTGAATAACAAGTTTGGAGACCTACTCGTATTGCTTATTCTCAGTGCTACAGAGCTAATTCTACAAGCTGGAGGAATGTAATGTTTGATGAGATCACTTGTCGAACCACAGATTTTTTTTAGCAAGGTACTAATCATTTGAGCGGTTTTATCGACGCGCAAAAATATACGGCGGGTCTTTCATTAAAGGAGCCGGAAATAAGCTAGTTAAATGACTTCTGCAGAATCCTGCCAGAAGCGAGTAGTGACTCCAGTTATCGCGAGAAAGCTCCGTATTTTGGTAACTGGTGGGAACGAAATCTGACATTTTTCAACAGTTACTTAATGCTTTCTCAATATTTCGGATAATTTCATCTTCATGTATTGTGTGAATAATACAAACGATATTAATATTGACGTCAAGAGCCCAATCGAAATCCCACATTTACAATAAACAATTCAGAATTCCATAAAGGGATTCACAAATCGAAGTTGTGTAACTGGCATGTGAAGTAGCGGAGTATGCGAAACACTATTTCAATAGTAATAATTTTTATGGAATACAATGTTCGACTTCTTTCTGCAGCCGCCAATTCTAAAAACAAAATGAAAATGATAATTCGGAAACGTAACGCAGTTCCTGAATTTTTTAGACAAATTCCCGGTGAACATCTTTAAGTACACCCCCCTTTCCACCTAACATGTTTATTAGCAGCTCCGAGTTAAGAGTTAGCAGTTAAGAGTTTCGTGACTCCAGTGTAAAATCATACCCTTCATTATTTCAGCTTTCCCCGCAAGGGGTTAGGAGAAACCATGAAAACTATCACCAACGTGCAGGTGAGACAAGATCAGAAGAGCGTGTGCCTCTTCCCTAGGTCGAGGTAGCTGTTGGTGCGTGATTTCGTCTCTGCATGACGATGCGCTGTTGCGACGAAGGGCTCTTATCAACAAACCATCGATTACGAAACTGAGGCGGACACGAACAACAATATTTTGTGATCGTGATTAGTGACAAGTGATACACCAATTCTCTTATTGCTTTGATGACTTTATTTACAAAGTTCAGCATTACACGATCATCGTTCCTGTCATTTTGAAAATAGCGTAACAGCAATCACGTTTTTAATCCTTCAGAATTTCGTTTCCAAATTAAGAAGCTGCAGCTCAAAAGATTTATCGAGGAAGTTGCAATTTAGAATTGCCCTCAGTCAATGTCTGATATTTCATCTGTTACTCGTACTGAAACGAATGATCGTCTCAACACAAACCATTCACGAAATATTTCATGCAAAGTAAAACTGGACTTTGATTGCACACGTAACAGTGAATATCCTGCTTCGGGCATTAGACCATACAGTTTCTGATAATTCTGAGTACTGCAGGAAATCAAACGGACATATTTTTAAAACCCTACCCAACACGAACTGCATTAATAAGGACACAGTGTGGAAGAAATAGACAAGAAATCAAAGACCTTGAAGCTAAGGCATCGCGTGTCGTTGATGAACTCCTTGTAGGTCACTAAACTTCTCTTACGTCGGCGTGAGTCACCTCGAAGAAAGAAAATGTTTACTTCTATCATTTTCTCTTAATGGTAATGAGAAGACAGAAATTAATTGGAGTCTACGAATTACCGGAATTCACGAAATTATGAGAATTCAGATCGAAGTATCTATAGAAATTGTAATGAATAAAATGTACGAATAACAAAAATGTAAATGAGCTCTTATATTTATTAAATGTTGTTAAATATTCTTATAAGAGTAAAATTTTCAAAAACTTATTTCATATATTATTCAAAAGCACGTATTTGGAGCTGAGCGTATAAACTCAACTGGGTCGTACCATTTTACATAATCTTTTGTATTTCCTTTCCAATAAAGACATTAAGATAAGGTATCTCATTCGAAATCCATTCACAACACTGTTGAGAACCATGACTGCATTGCATGACCTTCAAATGATTAGCAATCCTTTCTTTTAGGCTCAGGAATTTGCCTACCTGTGGAAGGGGAGTCTCTAAAAAAAAAAATTGTAAACAGACGGACGTGAACGACGGAGACCTACGGAAAAAGTAGGCATTTTTTTTAATATGAAGAGTTCTAGAGGCAGTAAATATAAAAGTTCTGCGGGCAAAACAGGGTAGAATTAGTGGTGCTAAAACAGCACGCACTTTCTCGCCTATATATTTTCACGCTAAATTACGCGAAAAGTACTCAAATTTTCGAAAAATAGTAGATGACCTTATTTAAAAATCTATCTTTAAGAAACAAATTTCAATAAGGGAAAAATATTTATCTTTAATATTTTAATTGTACGAAAACTCCGAAAAAATTTGAACTTTTACATTTTTCGAAAAATCAGGATTTTCAACGCACATGGGACCTGCACCCATGCATTATAGTTTTGTTTACTATAATTTGATCTAGTGCTGTTTGTGATTTAAGAGTATTCCGTGTAGGTACGTTCACTGTAATATCTAAGTTAAAAGAATGAATTAAATTGAGAAACTGCTCTTTTTCGTGGGATTCGCTCAGAAAATCAATATTGAAATCTCCACATACAATAATGGATTTAAAAGAACGATTACTAATTTTATTCAGAGTTATCTCTAGATTTTCTAACAAATTGAAATAATCTAAAGCTCGCTTTGTTGGAGGTCTGTAGATGCAAAGTAAGATAATTTTGAGCGGTAGTAAGATGTACAATTGTATTTCAAAAACTTTTTCAACTGCATATAAATTGAATTCTGTCAAGAAGGTAGAATCAATATTATTTCTTACATAAATACACGAACCTCCGTTAGCAGTGCCCTTATTTGATTCCCTCGCTCTACAATAAGATTCTGCAAGGTAAAACTAGGAATTTGGAGTGTCTTTCGATCATTATGAGATAACCAATATTCGGTAAAGCAAAGAACATCTATTTGACTCAGATCACACTGTAATGCTGCCTCGATAAATTCAATTTTATTTGAAAGAGATTGCACATTGTGATGCATTATTAGAATCTTTTGCATGTATCTACACGGATACTTTACTGCTGCATATGACTGTAGTTGCTAATTTTTGCCTCGAGTGCATGGTCGAAGGAAGTATCGTGTCCCAGCAGTGTTGCATTTGAATTACTGATACTGTAATCTACTAAAACCGGTGGTGTTTCACTTTCATCTGATGAAAACCATGTATTGTTTACATTAAAGCTATGACACTTGCCCTTCACATAATTAATAAAAATAAATAAAGTTTAAAAGACAAAAGAAAAGTTAAAAAAAACGTGCAAAATAATTTAAATTTTAAAAAAATGATAGCGGCAGAGCTATTAAAATCCGGCAATCATTAATAAATTTCCTGAAGCAGTGACGAAAATAAGATTTTTCATTACATCTACACAGCCTGCTAACAACCTCGCCTATTTTTTCCAAAATACATAAAAATTATTTGAAAGAAAATTAACTTTTTTAATTAAAGGAAACGTAAGAACAAGAATTTGCAGGAAAGAGTCCATACATATAGAATGTATGATCAAAAATATTTAAGATAATGGAGGGAAAAAAAGTTTACAGCAACTGAGACAATAGGCACATTGACGCCCAATTTTAAAGAATAAGAGAAGCCGATCAACATGGAGGAATGTATTTGTTTTGGACCCGCGTAAAGGAAACACGCTATCAGTTCGTGCTACTTGGCCAGCTTTGCCAGGAAGTCCGGAGTGCATTTATGGTTTCTCTGATAACACACATTTCAGAATGATATTTCCAGACTCGTTAGGTAAATAAAGCTTGGGCAAGCTGCCATTGCATTCACTTGACATTCTGAATAGCAAGAAAAGCCTAAATAGTATTCAGAAGGCACATTTTCTTTCATGTAATGCGTGAGAATACTAAGTCATTTTTACAGTGGACGTTTCCATTCAGTTTTGTTTGGATGTCTAAATACCTAATCATTTCCTTTCAAATGTGGCATACATTTACGAAAATATTTCATTGTTTACCTGATACATCTTTATAACCTGATAAAAGAACAAGTTTGTACAGCCTTAGGATAGATCTACCTACAGATTAGAAATTTGGAACTCGTGAACAGAATTTGAAACAAACAATATTTTCGTCGTGACAAACAAAAGTAATTTCTTGAATTGTTCGTTGAGCGGATCGAATTCAGAATGATTTTAGTGGATAATCCTGACAATTTCAGAAATTCATATTCTTAGCCAAGTCACTCGGCTACTTCATCACATGAATCTGGATAACCATCCATTTCAAAATAGTTTCAATATTGAAAATTATTCTATCGATTTACATTTTTTACTTTCTCAAATACGTACGCACATAAAAAATAACAGACGAAATCGAAGAAAAAGTTGTGTAATTGTGTGGAAAAACGATTTCAAAATTTTAACGGAAATACACGTGTCGGGATCTCTTGTTCCAGAAAAAAAGTGTGTGTGTGTGTGTGTGTGTGTGTGTGTGTGTGTGTGTGTGTGTGGAGAGAGAGAGAGAGAGAGAGAGAGAGGAGTGAGTGAGTGAGTGAGTGAGTGAGTGAGTGAGTGAGTGAGTGAGTGAGTGAGTGAGTGAGTGTGTGTGTGTGCGCGCGCGTGTGTGTGTGTGTGTGTGTGGTGTGTGTGTGTGTGTGTGTGTGTGTGTGTGCGCGCGCGTGCGCGCGCGCGTATCAAAATTCATTAATTTTCTTGCTCTACCGTGTATGTCACCAACGCCCCCAAAAGCCATATTCATAACTTCTCAATAACAAAACAGTCTAACATAAAAATAAGGAACAGATTTTAAAGTGAAATGCTTCACCTTTTAATTGTGTAAAAAGGCGAGCTTAGGTTCTCCCTACCGGCATGTTGATGATTGTGCATTATGTCCTGCCGATAAGCAGATACCAATGAATGAAACAATAGAAACTACTGTCCCGTTCCTCTCTCTTTCGGAAGCAGTGGCGCGTCGCGGAGTCTGGCGCAACGAACGAAGCTTGGGAACGGAGGACATCAAGGGAGCGGTGCTTTCGTTCTCGCAGACACCCGATCGAATCGGACGGCGTGCGGATCAGAAGAGAAACTGGGGGCAAACGGCCCGAAGTAACCCATCGGGTCCGGCAGAACATTTTTCAAAGGGGCCGTCTCTTGATGAGCACAACCTTCTCTGTAAACAGTTTACTTCTATCCATTATTTTTGACTTATTTATTCACGATACTTGTTTATGTAACGTCTTCACGAGTCCAAACACAATACATAGTACGATGTATTTCCAGGTGGCTAAAATAGAATGACTGCATAGTAATAATCGAATTACAAGTTAGGTTTCGCTGCAATTACATCAAACTGTATGTTTATGTTACTACTGTAACTTGCAGGTTTAGACTGGGTACTGGATATAAAATATAACAGACAAGTGGAACTTCTGTAAGCAAAGAGGGGCCAATAAAGATAAAAGATATCCTGAAAGTAAAAAATTCGAAGATTCAAGAGACTCGATGACACAAAAGATCCATTCCTAGGAAAATGGCGACTCATGATGATCTAGATCTAGCCTAAGCCTGAAACTTTCCTGTTACGTGTGTACAGACGTGGATGTGTTTCGAAGTTCAAATGCACGTCTCGTATCGACCCAGGGGCATCATGTGGCACGTCAGCCAGGGAGGTAGAAGACACTCGTGACTCACGAGCATGCCGCAATGTTCGAAAAAGGAGCTTCGTTTCGACATGCCTGGAGGGAGGATTCAAATCACTTTCTTTCGAAATAATTTACCAAACCGAGTCAACACTTAGCAACCGGATACGGATGTTCCTCAGTTTGGAAAATTTGTGAAAATACATAAGGCTTCGATGCAATTTCTTCATTATCATGGGTGCGTGAGATTCATGGCGCGGTTATATAATACATTCTAATTCACTTCCAAGAAAATCACACCAAATATACACACTTGCGAAATAAATACACAATACCGTTGCAAGTGTACCTCATAAAACAATTATTGTGATAAAATGATGTGATATTGAGAAAAATTTTCTCTCTGTTGAAAACTTTTATCCCTGACAAAATGTTTTAAGTCAGGATATGGATAAAGAAACTAATAACCGTGGAAAAAATAAATACAAATGTTCACCTACTAATTTCTTATTTCCCGTAGATCTCGAAGATTCGAGATCCCCCTCACATTCATAAAACTTTATTAATTTTAATTCCCCAATCTCAATATAGAACCAACTAAAATCTGCATGAGGATTAAAGTTATAGTGCCTCTGCGCCAAGAGAAAACGCAAACCATTGTCGCAAGATATGTGAAATGCCCTCGACAGGCACGTTAACGCCATTTACAACAGCTGGCGCCACGTTATCATCTCACTCAATATCTCCGCCCACTATATCTCATCGGATTAAGAGGTCTCCTCGCACGCTTGCGCCAGCACACGTGCTCGCCGGCTGTGGCGAGATGCAGCGTCGATTGTGTTCCTGTGTCCCATCTGCACGAGGGCATGTCAAATTAATGGCCAGGCGCGCAAAGCAAAAACACACGCCGTCGGGGATCTGCTTGTTTCTCCAGCAATCCAAGTTCAATTTGCAGAAATCGAAAACATCCACCGGTCAGAACACACATGCTTCAAAAGAAAGTCTAATTACAAACTGCTTTGTGAATAAACATGCTATATTATATTCCAATGGTTAATATTTAAAAAAAAAAAATATACGACACATATCGTCTGAAGGGAAACTAATGATCATATTCTTCTTCTGATTCCTCATTTCCTTTCACTGTAATCCCTCTCTGGGGGTTAGTAAGTGCTGCTCAGAAAGCCCAGAGTTTTCCCTAACGTAGAAGCACAAGAAAAGTGACGTCCCAAATATCGTTATTTTTGAATTAAGTTAAGAAATATGTTTAAAAAATAATCGATTTATATCACTAAAAAATCTATAAAGATTATTCGCAACACAACCACGATACTGCATAGAATATCCCATAATTATTCCGACAACAAATGTTAAACTCTTATTGTTATTTGAGGAAGTTAAGTGCAATCAGCTTTCCTGACTTTTTTGCTGCATCCGAGCACACAACTCAAATTCTCTGCGCTGCACGGACATCCGTGCTGCAGCTACTTTGTGTTGAGTGGTTTGAATGGGGGAGGGGGGGGGAGGACGGCGGCACAATTTTTCTCCGAGTCGCGCGGGTACGAACCCTTTCCGCCGCGTCAAGACTCATCCCTACCCCCTCACCGCAACACGGCTGCAGCACGTGTGTGCACAATGGTGCATTGCAGAGTATTTGAACTGAGCGCCCGCAAGTAGCCAAGAAGTCGAGTTACCTCAGAAACGAAAATCGTTAATGGAAGCTAACTGCATCAAAATTCTTAAAATAAAGATAAATACTCTACACGATTTAATCATCTTAGCCCGCAAAATAAACGCCTCCGGTCAGATTAAAACCGTCCTCCTCCGAAATAACCATTTTTATACGAGCGACTTCTCATTAGCACCGACGCTAAATTATTATATCAAAAGGCCTACTTGACACTTTGGAGCCGGATTGACGCGTAACGCGTGCCAGACATGTGCTGTTCTTTAACTAATGATGAGTTCAACTTTAAAAAGAACGCGATACTGCAATAAATTGGATATTTGCATAGTTTACCCGTATCGGTATAGTATGATGTAAAGCAACATTAAATCGTAAGCACCGCACAGAATCGCATTCATTTACTACCTCTAAAGACTTCAGCACAGGCGTCACATTTGGCCTTTGATTGGGCAATGAGTTCTTTCTCCTTCCTAAAAAAAAAATTAAAAATGTAAAAATGCACAAAATAATTATCGGAGAGCAGTGAAGTCTGTATCATCAATCATTACAGGTTTCACACGTCAAGTCGAACGAAGTCACACGTCAGTGTGAACGTATTTAGGGTAGATAGTCCGAATGTTTACTATTGGCGTTCCCGTGCTCCTTCCCACAAGTCATTTTCATTATTCTACAATCATTTGTACGATCTTTAATGATCGCAAAATCATTAACTCATTAATAATTTCATTCGTCATTAGAGCTTACGCTAAAACATCACAAAACCGAACTACAAATGCAATAATTACTTTTCACCAGCAATTTTTATATTTTCGTAAATGATGCCTATTATTTTTTATTAAAGCTTGTTCCAGGTCATTTAAGAGAGCGCCGCACAAACATTTCACGTCTTTTTTCGCGTTTCCTAGTTTTTCCAGGAAATGGACGCCCAAACACAATTATTTCGAGGAAAAATTGTTCGTCAAATTAGGAATATGGTAAAACTTCCGTAGCGCGTACATTTTTGAGCACCTCGGGCAGTTACAACGAAGTGTATTCGCAGATTCGGCAGTGCAGGCGGCGGCGGCGGCGGCGCAAGTGGCGAGAGAGCGGGTCCCACGTCGACCTCTCGCTGGCCTTGTGGGGCGGGTGCGACCTCGCCTTCAGCATCCGCCTGCGTCCAGAGGCGCTGCGGGCGGCGACGTCGCGCCAGAGGTGGTCGGGGCAGCCTCACGCGCGAAGGTGCGGGAGGCGCACAAGTGCGAGACGGACAAGCTTTCTGGCGCGAGATTGCCGTTTAAATAGGTAACAAATCGGGGTGTCAATTAGCAGTTTTCTCCAGTGAGGGACCGGGTGAGGTGGCTCAGGGAATGAACTGATGTCAATGCCGTGCCTCTGACCGAGAAGTCCTGGAGTTCGAGTCCCGACGGTGGCAGGATTTTCGTCACTGCCTAGACAGCTAGGTCGAATTCAGCCACCATCTGGAGGAGAATTCTAGCAGCCGGTTGCTCTGATCGATAGTTTTCCGTGGTTTCTCCGATCAATACCAGGCGAATGCCGGAGCAGTACCCTACCAAACGGGCCACGAACCGCGCGCGATCTTTGCTTCTCACTTCCTCTCCTATTCTAACCTTTACACACACTTACATGGACTACACTAATTAATGATTTCGGGCACGCCAACTGTGAAGGACATTAGTCCCGGAAGTGTAGTGAATGTATTTTCCTCGGGATATTGTGATTTTTACACCCGCTGGATGGTGAGATCTGGCACCTAACCATCGGTTAGCAAGGCTTTCCCAACCAGGTATCTCCAACCAGCGAGGCACCACCCCAGTCGAGATAACCTCTAAGCTCCCGACCGGTCTCTCGTCATGTGTGTTAGTGCAGTGCATGGAAGTGTATGTTTAAGTACGGGCGTGACGATAGGACAAGGAAGAAGTAGGAAAGATCGCACGCGGTCCGTGGCCCGTTTGTTAGGATACTGCTCCGTCATTCGCCTGGTATTGATCGGAGAAACCACGGAAAACTACTGATCAGAGCAGCCGGCCACTATCTATGTTGCTAGTGTCGAAAATGCTGCCATCGTCGGGACTCAAACCTAGGACCTCCCAGTCAAAGGCACTGCAGTGACATCCGTTGATGCCCTTTCCCGGTTTGACCACCTGCAACTCTGCATCACTGTGATACGTGTAATGGTGACCGGACCGGACTTTGAGTTGTAAGAAAAAATGGAAATCTCTGGCCGCGAGATCCGGGCTATAAGGTAGATGGTCAAACCCCTCCTAGCGGAACTGCTGCACAAGATTCATTGTGAGCTGTATGTAACAGACCTTGTGATAAACCACCCTGAAATCCGAATCCCTCGAGTTCTATCTCTTCTTACCCCTTTCAGAAATTAATTGACCGGTCAGGGAATCACAGTGCCGCAGAGTTCCAGGTGGCTGTAAAACACTGATAATTGTCCCAGGAGGCAGACTTCTACGACACAGGGACACAAATGTTGATCCCATGGTATGACGAATGTCTCCATTCTGGTGTTTTTTTGTGAGAAAATAGTGCAATACATGCTGTCTCTGCGACAATAAAGTTTTTCTTCGAAACTATCTTCTTTTTGTTCACGATCAAGGGAGACTTGCTTTCTGGATACGCCTTGTATAAAAAAAAAAAAAGAAACATTCTCTTCCGGAAGCAAGAAATTCCGTAATTTTACGCAATTCTTGAAGACTGTATCATCCGCGTGACAGAGGCGGAAGTTGACAAACAAGTTGGAAGCGTTTGGCGCCCTGCCAGTTGCTTTGTGCTTGGCTGGGATTCCCTGTCAAAACGTTAAGACGCTCCACAGAAGTGTAGAACGAGTCGTCTTGTCAAGTCAAGCAGTGGTGTAAATGTTCGTGAATACTGTGCATGTGGTGTACGTAAAAGTGGGTTCGTAAACAGTTTTGATTGAATACAACATGGTGCTCCAACTTGGTACAAAAACGTAAGTATAGTTTTCATTCTGGTTTTGACGGAAAATGAAGGTGACTTCTTGAACTGTCTTATTATTTCAGACAATTTAGCAGTAGAAAAAGAAAAGAGAAAATATTTGGAAGAATTTATTAAGAGCGTATCAGCAGAAAAAGGATAGCGACAGGGGACAGATTCGTCAGTGGTAATTTTAAACTCATAAGAGACAACCAATTTTAATATGAACAACTCTTTACGTTGATACTTCTTTTATTCCATTTTTACGGCTTACTATTACATTTTAACAGACAATATAAAAACCAAATAAACCTAAAAAAAATCCTATTTATAATCAATAATAAATCATAATTACTTAGAATTTACTGTTATGATAACAATGGATTAAGAACAGTATCTTGGTAGTTTATCTTGATACGTAGATAAAGAATACACAAAGAATTTTACTCTAATTTTCTCTCTTTCTTTCAAGTGTTGACAGTTATCATAGCAATTTGTAGTATAATATTTTCATCATTCATTATTATAAAATTTTAATTTATTTCGAAATTTCGTACGTTTTTGTAGTAGACCTACACATGATGTTGAAAACACTGAAGATGAGGATTTTTTAAAAAAATCTTGTTTGTTTTGTGGGGTTTGTTTAATCATTTTTTCATTGAATAAAACAATTTCATACAATTGCGATTGACGATACCTCATTCACCTTTAACAGTATTGTGACTATGGAGTAATTAGAAAGATAAGAAAGCATTTTGTGAGAGGTAATTTCTCTCTGGCATTTCACAGACGAAATGGGTCAGTCCGACGAAGGTCAATCAGACATTCGACTAATGCAACGCCACGCCGGGCACCTTCCGCAGATGACGCTGCAGACGCCAGAAGAACTGCTCGCCAGAAATCTGACAATGGAACTTCACAGGGAAGTTCCCAAGTAAGAGTCCGGCAGAACTGAATTGATTAAAAATCCATCTTTCTACTTTTTTAATTCTTCGATTCTGTTTCTGATTTTTATTTACGTAGATTGATAATTGTTGGCCCTACGATCGATTGTTAGTGATTTCGAGCGCGTCAACTACCCGTAAGTGTAGAGCATGTTTTTCTTGGAGGGTAGCGGTGTTCTTCCGCCGCGGGATAGAGATCCGGCGCCGACCTACCGTCGGTTAACGGAGTTTTCCCCAACCAAGTATCTCCCACCAGCAGGGCACCGCCCCAGTCTGGACAAGCTCTAAGATCTCGACCGGTCTCCCGGCATGTGTGGTAGAATAGTGCATGTTAGTGCAAGAGCGTGTAAGGGGAGAAGATACAAGGAAGATGTAGGAAAGATAGCGCGCGATCCGTGACCCATTTGTTAGGGTATTGCTCCAGCATTCGCCTAGTGTTGATCGGAGAAACCACGGAAAATACCGATCAGAGCAGCCGAGTGCTAGAATTCTCCTCCAGACAGCGACCGAATTCGACCTAGCTGACAAGCTAGTGTCGAAAATCCTGCCACCGCCGGGACTCGAACCTAGGACCTGCCTGTCAGATGGACTACAGTGACATCAGCTAATACCCTGAGCCATCTCCCTGTTTGCCCCAACAAGTTTCACACTATATTGTACAATATATGCAGGGATGTTAATTGGAATTATTAATTGATAAAATGTGCAATTTATTATTACATTTGTAATGCCGTATTTGAAAACAAAAAACAACAAACAAACAATTAAAAATGTTTACTCGCAAGCACAAAAAGTTTAACTGAATGATAATGTGTTTACAATGAAGTTACAAAAAAAAAACAACAACAATACAAAACTATAAATTTTATTATTGTCAGACAAACATTCTAGAGTATTCTCATACTTCAACCAGGTGCTCAACTTAACACCACGTTTACGAGAATTTTCAAACAGGGCTCTCAACTCTCAATAGTCAAATATGATCAATTATCGTTCAGAAATCACAAAAAGAAAACCTATTAAACGTTTTTTGGAATGTGTCTTGTGATTTAACAGTGTAACAAGGAATTTGTTGGGGGAGGCGGCATTTATGACCCTGAACGCATAAAAATCAAATTACATCCAACCAAAAATACTTTTCAAAATCTGAAAATATTACAATACTTGTAAAATTGAACAAAAACGACATAACTAAAAGAAGAAGTTCAAGCGACTAATTTTCAGAGTGAAGCAAATCGAGCTTAGGGCCTCAAATGACCCTAGAGTCGAAGGGTTTAGAATCGGTTTATAATTGATCAGACTATTTTGTTTATAAATGAAATTTCACCGACGATCGTAACATTTATTGGTGTTTTTATGTACCATACCTATCGAGAAAAGGAAAATGGGGAACACTACGAAAGGAAAAATGGAAAACACTATTTTCAATGAATAAATCGCCTTCGGCTTTAATTGCTTGTGAAAAGAATCATTATATTCTTTACTTAGGTGTTTCGATACATAAAGTAAGAGGTAATACTTTTTCGGTACCAGTTAGATGCAACAGAGACCAATCAGACACATTTCAGGGAGTCCACAGTAAGAGAAATATTGATTTTTACAGCCATATTTGAAACATATCCCTCAGATAGAATACTGTTCAATAAATTTAAATTCGAGAGTGACGTAAAACCGTCGACATTCTCAACAACAGCTTGTCGGACCAAACCGATCAGTTTCCACATTCCCGTTCTTCCCGGTCAATAACCTACACACTTCACAACAGTCTCTCGTTGAGCGAAACGGTGCATTATTTGTCGCGCCTCAACTCAAAAGAAAAATCCTCCGCGTCGCGGCGGTTATGGGTGTTTTTGAACGAGCGTCGGAGGGAACACCTGGCTGGCCGCGAGTGACGGTTGGAGAACCCGGTAGCGGGACCAGGCCTTGGGGCGGCGCGACAGAGGCGCGTGCAGCGGTTCGGTCCGGCCGGGCTGCAGGCGGAGGGGGAGATGGAGGCAGCTGACCCGGTAGGCGCGCGCTGGCTGCGTGACGCAGGCGACCACGCCTCGCCCCGGCGCGCGTGCCGCTTGCCACGCGGACGACTTGCCCACTTAGCCCTAATGCGAAGGGGGCGGGGCCCCGCAGCTCGGATGCGGAGTCGGAACTATAGTGTCACCCATGTCGGAGAGAATAATTTCTTATTACACTAGTGTACGTAGTGTGGAGAAAGTAAAGTACGCCCCCCCCCAAAAAAAGTCATTCCGTTTGCGAACAACACTAGCGTCTCAAAACCAAGAGTTTCTCCAAAATTGATAAATCAATATCAATATTTTCAAAACTAGATCTTTAAATGATATTCATGTACAGTTAATAACTATACATGCAGTCAAATTATTCCTAGTTTTTGCATAATTTCAAGTCAAATCGTGGCAATTTTCTAGGAATAGCTAAACTGTATGTTCAAAAAAACAAACAACGGTTGTAATTTGTTCTTTAAACTTCGTTCAAAGGTAGTTCACAATTCACAGAATTCAATGGCACATGTACCATTGTCAATAAAACTTGAAATTTCAAAAATCAAAAATATGTGTTTTTTTCGAATCACTGGCGTGTCGTTTCGCGAAAAAAGTTTTCCAAGAGATTACAAATTACACGACGAAGTATGTGCTGTTGTAGCGCTTCAATTTTTCTGAAGCAGTGTCGCCACGTGAATTCAGCAACACGATGAAACTCTGATCCCCTCGTCCCGCCTTCACATGTATGTCCCCACCACTTCTTGAAGATTTCAGCGTGATTTTTAATTCATGATAGAACCTTCTAATACCGTAATTACCAGGGACGGTTCGACACTGACAATGTCGTACGCAGGTTTGTATAAATTCGATGCAATTGGAAGGACAGGTAAACGAAGTGGTAATGAATTCACTCATTCCAAACGTGTCGCATGTACGATACTTTAAAGGTCCCGGGTGTGTTTAATTCCATTGTACAGTTGGTTAGTTCAGATCCCGGTGGATTCAAATATTTATTTATACATTGTGTAATACAATACAATGCTACACTTTCAACCATCACTTTTATCCATTCCTATTAGTCTTGCATTCATTCAAATAGAGCTGTTGGTAGAAAGCTAATTTTATTATTCGCGCGTCGAAAGAAAACAAAGGTATTTTCAAGTGACCCCAAACTTCGGAAATGAAAATCTAGAACAATTGGGAAACTAATACAACAGTAAATAGTTGGGGATGCAACATAATCCGTAAGAATATTACATCAGAAAATCCTCTAATGTCTATACCGGAGGAAGAAAAATCGCTTATTTCTTTAGCCTAATGTAAAGGGCTACTTGCATTTTTTGAAGGACTCGATGAAAACGTGGTAACATTACTTCAAATGAATTTCACAAGTTCCAACGATTTCGATAACGTTAATTTTGAATATCCGATCCATCAAACAATGTACTTCCCCGGAGACCTTAATTTTCTCGGCAACGTCCGCATTTGGAAGCACACTTCCTTGGCACTGATTTGATCATGCTTCCCATCAAAATTCTTTCGCGCGTTTTGCCACTCACACATTACGGACAATTTAGCTAATATTTCAAGAATTGTTAGTTGGGCGGAGGGCGCGATCTTCCGGGTTTCACCTGTTCGGTGCATCCGTATTCACTTTCGCGAAGTGATCTGACACGAGCAGAACAGGTTTTCTAAGCGCGCCAAAGATCAACATTCGACTATTTGCAAGTATACTCCTCTGACGGGTGTCATCTATAATTTATCATAATATTCAAAACTGAAATATGTAAAGAAAAATAGATTTAAGACATCGTATTTCGTATACACCAACTCATTTAATCTTTTCACATGGAATTCAACAGCAATGTCAAACAAATTATTTAGATATAATTAAATCTGATTCATTTTAGACACACAAATTTTGTAAAATATCATGAGAAACTCTGTCAAACTAGATACTGAAAAAAAGTTCACAATAATGTTACAACCACATACAATAAAAACACTTGTCAAATGTTGCACATCCCTCAATAGCATAGTGTGTACTTTTTTAAAAAATTAATCACAGCCAAACTCAAATACAGTCAACATTGGGATAACAAAATTAATGTGTAGATAAAAACTCACCGATTTGAAACATCAACTTGGGAGACTGATGGAGCAGCATTTGTGCCTTTACGATGGGAGATCTCTGATTTGAAATCAGTGTGAGGAGAGAGGGTTTCTCCAAAGCTTGAGTGAATTTCAGCCACCTGCAACTACAATCAATCAGAAAATGGAACTTAATATAATTTACTCTAAAACTTGAATAATGACATTCTCACACAAGTTTACTAACCTGCTTTCCATTTTTATCTCTCTCTGATGCAGGGACGTCATTTCTCACGGCATCAACCACAATTTTGTGTGTTTTATGAACTTCTGAATTTATTTCTAAAATGGCATTTTCAATAGTACTATTTCCATCTTCAATTCTCGTCAATTTTAAATCAAAATCACCAGACACATCCAGAAGACTATCCACAAGGGAATAATAGAAAAAGATGTTGGTTAAAGTTTAACATATACATTAAAAATTAAACTTAAATTTTTAATTATGTCACGTCAAATGAAAATACTGACCTTGATAGAATAATTAACAATATTACAGCCCAGAAAGTGCCGCGGACCGTAATCATCTTCTATGTGTAAACGTCCTTAGTAGAATGTTCATTTTCACTATTCTAAAATGCACTTCGTGATTTTTAAATTACATGCCATTTAAACGTTCTCATAAACGGTATTGCACAAATTCTTGGTTATTACCACTCACACCAGGTTTCGTAACCATTTGCGAGCACATTTCACAAATAAACAAATAAATGACAAATACATTTATGAAACACACGCAAAATGTACCAGAAAGTATTAAAACTAACACTTTGGGCCCCCTATCCGTTCCCCGTACACCCACTACAACTCGCACTCACTAACAGTTACAGTAGTTGTTGGCCGTTGTTGGCTGACTGCGCGTAACGTTTCGTTTTTGTCAGTGTAGTTCATGTAGTGGCCACACGGAGCGGTACTGCCTTGCATGTATTGACAGTTCTTGCGAATTCCCAATGAAGGCGCGATGTAAAAGCCCATGACGCATCATGAAGGCCGAGGTTGAGGTTATAGGAGGGATTTACAAGGGCCGGCTGTCAGTAACAATGTAGTACGGGTTCGTCGTTGCAAGGAACATGTTTTCTGTAGGAGCTGGAGACGCTGAGCGGCATGGTTCACCTTTATATTCTACAAATGAAAGTCTTTCACGGGAAAAGAAGGTATATCTTCTTACCGATTGAGATTATTTCACGTTTTTTTCTATTTCCCTTATTTATGTATTGTTCAGATTTTTGCTAATGATATTTCGACTTTATCTATAATTACAATTACTTTGTCAGTATTTGTGATGACTTTTCATTAAACGTGTTCACAGAAAAATCAGAATACTCCCTACAGTCCCGTTGTTATGGTTTTACAACCTCGTTCTTCTCCGAATTACACAACACCACTGAGATGCAAGGATTTTTATTGTAGTTCTAACGCTGTTTGTCGAATTTGTCATGAAGGTAGAGTATAGCTTTGCTAAATCATAGAACAGTTTTCCCTTTTAGAGTGTTCCAGTAATTTTTATTGCTCTTTTTTAGAGGACACTCCTGAATCTCTCATTTCACCATGTAACTGCATGGGTAGCTTGGGACGCATGCATAGAAAATGTCTTGAAAAGTGGCTGTCTATGTCAAATTCAGATAGATGTGAAATATGCAAGTATAGATTTCATGTTACTTACCGTACACGGCATATTGGACAGGTAATATACTTCACATATAATTCATGTATATGTTTAATATTTCTTTGGATATGTTTTATCTTTTACATGCATGATTCAAAACAATTTCAGTGGCTTCTCTCCGATGGTGTCATGGGTCCAAAATGTTTTCTTGGTGACATGATTTGTTTACTAGTTCTTCTGCCATTGAGTATAATGTCAGTTTACCTCTGTGCCTTTGCTGCTCATAGCTATATGAATAAGCATGAATGGCAAGCCACAGGGCTGGCTTTGCTTTGCTTGATTTTACTCATTGCATTTGTTATTTGGAGTGGACTTACTTTCAGGTATGCAATATATTGGCATAGCTGTCCAAGTGTGTTTATTACTTAGGTAGTGTAATTCAATATTTATTTATATTTGGAAAATAAAAATATAGATTGATTAAGTTAAGTGCGATTATAAAACCTTTTTTTTTTTTTCAGATTCCACTATTTGAGATTCCGTGATTGGCAACGATCTAATTTGATAGTGCAAGTAATAGTCAATCCAAAAGTGCATCATTCCATTGAAACTAAGGATATTAACCAAGAGAGAAGGCATAATACTCCAGAGAGTCATACTTCTGTTCCAGAGGCAAATCTTGATTACAGCATTGATGTGAATGCATTGGCTCTGAGTCTTAATGGTCTTGGAATGGTAGAGACGAGACTTTAAAATGGGTGAAGATTGTCTTGTGAAAAACCCTTCATTATAGTCGTGGACTATTATGAATATGCATATCAGTGCAAAATATTTTTCTAGTTTTGTGAAGTAATAGTAGTACTGTTTATATTTTGTCAGATTGTTTCTATATGAAAGTATTACCATTTGAAGCATGTACAAACAACTTTTAATATATTTTAGATTTTACTTATTTACCAGACTGTTAAATATTGTACTTCACATTACAGCTATTTTTAGAAGCACAATTGTAGTTTTAAACAACCCAGTAATAGTAATGTGATATTATATCTGAACTTTAAGATCTCTCTACCACTGTGATAATTATATGTTAAGTATTTTTCTGAAATCAAGAGAATTCAAGCAATATATAAATGAAATTTTTTGATAGTTAATATTGTTTTAGTTCTCTTTGTGCTTTTAATTTTAAATTTGTTTAATTACCAAAGAATTTGATGTATTAGACTCACTAAACTAGTCATGAACTTGTGCCTTCACTACATCAGATAGTTTTGTGAATTCCATTTTATCTTTGTTTCCCATGAATGTTTTTAAATGTTGTATTTTAAATAAAGGAGATTTTTAAATGGATCTGTGGAGCCAAAGAGTGTGAATCATTTGTGTATATTGTAAATTTATCTGGAATATATTTTATTATTGTGTATGGAAAAATACAATAAAAATATTGTTCAATTTTTTTTTATCCTTTGCTATTTTCTTTTTTTCCCATTGTTAATTGGGAACAACTGTGTTTTTATTAAAGCTGAGAATAGTCTTCCAAATCTTTCAAGTTTTATTTTGCAGAACAATAATTGCAAAGCAACCTTCCCTGATGGAGTGCAATGATTTAGATGACAATTTGCTGCAAAAGAAAGTGTGTTTGTGTGTGTGGGGGAATATTCCCCCTCCCCCTTGTGAAACAAATTACAATGATGTAATTTGAATTTACGAAGAATTGAAGGATTCTGGTACCCAAATTGAACCAATGAAATGCTTAGTTGTATCTCAGATTTGGTCAGTTACTGTCATTATTGAAACATGAAGTGCTTACAAGGATTACAAGCAGCTCTTCAAAATAGAGAGCATTACATCTGTCATGTAATTCCTATAAAGCAGAAGGATAGTCAGGATTATATTCATGGCGACTTACTGGAATATTCGTAATTAGTAATTTTGTGATAAAGCTGATACTGAATCATCACCATATTGATTAAAAAACTGTGAAATACATACTGCAAATTTACAAGCATTGTAATCAAAGATTAAATAATATATTTTATTTCTTGTGTAAAGATTAAAATAATGGGGTGGGGGGGACATCTAGTCATCTGGGATTACATTACTATTAAGACCCAGAGCAGGCTGTTATTAGCATTTAAATATAATGGTATAGGCCAACCTTTTTTCAAAGAGAAAACTTTTTAAATTTCTTATATCATGATTAGAAAACGGCTTCAAGCAGCTGGTTTAATATGCCCTCTTGCATATTAGGAAGTAATCTCAGAATAAAATACTAATAGGAGTGCAGATTACGAGATGGCAAGCTTGTGGAAATGTATTATCTTTGTATAATTCTAAGTTAAAAGTATTCAGGTCTCTTCCCATCAAAATTATATGTTCACAAATGAGAACAGGTACAATTTTTCATTATTTTCTTGGGCTTTTATCCAACTGACAGCCAGTTACCCTTTACGTCCCATGGGATGCATATTTGACCTTTCACTAGCCATAAACACACTTGTTTCCTCTGCTTTGGGGTCAGCAGATCATGGAGGTCCTTCCCAACAATACACACCTGAAAGACAAGGAACAAACAACTGCGCCCAAGGCAGGACTCGAGCTTACCACCTTTCAGACCAAAGCACTAAGTTGGTACAAGCTCTTACCCACCTCGGCCATCCAGGTTGGCACAGATACAATTTTAAATGTATTAAAATACAAAACAAATTAAAATTAATAATAACTATTGGGATAATATACTAACTAGGCGATAATATTTTAATGTGTTATGTATAATATGTTATATATAATATTATTGTGTTATGTAAATGTGTTATATATAATAATTATTTTATTACACAGCTTTGAATTCATATCTCGGTTAGGGAAGTCAGGCAAAATTCATGTCTGAACAGTCATGGAGGAAAAAGATATCTGTGGAACAGAATGTTTTCAATAGCCACATATATGATGCAGGATATGAGTCGTCACCTGCAAGCTTCAAGATTTATTGTGGAAGTTGAAGAGAATGTTATAAAGTTGGGGACTTAAAAACACAGGCATCTCAAGCATATGAAATTGGGGTGGTGGATATCAAAAGTGTGTGCCTTCACAGAATTTTTGTGGAAGCTGGCGGTTTTTTAATGGAAGTTGATTAAATTGAAGTTAACTAGATGCAGATGGTAGGGTAGTAAAAAGGTGAAGTTAAGTTGGAACTATTCATGAAGTCAATAATACACTCTCATGTGTGTAGCCAGAATTTTTATCAGGAAGGGAGGGATAGGAGTAAAAATTATTCTTATTCTTGTGAACAAGGTTGATATCTTGAAATTGACCTTGCTTGAAACTCTTATAAGTCTATAGGCAATAATTTTTCCTGTATATGTTCAAAAAGTACAATCCATTGTGTTGATTTTCTGTTCTTCTTGATCTTTATCTGGTTTTAACCTTTTGTATGTTGGTGAATGGCTGCTCTACACTTATGGTACATTTTATATAAAAGAGATAAGAAGTTCGAAGGTTTAGGAGGGAGTAGCTGCCCTCTTTGCCTATGTCCGTGTACACTCTAACAATAAATTGAGAAAACAATGATAATTATGGGATGATACTAGAGGCACAGCTGCTGTACTTCAAAATATTGTGTTTATGCTGCCTCTTCATTAGATAAGAAAATACAAGATAGTCCTACACCTATCTGCCAAATCAGAAGAATCATCATAACATTCTGTGCTCATGATTTTTGCCTAATGAAGCACTTCAAAACCTTCTTGGGTACATCATATTACCATTTCATGATCTGAATGTTATTGGCATTGTTATAATATGTTATTCTGGAATGAATGAAGTAAAAACTAAATTAAATTAAAACTACAGAAGTTGAAAATACCGGGCAGACATATCCCCCCTGCAGACATGATTGCGATTAAGAAAATGTAGATAGAATTCTGAGATTAATATGATTCTGAAAGAATGATTTGTTATGGTTTAGGAGGTTATATGAATGGACTATTCAAGCATAAAAAATGACTTAAAAAAAAGATCTCGTTAGTTCTATCTCAAGGGAGTCTTGAAGTTCACAGGTAAATTCACAGTATAAGTTAGCTAAAACACATGTTTTATATCACTAACTGTAAGATTAATTTAGATCAATATTTTATAAATACCTTTTAATTTGAAGTGTAATTTTAAATAATTTGAAAACTAGAAACTACTAGTGTACCCATGCACCTCCCTGGGTGGCTCGTTGGTTAGCATGCTCACTTTCCACAGCACAGCCCCAGGTTCGATTCCTGGCCAAGGCAAATTATATCTGTGTACTTTCCGTGTATCAATTGTTGTGTGAAGATGAGAAAGCCGACTCTAAGGTTATGAAGACTAGTATATACAGTGAAGGGATGTCTTCAAGTTAACCACTCCTTATCCCATGGTCGAGAGGCTGGGTCACTGCTGATCAGCCAAGTTTTCAAAAAAATGTGTTGATTTGTTTAAAAAATATGTTTTGACTTCAAAGTACATACAGAATACTAAATAAAAATAAAAAAACATGCAATTGATATTTCAAATGGTTTATTCAGTATTATAGACATGTTTTTGGAACAATTTATAACACTTCCTTCAAAACTACATTTGAAGCAATTTTACAATCTTCCTTGCCAGACTGCTTTTTGCTTTCCTTGATAGTAATAAAGATGTTAGAAAAGCTTTCTACACTTCAGATAGCTATGTAAAGCTATCCATGTGAAAATATAAGATCTAACAAATACAACTCCAGACTTTGCAATTTTTGAAATTGCAATGCAATGAAGTACTGGGAAGTGTTAATCTAACAAAAATGTATTAGAATGTCCACTGCTGTCTGAGTGTTGTGGTTTGCATTTGACATGAATATTTAGATGCATGCTCTTTAACAAATCCTTTATAATTCTAAAGTTAATGTGCAATTTGTCAAGTCTCTGACTAAAGAAATTCTCTTTCTTTAGAGACCGCATTTAAAAAGACTGGTTCCATGTGGGAGCTGCAAAATTCATCTATACTACTGAAATAAAATAGGAGAAGATTTTCAGTAAATTATACTTAAATTTGAGTGCATGTTGAGTTCAGTTCCTTTTTATATTTATTTTAGCCTTTTTATGTTTACATATTTTAAAGCCAGATTATTTGTTACACAGGATCTTCCCTCAGGCGACACGATTATTGAAAATATTTACAGTCATGTCTCACATTCTGGAATAATGAAGTTACCTGACATCTTGAAACAATTACTGAAAATATTTGTAACTCTTCTCAGTTAGAAAGAAAATGAACATATTCTATGTTTTAACTTGTGGCATACTGAGGAATTAGTTATGTGTTCATGTCGTAATTTTTCTATGAACTTCCAGAATTTCATTTAACACAAAATTAATATCTAGTATAAATAGTAAAAGTGAAATATTTAAATGTAGTCTTTCTGCACAGATAAATGTTATTTATGTATGAACATTTGGGAAGGTGAGCACTATCTACTATAAATTGTGGTCCATCATGGAGCAAAGTTGCAAAATTGCTGCTCTACAACCTATAAGCCAAGAGTAATCATTTATCTTTTTATTAACTCTACCTCTTTGTATGCAATTATAAGCAACCTGCAATGAGCTTTGAGTAAAATGAAGGTATTTGTCTTTAAATTACTGTTTTTGAATATAATTGTGTTTTGTAAAGTGTGTATGTGATTATGTTTTTTATCAATTGAAGTTTTAATGACATTGGGACTTTGTCCTCAAAACGTTTTACTAGCAGTGTTTTGTGATTTGCATGTTATATTGTTCACAATTTAGCTATGTGTGTTAGGTTTTGTATTATTTTGTATGAACTCAAAAAGGAGTTGGAACTGTACTCAAAATGCAGCGTTACAATTATTAATGAAAATGAACGTAAACATCCACAACCAAATTGTTTGTATGTTAAGCCCCCAAGACCTAAATATTTACAATCATCTTTATTTATGACATGGGAACTCTTAGTTTTTGACAAAGTGTGGCAATACAATAAACTTGAGTAACAACTTTGAAAAAGAATGATTGTTTGATAATGAACATCAATGATTGTTTTCTTATGATATTAATTTCATTCTAGAGTAAGTTGCAATTATTGGTAGTAAATTACACTATTTATGTAAGTATGTATTGGAAGAGTCAAAATATAAAATGACATGAAAGAAGATTTAGAAATCTTTCTGATTCCATATATATATTTGTGCTTCACCCCATAAATTTATTTTTTCTTTCGGTAGATGATCCCTGTTCCATCAAATATGAAAATAGTTCTCTTTGCTAAACAGAAGAATAAGTTAAACAATTGATGGGTCTTTCAATTCAATACTATTTAAAATAAAATATCCATGATACTGAAATGAAAACGAAAACTTATTGCAAATTGTATTGTGTATTCTAAGTTCCTTCAAATTAGTCTTGGTTTAAATGAGTGAGAATATATTGCAGTGTCTGAGATAATATAATTCTGGGGAAATACTATATTCAATAGAATGTTTGTTTATGAAGAGAAAAAAGGAAGGTCATACGGTATGTACATATATACTAAATGTGTGTGTGTGTGTGTGTGTGTGTGTGTGTGTGTGTGTGTGTGTGTGCGTGTGTGTGTGTGTGTGCGTGCGTGTGTGTGTGTGTGTGTGTGTGTGTGTGTGAGTGAGTGTGTTTTTCGAGTGTAGGTGGAAATCTTCAAAAGACACCATACGGCCCGTACCACATGATAGTGTGAGATTTTTACCCACTAAAACCACCTCCCTTCTCCCCTATCCTCCCCGCGGAACCGCCGTCAGACATTACATCACGGAGAGTGGATCAGAGTGACTTAGTCCAAGCCACTTCTCTTCGCCACATCTTAGGAAGGATTCAAGTTGGATCAGTCGACTTCCCTTCTTTCCCTTTCTATTCTCCTGAGCTCAGCTATTATGGTCTGCGCATATGCGCTCACCGCATTGGTTTCTGAGGCGAGCATGCACCCAACCATTGCTTCGGGTGTCAGCGGGTCGATCCCGAGTATATTCATAACGTGCCGTCGCTGCAGATGGTATCGCGGGCACTGGAAGAACACATGCTCGGCGTCTTCGACAGCAGGTTCACATAGTGGACAGAATGGGGTTGAACCTGTGGAGATATGCCAGAAAGCATCCATGTCCAGACAACAGCTGAGTCAAGAAGACATTTACTTCGCCGTGTTTACGGTTGATCCACGGTGCAATGGAGGGAATGATGCGGTACGTCCATCTTCCTTTAATGGACTTGTCCCATCGATCCTGGCATTCGAGCAGTGTTGTCGAGCAGTCTGGGTTCTCCTCTTCTTTGTGATATCGCCCCCGTCTCTCCTGCGCCAAGATATCGACAGGAGGCATCCCCGCGATGACGCACACTGCATCGTTTGACACAGTGCGGAATGCACAAGCTACCTGCAATGCTGATAACCTGTACACTGACGTCATCCGCGGTGACCACCTGATCGTGACACCGGAACATGTCGCGTGGATTGGCCCATTCTGGGTCCATAGAGCAAGACGGACCTGACAATCAAGGCCAGAAGATTCCGTTTCTCCTGACAGAGCCGTATGTTGGGCATTAGCCTCGACAGTGCTGCATTAATTACCGCCGCTTTATTGCTATTCAGGTGGTCAGCAAATGTCAGACAGGCGTCAATCATCAGGCCAAGATATTTGATCGACGGCTGTGATGTAATAAGGTGGTCTCCAACTTTCAGAGTGATGGTTTTTCTCTTTTTCCTGCTAGTGATCAGGATAACAGTCTTGTGCTCAGCTAACTGCAGACCTGAGGACTGTGCCACCGACTAACAATAGCGATCGCTTCGTTGCAAATGTACAAAATTTCCTCAGTGTATGTCGCAACGGTGACGATAGTAATGTCGTACGCGAAACCAATAACCAGCCTTCTGGGAGGGGAAGCCGAAGGACTTCATCATACATCACATTCCATAATGGTGAATCCAATACCGACCCTTGCGGGACACCAGCGGTGACATTATGTACCTTCGGTCCATCATTTGTATCGTAAATCAAGTCTCTATTACTCAGATACTCGGCCACAATCTTCCTCAAGTACGTTGGCACCTTAAATCTGTGGAGAGCTTGGTGAATATTTCTCCATCTGGTCGAGTTGAATGCATTCTTAATATCCAACCTAACGACAGCATAGTACTATTTTGGGCCTCTCTTCCATCTGCTTCCTCCAATTGCTTGTCGGGCGGTGTTAATGACAAGATGGACTGCGTCAACAGTCGAGCGGGCTCTGCGGAAACCATACTGATTTTCCGAAAGGCCTTCTCTCTCCTCTACAGCTTTCTCCAGTCTGGTACTAACAATTCTCTCCAGAACCTTGCCAGCTGTGTCAAGCATACACTGTGGCCGGTATGGCGATGGATCTTCGGGAGATTTATTCCCCTTAGGGAGGAGCACCAGGCGCTGTTTTTTCCATCTTTCTGGGTACACCCCTTCTCTCTAGCAAGAATAATAGAGATCCACAAAGATGTCGGTGTGAGCGAGTATCGCAGTCTTGAGGGCAATATTAGGAATGTTATCCGGTCCGGGAGCCTTTGTGTTGTCGATTCTGCTGATTGCGTGCAGAATTTCTTCTTGCGTGACTGGAGGAATCATTTCTAGCTCAGATAACGGTATATTAACTGGTTCACCTGGATGGTTCGGAAATAGGGCTGTCACAATTCTGAGCAGCATATTGGAGCAAGTTGGAGAACGTAGGTGCCACTGTCTTAACCTACTCATGACCGTCTTGTACGGCCTTCCCCATGGATCCTTTTCTACCTCGTCACACAGGCTTTTGGCGCATAAGTGTTTGCTCTTGCGGATTTCTATCTTCAACTGGCTTCGAGCGAGTTTGTATTGCTCTTGCAATTGAAGAAAGTTGTCTCTGCCACGAGCTCTCTGGTACTGTCTTCTGGCTCGAAGGCACTTCCGACGTAATTGGGCGATTTGCTCAATCCACCAGTAAACTGGTGAACGTCGAGTGATTGCGCCCCGTCTAGACATAGCTGCATCGCAGGCTTTGGTTACCCATTTCATAACCTGCCCAGCTTTGTCATCTGCGGTACTTGTTGGTACTATCGTCTCCAAACATAGTCGGAAAACTTCTGCGTCAAACGTTTTTGCTTTCCACCCATCTGGCTCATATTTCGGTGCAAAATTATCTCTCCGCTAATTTTGCACCTCATACAAAAGTGCCTGGTGGTAACTATGGGTATAGTGTTCACTAACTCTCCAGGACACCCCGATTCTCAATAGATTATCTGACATAAACGTCAGATCCACAGCAGATCCCACGTCCCCTCTGCGGAAGTTGTGAATGTCCACTGCGTTGGCGAGCTCTACATTCAGAAGGGAGAGGGATGCCAGAACCGCTCGACCTCGCTCATTAGTGGACGAACTACCCCACTCAACCGCCCAGGCGTCGAAGTCTCCAGCAATCACCAAGGGGCTTCGTCCTCTTGCGTCGTACACTAAGCGGTCGAGGAACTGCTCAAACTCGTCCATTGTCGCATTTGGTGAAGCATAATAGCTATAGAGGTAAACGCCGTTGACTTTTACCCAGACAAATCCAGCTCCGGGTCTCGTCATTACTTGCTGGAATGTGTTTTCCACAGGCCCAGATTGCCACTTGGCTGTGGAGGTCAGATACCCACGCTGTACCTTCACGGTTAGTATACTGTTCGCATACTATTGCTAAATCAACCTCCCATTCCCTAACCGACTGTGCCAGGATATCCTGGGTGACCGCGCAATGGTTAAGATTGAGTTGTATAATTCTCATTTTCTATCGGTTATTGCTTTCTGCGCTTTTAGGTACGATTGACACCTGCTGCACCCAGTTGCATGTCTGCATTGTTTCCCCCTTTCTTCACAAAGCAAGCACTTTGCGTCATTTGTACATGACTTAGCAAGGTGATCATCACCACCACAATTCATGCACAAGTTGGCTTGTGTGCTTTTACGTGCTTTTCTGAGGTGTCCAAAAGCCAAACATCTGTAACACCTCAGAGGGACCTTCTCACGCAGAGTGCAGTACAACGATCCTATTCTTATTTTACGGATGGCCAACAATTTGTTAGCCACCGCAACAGGAAGGCTGACTATTGCTACCTGTGTTCCACCATACGATGGTCTTAGAGATTTGATCACTGTAGCTGGGAGATCACTGGCTTTGGGAAGTTTGTCCACCAGAGCCCAATGCACTTCCTCTTTAGTTGTGACCTCATCCAGGTCCTTCACCTGAATGGTCACGGTGTGAGTGAGAGCCCTTTCATCAGCGTCCGATCCAAACACCTTCTTTACAGAAGACTGAAAATCTATTGTTTGGCCTCCGGCAGACCGCTTCAGTTGCAGAAAGAGATCGCCGCCAGCTGTCTTCCGGATGTGCGTGACATTCTCGTCCAGATCTTTAAGCTCAGGGTCAGTTTTCATTTTTTTGAGGATGTCCGCGTACGTCAGCGCGTCGTCCTTCTTCTTTATCATCAGGGCATCTGGTCTGGGTGACCTTTTTCGCGTTTTAGAACGCTTACGCGTTCTCTTACGAGTGACCACTTGCCACTCCGGCTCTTCTCGTGCCACTTCGGGCTCTTCTCGTGGCATTTCCGGAGAGGGTTTTTGTGCCCGGATTTTATATCCTTCCTCACCTTGGGCACCTGGGAGTTCCGGTTTCGCGAAGGATCGCTTCTCGTTATGAGTGCTCCCGCAGCCACCTTCTCAGGGGGCGTCTGAGTGCACTCTTCTTTCGCAGTAGGTTTGTTACACTGAGGATCTGGTCTCGGTGATTCTCCTTTTTGGAGTGCTACCACCTCGTTAAAGTGCGTCTGAATCGAATACGCCAATTTCTTGATATCACCATGAACATTATGACGAGGCTTAATAAAATTGAGAAGCTCTGTTATTTTCTTCTCAAGGCTACACGAAGCCTGTTGTTTCGCAAGATCATCACTAGTAGCAAAGGATACTACAGCAGCCCTGTCGTCCTCTGCTGAAGTACTGCGGTCACTGGTTGACTTCGCCTGGGAACCCGCTTGCTCACTCCCAACAGACGCCGGTACTGGGGATCCTGGCCTCTGCACCGTAAACTGAGATCCCAGAAGACCTTCCATATTGGTTTTTTGACTGGGGTGTCTTTCTCCGCCTGTTGGTCCGTGAGAGGTATTTTAATTGCCTCTTGACCTCTATATCTAGAGATTCCTTCCTTGTCCGCCACTTGGGGACACGTTGCTTAGGGGTTTCAGGCTCCCCCGGCTTCACCCTTTACCCTGGGCCAGGGTTGTAACCAACCAGACCGTATCCCGACATACTTTCTGGGCGCTCCAGTACGGCGGTTACATGCCATTCCGACAGGGTGACTTGTCAGAACCCCCTTCTCTCGTCTGTTGGTCGACCCGTACCGCCGAAGGGATTGGTTACCACACCCTGGGCACGGGTTACTCGACTCGACAGGGTCCACCTGTTGAAGGTGAGAGCGGAGTTGGGATGGAGAGGCTAGGGGACTCTCTTCAGCGAGACTTGTAATCGCATCACATCCCCTTGGGCCCGTGTGTGTGTGTGTGCGTGTGCGTGCATGTGCGTGTGCGCGTGTGTGTATATAAAACATACTTCCATGCATCACTGATAGTGTTAGACACAATATGCACCAAACTAATACTCTACATCAGCTTTGTCTCCAGAACACACCATCAAAAGTTCACAAATAACTCTTGATAACTATTTTATGATGCTTTATCAGACAGACAAAAATTTGAAGTCATTAGACGTTTTCAAATATAGTCTCTTTTGTTGATTAGTAATTTTTTTATGTCTTTTTTGTTTGTGGAGATTAAAAATTGAAAAATAGTGTTTATTTCATTGAAATGATCTTGATATATTTGAAATTATTGCAATATCATGTTTTTTTAATACAATTGAGACAGAAAACATGTGCCTGTAACAAAAATACTGAAGAATATTTAAGTCTGTGACTTCCTTTTTGGTTGAGTCCAGTTTACCTTGAAGATAGAACAAAAACTGAAATAGTCTTGCTTTGCTTCTGAGCAATAATTAATGTTCTCTCTCCCTCTCATCCTCACTTACTGTTTTTAAAAATGAAATTAACCGAAAAAATCAAACCCACGCTCAAATATCAAGTGATACCCACGCTAGAAATCTTTCTCGTGGGGTATAAGCGCCCTGACCCTCCAAGGTTGCATTGTGTGCGGCTCGTCGGAGGCAGGTCCACGACCTATGTTCCGTCGCAATATATATATATATATATATATATATATATATAGTGACGTCATGGGATTAGACAACCCCATAACGCCACCATCAGCTACGAAAGAAGCCCACGAACAGAGAGAAGTCGAGTACGCGGCGGAGCGATGGCTTGTAAACGCGCCATCTACCCACAGCTTTTCGAACTCTGACGCACGAACTAGCGAATAATGTTTTTCCGGGAGGTCACGAAAAGAGGAGAATATTCCCCCCTCCAAAATTTCCCCAGGCGCGAGTACCATAAGTATCGCGGCGCGCCTCGGAGGAGCCCTCTTTAATTGCAGCAGCGACGGCGACTAGAGTGAGCTCTCTTCGATTGTAGCAGCGACGGTGGCTAGACTGAGTTCTGAAGGCGATTGTAACTTGATAGCATAGGAGTTTATTTTAACTTAGTAGTTAAAAGTTAGCTCGTGAAGCGTATCTTCCAAAGTGAGGTAATTAAGAAGTGAAGTGCACAAACAGTCTTCGCATTCACAATATTTGAGAGAGCAAACGAAGTGACTGTTTGACTTCGAAATAATTTCAAATTTGTAAAATTCGCGCAGAAGGACATTAACGAAATCCAGCATCTCATATTGCACGCTGAGACCACACATACCCAAAGTGTGGTAGGTAGGCCGAGAATTTAAAGCATAACTTCAGCAACATTAATTATTCGAGGCTGGAAGCGCGAACGAACTTGTACGAGGCGCGGTAGAAGAAGAAGTCGACCCCAGGAAGAGCGAAGCGTAGGTGAGAAAGATTTGGACGGGAACGAGAATCGTACGAGTCCGGAGAACGGGAGAAGGGTTTGGAAATTGGAGGCTAGGCGGAGTCCGGAGTTCGAGGGAAGGCAACTCGTAACGTCGAGGGACAGCAAGCGAAGAAGAGTGGCAACGCGGAGCGAGCGGCAGAAAATCCCCAAGGTTACCTACAGGCGAGCGATGCGGAGCTTTTGAGGTAAAGGAACTGGTAACTTTTATGCGACGATCAGTTGGGGAAAGAGAATAGCCGTAGGTAACTAGAGGATAAAAAGAGTAAAATAATTTGGTAGATGAAAATTCAGAAAGAGGAATGAGCAAATTGTAAATTGTAATTGGTGAAAGTGTGTTCCGGCAGTCGAGACGACGCCAATTTTTTTGTTTTGCATTGTTTTTTGTTTTTTCTGTGACCAACTACTTAAAGTGCATTATCCTGTTACATAATTGTGTCACTGTATTTTTTTCATTGAACATATGCTTATTTTATTCGTATTTTATCTGATTCATTGTGTCAAGAGTTCAGACCTTTATGATACCCAAAAGATTCTGCTTTCTGAGACTTTTAAGCTCGCTTCACGAGCATTCATTATATATATATATATATATATATATATATATATATATATATATATATATATATATATGTAACCGCTTGTCGTCGGCTACATTCATGACAAAAGAAATATAGAAGCGATAATACCCGACATCATGCCCTACAAATAGTTTCTATAGTAGCGAAGAGATGGCGTCAGCCAGAAAAAGATTTCTGAACGCACTCAGGCTATAGCCAATCAGAAACTTTTGTGGAAATACGGACGTGGCATGAAGTTTGTGTCGGAAGAGTTCGTCTTTCTTTCTTGTTCGAGTCGCCGAGGTAATAGAAGGCTACAAGTCCACCACATAATCGACGAAGGATACGTGGAAAATACCGGAATCTAAAAAGCTTTAATAAAAGGTAATTGTCTGAATATTTTTCATGGAATTACTTACTGTGAAATGTCAAGAGATTACATGAAATTTTAAATGAATATTAAACTTGAATGCAACGAATGAAAGAACGACAGTGGTAGTAGACCAAAATGAATTTATAAAACCACGTTGCTGCATTCTCGTTGCTAGAAAATGGAGGATTTTTGTAACATAGGACATGTTTCTGTTTCTTTGTTACAGCTTTTATTTTATTTTATTCTACTTTTATTTTATTCTACTTCATTTTTATTTTTGGGATTTCATTTCGGAAATTCTATTGAAGAATTTTGACAATTCTGAAAAGTATGGTTTATCCAACAACTGACTCGACTTTTGCTATAACGAAGTTATAATTTGGAGTTTTAGACTCGCATTCTGATGCGACCATCGCCTCTGTGTAAGCTGTAAAACTTCGCTGAACAACGAGGAGACGACGCTCGGAAATACTCCGATTCCGTCGCGATAGGCAGCGCACAGACCGTCGCAGAACAACGACGACCTTGAGGCGTGAGCATCGCTCGACAGCCGTCTACACAGCGCGGGACCAGCTTGGGGAATTCGCCGGTCGTGAGTCACAGAAAAACAGAGAGAACATTCACTAAATTTCAGTCTGGAAAACTTTCAAGATAGAATTATAATTGTACTAGTTAAAACTTGAATGTGAGCTTCCCTCAGTAACAGACGTTGATCGGGCAAGTTTCATTGAACATTGATCTTGATAACCAGTAAATTTATTTCTTTTCTGCAGTCGTAAGAGGAATCAGATCAGAATAATTCTTGTGTTTAATGATAAAAGTCGTTCTTGTACATAATTATTTATCTAGATTCATATATAATTGATTTAATGCTGTTTGAAATCATTTAAGAGAAATTGCCTATGTAAAATTTTGAACAGGAGTGAAAGCCGTTAAACTATTTCTTTTAAAATATTATTTCATGGGCAGTCAAAAGACGTTGTAAAACAGAATTTTGTACTGAAAGGCCACGTAAAAGCCGAATATTAAATATGAATATTGAGTGTAACATTATTCATGATTTAAAAGGTATTAGTGAATTTTGAATATTGTTTGTATGTATTTTTTTACAGGATGATTATTTGAATTGTGATTTGTGTGTTTCATTAAGTGATAATTTTTTTGTGAAGAGTACATATGTATTTGTTGCTTGTTTCGTGTAAATGTAGATCAAAGTCATTATTGCTTTAGTGAAAACTGCAGTTTAGGTAGGGAACTAGCTACCAAAGTTTAAACAAAAAAGTGAGCACATAGGAGGATATGTGAATTACAGTGTACAGAGAATTTCCTTTGATAGAATATATGTTATGTGTTTTTTAAAACTACAAAATTGTGTTTGCTTGGTATGTGATCATTAGTTTAGCAAAGACGAACCCACCACCGATAGGGAATTTATCCATGAATTGAGGTATTCCCAGGTTTGCGTGACGGTGTAACCACACGTCACGAAATAAGTAAATGATAGATTTACTTTAGTAATTCGGCGTACTCTAAGAATAGGATATATAATATATATTAACACACCCACCTTACCTTCCACACGTGGTGAGGGCGTGATAGAATGAATGCTCGTGAAGCGAGCTTAAAATATATATAATATATAATGATTATATCCTTCAAGTATATAATTTGAAATAAAACTCAGTTGGATTTCTGTAATCAAAACAGTTTCATAGAATTTCCCACAATTTTTAATAACAACATTGAATAAATCAGAATAATAGATAAATAGATTACCTGTAATAAAAACAGAAAACAATATTTAAAGTTTTTACTTCAGGTGAATTAATAACTTAAACTTGCGTTTCCTGTCACATGCGATCATTCTTCGATTGTCTTTTTGTCTCCGAAATCAGTCGCCAGATGCTTCCCATGCGGTGTCAGCTATCAGTCACTTGTACGGTAGCGCGACAGATTCGAATTTTAAGGAAACAATGACACAGAAACAAGTGTACATATATATATATATATATATATATATATATATATATATATATATATATATCACACATATATGTACCGGTAAGCCCGGCTTGTTCGCAGTAAATTTATTTGCAAGGGACAGGTGTTCTTTTTCGTGAATGGGCTCGGGGTTATTAATCAGACACCACTGTTCCGTGAACAAAACAAACATGAATTATTTATTATTCTATACAAATCACTATTGATTACAAATATCTGTGGTGGTCTTTATCCTTTTCTTTACCTCACCCAGAATCACTGTTAGTTCTTTCGATCTTACATCGATCGAGGAAATTTCCTTTCCGCCGATGCGATGCGCTGCTTTCCGAAGCACTTTCTCCAGCGTAATCTTCCCACGGTGCCTCTGCGCCTCCCCGCTGAACTCCTTTCCAGTTCACCCAGATCTACTCGATGTCATCTTCCGCGAGCTGACAAACGCCACTAATTATTCAAGGTACAGTTTACTAGCACGTGTCTCACCATTTCACCAGGCTAATAGTCTCGTGGCGTACTCCTCTGCACACAAGTTCTCTCGATCAGTACTACCCCGGATAATAGCTGTTACTCTGGCACTACGTCCGAGCCATTAATGATGGTTATATCTAGCACAACTCGTCCGTCACTTTTTTTAGCGCTCATTCGTTCGCGACACTATTCTACCTTGTTCGAACCCGGAGCAGCCCCAGGTACTTCCTTCCTTACAGGCGACCGGCCGTACACTGAAGCCTCGCGGCGTCTTTTCTCACGCCTTCGGCCAACCGACAACACTTCGCCGCCCGTAACTGTTTCTTGTGGCTAGCGGGCGCCCTCTGGCAACCGTTTTGCCGCGTGCTTACTTGTTGTATCACCGTTTCTTTAGGCAGAAACGCGGTGCGTTTCAATATATATATATATATATATATATATATATATATATATAGATGCTCCTTGAAAAATTAAAACAAAATTAATGTAGAACAATAATTAACAGTTATTAATTTGCAAAATAAATATTTGGTGAGACCTTTCCGCTTGTTTTCCCTCAATGAACTGTTCTTAATCTTGCAAGTGTTCTGTTACTTTTAACTTCCTAGTATATGCTCCTGAATTCACAGCTATCAGGAGACTTTTGTGGTTGAAATTATGATTTCAAGTCTGGGAAAATCTGCTTCCATACGTAATCCAGAAGCAGAAATAACTAGTGGTGCTGCAGAATAACACAGGCTTTCTCGTACTGGTTAGTTTTCTTATCTCTTTAGTCTGCGTTATCTTATAGGTTTTACTCCACCCTCTTCTCAGATGCCATCCATTGGCGCATAGAAGACATTTTTTCTCGTAATAGGTTGGTGTCTAGAAATTTGTTTACTTGAGAAGAGTTTTGCGATAGTAACATGGTCGCCTTGTGATGTTACTGGATACTCACGTGATATTCTCATGCATAGATTTCGTACTGAGACGGAAGGCATTAGGCGGACAATCTTGGGTTTGTGAAGGAAGTCTGTTTTAGTCTTGTCTTGTTAGTCATATGAAATGCCTTCTGACAAACGAAACATCCATCAATGTTCTTTGCACGTTGCTACTGTACACGATAGTATGTATGTATGTATGTATATATATGTATGAATTATTATTATTATTATTATTATTATTATTATTATTATTATTATTATTATTATCATTATAATAATTATTATTATTATTAAATCGTGTTCACAGTTCACTGGTACTGAAACAGAAGTCACACAGATGTCCTCTATTAAAGCATGACTTCCAAATTCTTAATACATATAATAGATGAGATTGTATATCAATAAACAAAATTCTTATAGGGACAACAAATAGATGCATATTTATATGTACAATTCAGAAATATATTTACATTGACTATTGTAGAACCTAAACACTTTCATTATTTCCCAGAAACTTCCTGACCAATGAGCACATACTGAGTAAAACAGATTTCTGTAGACTGATGGTGGCACTCTTTTTAATTCCAAGTGTTTCTAGGGAGTACTTTAAGGTCTTCGGCATTCCGAAGTCCTTATGCCTCCGAATGCCTGTTACTGAAAGAACCACAGGAACACTCTTTGTTTCTATGATATTACACTGTTCTTTTACGATGTGGGCAAATTCTTGGTATTTCTGGATCTTCGCCTGATACACTGTCGTAAGATTGCTAGTATCGGCGATTGGTATCCACAAACCATACTTTTTTCCCGTTTTTATCCCAGTGTTATGTCAGGTCTGTTTTGGTGCACTGCTCGATCTGTCAGTACACTTCGGTTCCAATACAGTTTATAGCTGTTGTTTTCAAGGACATTTTTGGGGAAATACTTGTAATATGCTGTATCATGGCATGGTGCTAAACCACAAATCTTGACGATTTGGACATGGATAATTCGTCCCACCATATCATGTCTGTTCTTTTACGTAAGGGCTAGTGCTCTACAGCCTGAGATAATATGAAGAGTCTCACTACATTGATCACTGGCCCGATAATCATCAGAGGGCACGTCTGGATCTTTGATGATGTATTTCAGATAATTCTTGGTTGCGATTTCTTGGTGTTGTATTGCAACCATGAACCCTTCCGTTTCGGAATATAGATAACCTATACTGAGCCATTTGTACGACATTTCAGCGTCGATATTGGAATTGGCTACATCAGCTGGATATCTATCGTGGATTGCCTTCTGTCTCCATAGCTCTATCCCTCGGTCGAAGGATGGTTGCTGGAGATCAATTACACCTTGGCTGAGGCATAACGGCGTATAGTTATCATCTGCTTTCTGAGACACTCTCTGTAGATGAGATGATACAGCTTTCGCCCGGAAGTACTGCCTCATGCCGATGATCTTTTTTGTACGGATATTGCTGATTTTAAGGATGCCATGGCCTCCTATCTTTCTTGAGAGTGTGACCCTTTGGATTGAGCTTTCGGGTTGGTGGATTTGGAAGCGGGTCAATTTGACTCTGATAAGCCTTTTTAGAGATTCAATATACGTTTTCGAACATTTGATGATCCTCAATGTGAATGTAATAATTGGTATTGTGTACATATTAATTGCTGCTGAAAATTTCTGATTATACTTTTCATTTACTGAAATTCTCTTAACAAATTCCAATTGTGCTTTTACTTTAATTTCAGTATGCGCAACCAACTTGCTTTGACGAATACCTAGGTATTTATAGAGGTCATCTGCTTCTAAGAATGTTATAATCCCTCTTGAATGATTTCATGTTCTATTGTGCTGATTAGTTTACCTTTATTGATGCTCTGGATTTTACATTCTTCAAATACCAAATTGCATTTCTATGTCGGTGGAGAATTTTTCCGTGACAAGTATGAGCTGCCTAAGTCCATGTAGGGTTTCTGAGCACAACTTGATATCGTCTATGTACGCCAGATGACTTACATTATATTTCCCTATACCTTTCATTTCATATCCTACTCCCATGTTTTCCAACAAATGAGAGAGGGGATTCATGGCAAGACAAAACCAGAAAGGACAGAGACTATCACCCTGAAAAATGCCTCTGTGGATTCATAATGTCTTGGTGACGATTATTTCATTATTTGATGACATATGCATTATTGTTTACCCGTTATTCATTGCGCATATGAGAAAACTTACGATTAAATGGTTAATACCCTACATTTTTAAAACATACAGCATCCAGTCATGTGGGACCATATCGAATGCCTTCTTGTAGTCAATAATGCAAATATGGAAATCGCGTTTTTTGTCAGACGCCTGAGACATGATGATATTATGACAAGCATTTCCTTGCAACCCAACGAGCCCTTGCAACAGCCTTTCTGGGTATTCGAGAGAATATTGTTTTGCTCGCAATGTTGTTCTATGACTAACTTTAAACAGCTAGTTATGCTTTTATGTGATCCACTGAAGCAAGTGATAGGTCGAAACTGTCCGTTGTCTGTGGCATCACTTGTTTTTGGCTTCATGAAAGTGATACCCTCGCACAAAACCACTGGTAATTCTTCAGAATTGTTCAGATAGTGGTTTATGTGCATCAGAATCTTCTCATGTAGACAGGTCAATCTTTTGATCAAAAAATTATGAAGCTCATCTGGGCCAGGCCATTTCAAATTCTGTAACTTGTTTATGACCGCTTTTAGAACATCCATTGATATATCAGAAACTTCCATATCTTTGATTTTGTTTGAGTTGGCACTTCGCTCAGCCAGATCGCATTGGATTGAAAATGGCTCTCAGTTGACCATATTTCGGCCCAGTGATTTTCTACTGTTGACCTCTCAGGCAGCTTTCCTGTATGGACTTCTCTCCTCATATTCTCGTAGAACATCTTCTGGATTTTGGAAAAATACTGGTTGACTCTTTTTCCTTCTGAAGCTTCTGGTGTAGCGTCGCAATCGTTGAGAATAGACGCTGAGTTTTCTATTTTCGTTGTGATACTATGTACGCCTACAATATTTCCTGCTAATTCTCGTCTTTTTTCTCCTAATTCGTGTCTTTTGACTTACCCTTTGGAAGTCTTCTAGAAGAGCAATATAAATTTTGTTGAGTTTGGTTGCCTTGGAATTTTAGGTATAAAGTGAGGAGCAACTCCCCAATACTTGGCTTTTTCGTGTTCATATTATTGTTTAAGCTGTTTAATTAATCTGCCATCGTTATCAATTGGATTTTCCGACTCTGTCAGGGATCTATGATATGATCGTGCCATTGTGTTGGAGTCTAAATCTTGTGTCTGTAATTCAGCTTTTATGATATTTCTTCCATTCAACTTTGTTTTCAGGAGCTTTCGCGTTCTTCGGAAGAATTCCTCTGCAAGTTCATATCATTCATCTTTCATATTACCTTGGTCAATGTGCCTTGCCTGTCTCACTCCCAGGTATATGTACGTTTCCTCAGCAGACATAGCTTGCATCAACTGTTTATGTTCAAGTTCAAAGGCTCCCTCTTGTAGCTTTCGTTTTACAATATTCAATGTTCGACATTTTCCAGTCCAAACTCCATTTTAATACTTTTTGAAAATTATTCCACAATACTCAATAGTTGTTCAAGTTGAGATTTTGTCGAAGCATATATCTTCAAATCATCCATACATAAAAGGTGATGTATGCGATACATTATAAAAGGTGATTGATGCGATAATTTATTGTTATTATTATTATTATTGTTATTATTTTTTTTTTGTTCGCGAATAGGCCATCTTGGACCACGCAAGACATGCACTTGCACGGGCTCAGTATTAATTTATCACGTTGCATATCCGATTTTTACACCCCAGGGTTGTTAGTCCTGGAGGGATGGAAGATGAAATGATGATGATTATGAAGGATGAATGGACGGCACACACAAACAGACATACACAACACACCCATGCCCGAGGAGGAGTCGAACCCGCGATCTTTCCGTCCGAGATCGCCACGGCACTACTGCCTTAGCGGTCTCGGCTATCCGGACCGGCATTATTATTATTATTATTATTATTATTATTATTATTATTATTATTATTATTATTATTATTATTATTATTATTATTATTATTATTTTATTATTATTATTATTATTATTATTATTATTATTATTATTATTATTATTATTATTATTATTATTCTCAAATCATGTTGAAGCGAACATTAAACTGAGGGTATTCGAACGTTTACTTTACGTCTTTTGTTTATGTTCACGATTACATTCAAGATCAACGGTCATTTCTGTGGTAGCTTCAGGAGGCCTTGTATGAATGGTGACATTTTATCAAATATTTTCCTGAACTTTTCTATTTTAAAGTGACTTATCTTACTCGGGTGTGTTTATATATCATTCATTCGAACTATTAATTGATAACAAACAAATCAATTAACATCAGTGCCTCGGTCCTCTGCAAGGAAGATATGTCCTTTCAAACAAACAGTTCACAGAATGTTGCTAGTATTGCTTCCATTGGCACGCTTCAAGATAATACTTGTATACAACAGAATGCCGAAATTCAAGGTTCATTAATGGTTACTGAAGATATTGTTCAACACCAGAATAAACAACATATACAATCTGCAAATGAAAGCTCAACAATTCCTGGCGTATATTATCAAAATAACTATGGGCTTCACAGAACATCAGCAACATTTGATTCTTCATTACACACGCCTCAAGACCAAACAATTTATTTATCTAATTCATCAACTCACGTACTTCAACAAGGTGAATTTACAGAATTACTTCCAGTTAACTCGATCCCTCACAATCTCCCACCAGCAGCTACTTCGTCAAATTGTCAAGCCAAAAGTGAGTCAAGAACACGGAAAAGAGAAGGTTCTTCAGTACTGCAACAACCAGGTAAAAGATCTACAACTTTTAATTACAACACGACTACAACGGGAATTCCACTTCAAAATGTATATGGACTATTAGCAGATCTACAGGACACTAACGAAGAACGTCCAATAGTTTCAATTCCGCCAATAATTGTTTCAAATGTTTACAACTTTAGTAATTTTCTTCAAGGTATAAAAAGTAATGTTGAAAATGATTTCACAACAAAAACTATTAACAATAATCTCAAAATTAACTTTCAATCAATTGAAGATTTTAGAAAATATAAATCATTTTCTGATACAAACAATATTCAATATTACTCTTATCGTGACCGTACTATTAAAACAATCACAGTTTTATTCAGAAATATACCTATTCTTACTCAAATGAAAGTATTTTCAATGAATTATTGAAACTTAACTATCCAGTGCAAAAGGTATACAGATTATTTAACAAACAACGTGAACCTATAGAAATTTGCTCAATAGAACTTACTAAAAGTCCAGAAGCGTCTAAAATCTTCAAATTAGAGAAAATTTTTCATAGTGTCATAAAAGTTCAAGCAAAAGTATCAAATAACCAACCGATTCAATGTAAGAGATGCCAAAAATTCAACTATACACAAGCCAATTGTAGATTAATCCCACTTTGTGTAAGGTGTACTGAAAACCACCATTATTCGAACTGTCCTCTTCCAAAATCAACCCCTCCTATTTGTTGTAATTGCCTCAGAAATCACACTGCTTATTACAAAGGTTGTCCAGTATATAAAGATTTACTGAAACCAAATGAAACTAATAATTCAAATTCACATATGTTAATAAATCAAAATTTGAATTCTACTCCTCCAATTTATAATCACAAATCACACAAATTCTCTTACTCTGATATATTAAAACAAAACCTTTCTACTTCAAATTACACAGCTTTAATTTCCAGCATAATTCAACAAATTGTATTTCTGAGTCATCCAACACCTGAAGAAAAAATATAACACTACTAAATTGGAACTGTAATGGACTAAAACGACAACAAAATATTTTTAATCACTTTCTATTATACCATAATATTGACATAGCATGTATTTCTGAGACTCATCCAACACCTGAAGAAAATATGTATTTAAAAGGTTATAAAATTTATAGAAATGATAGAATCTCTGATCATGCTTCTGGGGGAGTAGCATTAATAATTAATAATTCTATATTTCATCAACAAACATTTTTTTCTACATCTGACATTTTAGAATTATAGCAGTAGAAATTAAAATAAATAATACCATTTACTCTTTTTCCATTTATTAACCACCAAACAAACCATTTCCTACTCAAATTTACAAATTCATTTTACAATCTTCTAATCTAATTATTCTCATGGGAGACTTCAACAGCAAAAACACTTCTTGGGGTTGCAACTCAACAAATCCTCAGGGTATTCGTCTACAGCAATATATAATTCAAAATAATTTAGACATTCATGCTCCCTTTGAACCAACCTATTACTCTAATCACAGCAATATAATCCTTTTAAAAAAAAAAACAATTTACAATCCTTTCAATCTCCACTTCCTGAATTAGATTCTGACCATCTCCCTGTTATAATATGTTTTAATTCTTCACTATTAAAAATTAATTATCCTCTTCATAACATGCGAATAAACTGGAATATATATCGTTCATATATAGAATCAAATTTTAACTTCCCAAAAAACTTAGATAATACTCAAAACATTGATGTAGAAATCGAAAAGTTTACTAAAATAATTCTAGATGCATCTAAATATTCTAGTACATACATTAAACCGTACATACATACTCGATCTCTCCTCATAAATATCTTAAATCTTATAAAATCCAAACAAAACCTAAGACGATTCTGGCAACAAACTCGTCGCCCTGACATTAAAAGAAAAATCAACAAGTTATCACGCATTATCAAATTACGTATAGACCAATATGAATTAGACAAATTTCAAAATTACATTGCACAATTACATCCTATTAGCAGACCACAATGGTCAACAATTAAAAAATTAACAAAATTTTATTCCCCTATACTGTAATGATTCGCGATCATTTAAAAGAAAACAACAAAGAACTCAGTATTCCAGAGAGTAAAAACTTTCAGTAAAATGTGATAATTTGAATTCAAGGAGACAGAAGACGGCAGCGCCGCGCACGAACATTTCTTCTAAATTAATCAAATGCGCGAAAGAAAATCAAAATTAACATTAACACCCAGTGTTACTTAGAATGTTTGTACTGCAGGTGGCACTGACAGTTGCCAAGACGTTGTTTGGTGGTTACGATTTAATGGCTCAATAAATGTCACATATTGTGAGTTTCATCCTTCTCAATTAACATTGGCGTCCAACGTGGGGCTCGACTCTCAGCAACCTGAGATATAAGCACACAACCACAGAGTGAATACAAATAGAATTTAACTAATTTTAACTGAATCAGAGAAAAGCAGACATGTGCAAATCGCATGCGATTTCAAATAAACCAGGAGAAGCATCATAAGTCAAGAGTCATTGCCCACGTTAGGGCAAGGACAAGCAAATATCAGGTTAGTGAGTAGCTTCATTCGAACATTTAATAGTTTTTGTTTATAAGATCATTTGGTAAGGTGTGAGTTATTGATTTCAGTCAGAGTTATTCACGCAATTAGATACTTAAAGTATTTAAGTTACCTAAAAAATGTCGCTATTACATAAATTGAAATTATCAAGAGCTTCAATCAAGGGAACATTAACAAGAGTGAAAAATAGCATCAATAAAGAAACAACTAAATCAGAAGCAAAAGTTAAATTAAAAATATGTGAAGAAACTTGGCAAAAATTTCAAAACAAGCAAGAAGAAATAGAACAACAAGAGATAGCAGGTGATGAAGCCACAGAAATGTCTATTCAAGAGTGTGAAAAGGAAAGAGAACTCTTCGAGTCGTCGTATTTTCAGACAGTAGTTACATTACAAGAAATCGTTGATGCTGCAGAAGATAAGCAGACACCGACTGAAGAGATGAGTGATGTTCATTATCAAACAGTTTCTGACAAAATCAATATGAAAATGCAGAGATTACCAGAAATAAAATTACCGGAATTTAATGGAGACTTTTCAAAATGGATTTTTTTCAAAAACAGTTTCGAAGCCACAATTCACACAGAAATGCGATTAACAAATGTTCAAGAACAGCAGTATTTGATTGGAGTTCTTCAAGGTGAAGCTTTGAAGGTAATCCAAGGATTCCAGATATCCGAGGAAAAATTATACAAGCGCATGGAATCTGCTGGTAGAAACATATGATAACCAAATTATGATTATTGAAACACACTTAGAAGAATTATTGAAGTTTCCTTCCATATCTAAAGACAAGAAATCAGACACTTTACGACAGCTGCATTTTCATATCCAGACTCATATTTCTTCGCTGAAAGCCATGAAGCAACCGACTCAACATTGGGACACTTTAATTATTCATCTAGCAAGGTAAAATTTAGATTATGTGGAACAAAAAGATTGGCAAGAAAGAGTAAAAGGAAGTAAACCAGAAAATATGCCGACTCTAGATGAATTTTTGAAGTTTTTAATCGAACGTTCACAAGCATATATGCTGTTGCAACAAAACAGAAGCACACCTGTGAACTTAAAGACAAATTGGAAAGATAAAAAACAAGGAAATAAAGTTATTATGGCAACAACTCAAGGTATTTGTAACGTATGTGGAGGAAACCATCCTATTTTTAAATGTGAAATGTTATTAAATCAGTGCATTGAAGAAAGAAGGAAAAAGGAAGATAAAGGACATTGTCTTAACTGCTTGAAGTTAGGATATTTAGCAAAATACTGCAAGGGGTCTAAATGTAAAAAATGCGGTCGCTCTCACAACACATTGCTACATCAAGAACAAAGCAAAGTGACAGAAAAGTATGAAGAGAAGTTGAGTGAAAATCATTGTCGTGATTGTCGAGATTTACCTATTTTAGACAGCGTGAACTTAGCAAAAAGAAAAACATCACAGATTTTACCATCGACTGCCTTGGTTTACATTGAAGACGTCCATGGAAAAAAGAAGGTGTCGTGCATTATTAGATCCAGGATCCCAGTCTAATTTGATGACTGAAGATTTGAGCAAGAAGTTAGCATTAGATACTTGTGAAGCGAGTATGCAAATAAGTTGATAAGCCCAAAACAGAATCGAGAAGAATCACTCGTGTAAAACTTATTTCATTGAATAATGAGTTCAAAACATATGCAGAATTTTTAATTCTACTATGTATCACAGAGAAATTACCTCAACTGGAAATAGATATGGAGCAAATTACAATTCCAAAAGACGTTCATTTAGCAGAACCCACATTTAATAAACCTGGAAATATTGATTTATTAATTGGTGCTGGACTTTTTTGGAAAATAGTTATTGGTCAAATCAGAACTTCCATCAGTGGTCAACCAGCTCTACAAAACACACGCTTAGGATGGATCATGAAGCAAAGAAAAGTTTCATGAAACACTTCCAGAAACTCAGTGCTTTACAAAAGAGGACAAAACATACGAGGAACAATTTGCTAATACTGCTTGTAGTGATGGAACAGGTAGATTTGTTGTTCGCTTACCTATCAGACAAGAAGTTACTCTGGGTAATTCGAAAAAAAACGCAGTTAAAAGATTAGAATCATTGTTTAGAAGGCTTTCTAGACAACCAGAGCTTAAAAAAGCTTACATAGATTTCATGGATGAGTATCAAAGGCTTGGACACACGACTTTAGTTAATAAAGAGAAAAACCAAGTACATGCTAATTCATATTTTATACCACATCAAGCTGTATTACACCCCGAGAGCAAGACGTCGAAAATCAGAATTGAATTTGACGCATCGGCTAAAACTTCAAATGGCACTTCTCTAAACGATAAACTTATGACAGGGCCGAATTTACAAAGAGATCTTCTTCATATCGTTATTAGATTTTGCAGTCACAAATATGTCATAACTGCTGACGTGGAGAAAATGTTTAGACAAATTCTCATACATCCGGAAGATAGAAAATATCAGCAAATTTTGTGGAAAGAAGAGCCTAATTCAGATTTTAAGGTATATCAATTAAACACAGTGACGTATGGCACAGCATCAGCGCCTTATCATGCCATGAGGTGTTTAAATGAACTGGCTAATATATATGAAAAAGAATTTCCATCTGCAGCAAAGATTATCCGTGAATATTTTTATATGGATGATTGTTTAACAGGTGGAAGTACGACAGAAGATGTAATTTGTCTACAACAACAATTACAAACCATTTTACAGAACGGAGGGATGCTGTTACGCAAATGGAAATCCAACGACAAGAGAATTTTACAAAACGTCAAGAACTCAGGTAAAACACCTTCATTGGTTCTAGATGAGGAAGCTAGTAGGACCCTAGGATTGCTTTGGAATTCAACACAAGACTGTCTCCAGTTTAAAATGAAACTGTCAACACAAAACCCAGAAACTAAAAGAGACGTTGCTTCAAGGGTTGCACAGGTATATGATCCTCTTGGACTTGTCAGTCCTGTATTAATCAAGGGTAAGATCTTGATGCAATTTTTGTGGGCAGACAAGATGGAATGAGATCAGTTATTACCACCAAAATATTTAAAGATTTGGATTGATTACTATTCGTCTCTAGAGCAACTTAATAATATCTACATACCGAGGAATGTGAATCCTGGGAATTTGTTACATACTTTTAATTTATTCGGTTTTAGTGATGCTTCTGAAAAGGCATTAGGTGCTTGTTTTTATGCAGTCTACAGAACACATCAAAGTGTTTACATCTCCAATCTGATTTGTGCAAGGGCGAAAGTGGCACCCCTGAAGACTGTCTCATTACCAAGACTTGAATTAGAGGCAGCTCTTCAACTCGCAAAACTCCTAAAGAAATTAGAAGAAGCTTTAGGAGATAAAATAGATTTAGTGAGACTATGGAGTGACAGCACTCTTGGGATGGATCAATACCGAGCCAAGATTGTTGAAGACGTTTGTAGCAAATCGAGTAGCGAAGATTAGAGAAATGACAGAACATGCTATGTGGAAACATGTTTCGTCGGACGAAAATCCTGCAGATATTATCTCTAGAGGTATTGCAGCAGCAGAGCTTCAAAACAAAAGGCTTTGGTGGAAGGGACCTCCATGGCTCAGTACTCCTAATCCACACCCAGAATACTCGAAAGATGCAGAGACTGAGTTATCAGAATTGAAAAATAGTGACATTGATTGTTACCTGTATAGACAGCCTTTTACATAGATTCTCATCATTTTTGAAGTTGTGTCGTGCAGTGGCAATTTGGCAAAGATTTATTCGTAATTGCAAGTCTAAAAATGTGAAGACAATTGGTTCAATAACTGTTGAAGAGGTTCAACAGGCCGAAAATAAAGTGATCGAATTGATGCAGCTAGAGACTTTCCATCACTTAAGACAGTGCTTGAAGAACAAAGTGCGATTTCCAAAAAGAATTGCATTAAAATCGCTCAGCTTATTTATCGATGAACAAGATGGATTGATAAAAGTAGGAGGAAGACTCCGATTTTCTGACCTAACAGAAGAACAAAAATATCCAATTCTTCTACCTGCAAATCATAAAATTACAGAGCTGATCATGAACGGAGAACATGAACGTTTGAAACATTGCCCACCAAAACAGTTATTACACGCAGTTCGTCAAAAATATTGGCCTATTTCTGGTAGAAGAATAGCCACTAGGATTGTCAAACGGTGTCTCAAGTGCTTTCGTTTTAGCCCTGATGTTTGAGAAGTACGCATGGGAGACCTACCAAAAGAGAGAGTCACTTCAGTGATTCGACCATTTATTACAACGGGAATAGACTATGCACGACCAATCTCTATCAGAGAAAGCCACAGAAGAGGAAGAATACACGTAAGCAAAGGCTACATTGCAGTTTTCATTTGCTTTAGTACCCAAGCTGTTCATCTAGAGCTTGTGTCTGACCTTACAACAGCATTTTTAGCAGCACTTCAAAGATTCACTGCCCGTCGGGGTTTGTGTAAACAAATGTTTTCAGATAATGGAAAGAATTTTGTTGGCGCTTCAAATGCCTTAAAGGAAATACAGTCTTTCCTGGAGAAACAATCTAATTTTATAGCATCTTCCGTCGCTCGATAGCAAATCAAATGGCAGTTTATGCCTCCACGATCGCCTCACTTTGGAGGATTGTGTGAAGCTGCAGTGAAGATGATCAAAAGACATTTGTTAACAGAAACGCAAGGTCATTCTTTTACTTATGAAGAAATGTATACCATATTATGCGACATTGAGGCTGTACTGAATTCTCGCCCTCTTACATCCTTACCAAATGATCCTAATGACATTCAAATTTTAACCCTCGCTCATTTCATTATTGGCGACTCACTAGTCCAGCCTGTACAATTAAATGTAAGCATTGAACCTGATAATCGTTTGTCTCGTTGGAAACACCTCCAAAAGGTTAGGCAAAGACTTTGGCAGCGGTGGCAGCGAGAATGTCTCCAAGAACTTCAGAAAAGAGTAAAATGGCACGATTCGAGTCAACGAATTAATGTTGGTTCCCTAGTCCTTCTCATTGAGGACAATGTCCCACCATTACAGTGGCCAAGGGGCAGAGTAATGAAAATTCATCCAGGACCAGACGGAGAAGTTAGAGTTGTTACTATTAAAACATCTACTGGAATATTTACCAGAAGTGTAAAAAAGATTTGTCTTTTACCAATAGAAGATGAAGACTGCAAGAAAGAATAGTACATGTTATGTAACTAATTTATACATTGTGTAATTGTTTTGATAATGTTATTATTGGGATATGGAAATGTTAAAATATAAAATAATTCGTTGAAAGAATACCTTTCAAGGGGGGCAGAATGTTACTTAGAATGTTTGTACTGCAGGTGGCACTGACAGTTGCCAAGGCGTTGTTTGGTGGTTACGATTCAATGGCTCAATAAATGTCAGATATTGTGAGTTTCATCCTTCTCAATTAACACCCAGTAAAGCATAATATTTGGAATTATTAAAAAAAGAATCATTAAAATTGGGCAAGCGGTTCACGAGATTTCGAAATAACTGTAATCATACATCTTCAGTCAAAAGGCATGGGCATGGAGGCCATTGTTACTATTGTAAAGTTAATGGCAAATGCGATTTTTAACGAATATCAGGAAAACGCTTGAAGGAATCGAACCGGAACTTTGGCGAACGACAGAACAAAAATTATGAATAATTTCGAAAGTTATTACAATTTTGGGAAACGCCTAGGACACGAGTTATAATTAAAAGTATGATTGAAACGAACGTAAAACAAGTGACGCATCGTATTGACGTCACGACTGACGTCACGACGTGAATAAACTAAAATGATGAGATTTGACAAACAAGACATTGAAAAGAAGAGAAGATAGTAATAATTAGCAGAAAAATAATTAGACAATATTAGAAACCGGTAGCGAGGCATAAAAAAACAATAATAAACGGGAATTTAAGAAATATTATGTGATCTTGTTTGTGGATACGGGCGAGCGATCGGCGTATGTTCGAGAAAAATCTATATAGAGGGCAGGCAACAATGCTATACAAACACGTAGACAGACGCGCAGATAGATAGAGAGGCAGCAGCTGTGGCGAGAAGGAGTAAAAGTTCATTGTTGTGCGAGTTTGTAAAATAGTTTGAAACATTTTTGTTTACATTTTTTTACGTGGACAAAATCAAGGTAGTGATAAAGAGAGTGAATTCGGGATTAGGAACAATAACCTATGAATAGACGCAACGCGAAGACTGATTTTAGTTACGCGATTGCAGTTTTAGGCAACGGATGTGGACTTCTTGTGTTACAATTTTTATAACACGGAGTGTATCAGATTCGGACAGTGATAAAAATATAAATAGAACAGTTTTGCTTAATTCATGTAAGTCAACAATATTTCTGCACCGCGGGAATTTTAAAGTTTGTATTTCTTCGAAATTCGTGAAATCGAGAATATTCTTTCGCCGTGAGAACTTTAATATGGTGGAAACGTCGTGTATACTGGAGAACGCTTCGCAGTGTGTGTTCAGTAATGCAATTTGATGGAAAATATAGTTTGGAGCAAATTGAAGTTGCAGCGGATTATTACGGTACACGGGGAGCGTACCAGTCGATAGACGGCGATGCGTGACGTGCGCCGCGTGTTGCAACATTGGCCAACATAAAAGGAAGTGACATATGTACATTTGTTTGTTCATTTTATTTATTTATCTGCAAGCATCTGTCGAAGACCAAGTTCTGTCTCTAATTATAAGATAATAAGGTTAAAATTTCTTACGACAGAATGCGCATTCAGTGTGGATGAGTAGTCAGATTGCATTATAATTTTCAGTGTGAATGATTGTTATTTATTTGTAGAGTTTTTTAATATTGAATGTATTGTTGATTGTATTATATTTTTGTGTGCCGTCAGAGGGCCTTGTTTTCCTCCATGTGTGTGATGTGTTGACATATTCAAAAAAACATGTAAAAGAGAAAGTAAATAAATAAATAAATAATGATGAACACATCCAGGTTACAATGCCTCTATCTAATGTGTTGTAATTGTATAAATGTATAAATTTATTCATCATCCTCAAAAATTTGTAAAATTGAACAGGAAATAAATTATTTAAAAAAATCAACGGTTCTGAAGAATAACACTGCACAAAGCTTTTTAGTACACGTTACATTCATTTCTCGAAATAAAACTCGTGTTTTTATTTTCTCGTGTTCATACGTATAGACGGAGTAATAAACGTAGTATAGAAAAAGTTATGTAATGCTGCGGAAAATCGCTTTCGAGATTTCGAGATTTCAACGGAAATACACGTTTTGGGGTCCCCTGAAACCAAAAAAGTTGTATTTTTCAAAACGTCCGTCCTTCTGTCTGTCTATGAATACCACTTGCGCCTAAACCACACGTAGGGTTTTTCCAAAATGGATATTCTGCGGACGATCTGACTCCACTCGAGGCGCTGCGATTTTTAAAAACTTTCTTTAAAACTTGGGGATACTTCCATGAAGTCTCTGGGACATTTTCAACATTTTCTCGAAAACGACTTCAATTTTTTTTTCAATTTCTTCTAAGAATAGATTAAAATACTCTTATAAAGGTGCCAAGGTGCCAAAGGTGTCTGATTTTCCGAGTTAACTTTCAATTTTCGAAAATTTCATGGTTTTTTTTCGGCGTCTCCCTGCAAGTACAAAATTGACGGTAGAGATCTTTCCTTCAAGTAAAATTTGTTTTCCACATTTAGCTCTTTTATTAATATCAATTTTCATAACATCACATTTTTTCAAAAATGAAATTAGAAGTTTTCGCGCAATATTGCGTGCATAATATGCAATTTTTAAAATGTCAAAACCAAGATTTTCTCAAAAACGGCTCCATATTTTTTCTTTAAACTTTTGGTGGGGATAGTGTAATTGTCTCTCACGTCGTTAATATTTACATTAGCGGCAATTTGTTTACATCATTGTATTTACGAGTACACGTGCTTTAAATAATATCATATACGTTTGTCGAAACCCTAACAGTTTTGTGTTAAAATGAGCTCCAATTTCCGCATTTCCAGAAAAGCCCAAATGCCATTTTTTAAAAAATTGTTCCAAAGTTTCATTAAGTTCATTTTACTGTATTCTTTTTTCCCAAAAAAATACACGAATGTTATATTTTTGAAATTTCTCTCGAACGTCCTTAATATACATATTTCCATCGGGTTGTATACGCTATTGCATTTGTGAGTTAATGTGCCCCAAATGGCTGAAAATGAAGTTCTGCCAAAACTCAAAAATTTTGTATGAAAAAGAGCTTATAATTTCATATTTATAGTAACGCTTAAACGCCATTTTCTTAAAAAGGGCTCCAAATTTTTCAATGAAAATTGCCATTTATGACGCGGTTTTACTCGTCTTTAATATTCTTAATGTAATATTTCGGTTCTCTAGTAAAAAACCGAAAATCTGAGAAAATGTCAAAAAATGTATTTTGGGTGGAGGTGAATAGCAGCTGGGAAGAGGACCGTAAAGACCGTAAAGCTATTCCACACCAAGGAAATTAGAAAACTTTACTACGAGAAAGTCTGTGCCATTCTGTAGCACCACAGTTTTATTTTAGACATCGTATATTGGATTCCACAGTTTACATCAGTTCATGAACATCTTTACAACGTTTCAAAGATTGGTACTATATTGAGATATATTTTAAGGGTATGTTCAATAAAAAAAATTGACTTTCATTTATTGAAACACTTTTAAAAAGTTTGTAAAAACATATTGTGGATTCAACATCCCGTTGAGGATAAGAAGGCAAACATTGACCGTACGGTACAATAAATTGAAAACGTCAATCGATGAACGTAAAAAAAAGTTTCTAATATATAAAGTCATCATTACATATTTCAAAGTCCACTAAAAATATAATTGCTTACGAACTTCAATAAAAGGCGTTTCTTGTACTTTTTAACCTTGACACATTACTTGTAGAAAATATTTCCAAGAGGAAAAGATGTTGACCTTTTTATTTCTTCTTCGAAGGAACTGTTGGGTTTATTGAAGATTTGGACAATTAATTTTTTGTGAGAGGTGGGTTCGATTTTCACAGGCCTGGCGAGGGCCAGTTATGAGTTGTTCTAAAGAGCAAGCTTCAATTATTCGAATCGCGAGAGTTTGATACTGTTCTACCTTGTAATTATGGTTCGTTTAAAAGTCTCTCTGACGATTCTGGAATCACTGAATACATCATTTCTGAAATGAATAGCGTCCATGGAGTTCATTCTTTTTTGAAGGGCTCCGTTGCTAATGGCTGGTTAGAATGGGCACAGTCATTTCATTTAACATGTTATCAGGGATACGCCCAATGAGGTGAATGTATTAGTAAAGCGCTACACGTGATAGCGAAAGCACATCACGAGGAGTAAAGTGCTCGATTCATTTATGTCGCAATAGAGATCTTAAGAAATTTTTATTAAAAACATATAAAATATGTAATCACAAGTACGATTTTGTCTCATTACAAGCCTGTCAAAGACCTTGCTCCGCACGAAGCATCGGTTCTGTCATTTCACAAAAGAGACGCATTAAGTCAGAAAAACCTGCTGTTTCACGTCATGTAATGAAGGTGAAGAACGAAATAACACAAAGTTTTACAATAATTGAATGGTATATGAGTCGATAGATATAAAATAGCTCGAAGATTGCAAACAATTTCGGAAATGTTTGAAATTTCATAGCAAATAATAATGCGCAATAGTATTAAAATACAGCGAAAGTTAAATATAGCGAAAAACCTTGAGCACTTCAGACAGGCAAATTTTGAGGGCTAAAGCATCCTGAGCCCATGTTTTAATGCATGTTCCTACTTATGAGGAGACCTCTGTCCCCACAATTAGGCTGTGTTTAGCTCAGAGATAGCATTGCCGCTGACTGCAGCGACAATGATCGGGAATTCGTCTCTAGAATTCCAGACAGTCGTTAGCGGATTATCCACACTAGCTGTATAGATAGGTCGAATTCAGCCGCTGCCAGGAAGAGAATTCTAGAGGCCGGGTACTTTGATTGGTGGTGTAACGTGGTTTCTTTGATTAATATCAGGCGAATGCCGGAGCAATACCCGGCCCACGGACCGCGAGCGATCTTTTCTTCCTGTTTTCTATCCTATCCTCTTCCTTTACATATACATTTCTTACACTTTCACACACGTCGGAAAATTTGTTGGACGCTTAGGGCTGTTCCGTCTGGGGGAGATAACTGAAGGAGAGTCGGGAGTCTTCGTTAGTCGACGTTTATTCCAGTGCCAGAACCCACCAGTCAGTGGGTGACGAACACCGCCACCTCCCGCGATAAAAAAAATTGACTACACTAAAGGGTCATTCACTATGCAAACATAGACATAAGCGTAACGCACAGACAAAAACTTTAACACAAGTGAAAAATTGAATTATTCACAATGTCCAACATAAACGTAAGCAAAACAAGATTTTCTATTGTCTGTGGGACATTCTAGTTTACTATTATTGGATGTGAGAATCGATTTTGAGATAACGACTGTGTCCATTGCTTACGGGTTCAATTTATATAATATTTTTATTTCAATAAAAATGGAAACAAAATGATACAACTAACTAAACGGTACTATGAATACTACAACAAAACTAAAATATAAAAAGGTCGTACCCTTCAAAAGAAAGCAGAAAACTGTCGAAAATCAACCACGTAGTGTCTTTTGTTGGATCTATCGACTTCGATTCTATTTCGATGCTCGATTTTGAATTACCGTACGGTGATTGGTTAATTTATTATTTCCTACAGAAGCATAAGCACAGAAGCTTGAAGCTTGCAAGCTTTTAAATTAACGTCTTACGTGTTATGCTTATCCAAACGCATCGTGAATGAGTTCGTTCATAGTCGTAGTCCTAACTTAGTTAACGCCATGTTTAGGTTTATGTTTGCATTGTGAATGGGCCTTAACGGGTTAATGGCCGTAGCTTTCAATGTGCGCGCATACATTAATCTGACTCCCCGGGCAAAGCAATGACTTCGTTAACTCCCCCTATCTTTTATTTTCCTGAAAATGTAAGATTCAACTATACATTGTGTCCAAGGAGGAAACAACAAAACTTCGAAAATAAGTTATTGACACAATTTTAAGCACAGTTTGTTTAATAAACTTGATCGATATTTCAAACTGCCGAGGGGCAATAAACGCTCATAAGTTCGTTTAAAAAATAATTGTTGCGCAATAATTTGGGTTTCAGAAATATATAAACACTCCAAAAATATGTAATTTCTTTATTATTTACGAAATAAATTAATATATTTTTTCAGAAAGAAAAATATATATTTCTTTTGTGAATAATAAATGATTTACGTGTTTCTGGAGTGTTTATATGCTTCTGAAATGCAAATTTTTTGCTTAAACTTGTCTTAAAAGCTTATTTTCGAAGTTTCGTTCTTTCCTTTCTGGACACCTGTATAAATAAAATTGGAGTGTTTGCCTGTGATTCCAAATCAGTTGTATTGCTATAATATGTGGTTGTTAACGTGATACGATTCAACGGTTTTTAGAATTTTGGTCTGTCTCTAGGAAGGTATCTGCTTGAGCTAACGTCGGAAACGGCTAAGCTGTTGGCGATGGTGTTTTCACTGGAAGGTAGAGTACTTTGTGTTCATCACTTAAGACACTTTTTCAAATTGTTTTTTTCTATTATTGAAATAATAATATTTGTTTATTGGTTTGTTTTCTTCTTACGAAAGTACACTTTTATTCCGATCTTAATTCAATTGCGAATCGTGATCTCCAAAGCCATAGAAAAAATACTGGGTACAGGTTATTTTGTAAAAACTACCTACATCCTACTTTACTACTTCTTAAAGCAAAATTGAGTGGTACACAAATTTTTCAAGAATATCTAGAAAATGTCAGAAAATTCACCGAATTTGATTAAAACTCTCCTACAATTTGTTTGTTTAAAAGTCCTACAAAGTAGATTAAAACTCCTAAAATTTACTACTAAATTTATTTTGATTAATTCTGTTAAGACTTTTAGGTTTTGAATAATTGACACCAAAATCGCTATCCGACTACTTTCTTGGGAGTAAGCAACAACGCATGCTGCTGATGTGGAAAAGGGCTATCCCGGCGCCGCCCACTAATGGGCTTTTCGGTCGAATCAAGGGGGCCAATACTGGAATCAATGAGGGGGTGAGGATTTAATGTTTCTAGGGGCGTCAACTACTTTTGTTATTAGTCCCGTAAGAGTAGTGCATGGTATAACCAGGGAGGGGACAGCGTTTCTGTTCCGCTAGAAATTGACGCTCGGCGGAGGTTTCCATGTCGGCTTGTCGGACTTTTCCTCCACCAGGTATGTCCCCCCAGTGGGACACCTTCCTTGACGGGACAATCCAGGATCTTCCGATTGGCCTCCCGACAAGGGTGGTGGTGAAGTCAGTGATAGGGTTCGTCTGTATGTGAGGGGACAGTTGTAGGGGACAAGAATGAGGAAGGAAAGTATGCGCGCGGTCGGCGGCACATTTCGTAAGACACTGCTCCGGCATTCGCCCGATGCTGATCAGAGACTCCATGGAAAACTACCGATAAGAGTAGCCGGACGCTAGAATTATCCTCCAAACGGCGGCTGAATTTCCCTGCGTATCTGGTGTTGAAAATCCCCTCCGGTCGGGACTCGTTCTCTAGGACGTCCCTATGAACGGTGTTGCCTCTGGGCTGTCGCAGCCGGTCGACCGCCTGCGGTTCCCGCGCGCTGCCCGGAGGCCGTGGGCGGCGGCGGAGGGCGGGGTGGGGGCGGCTCCGGGGCGCGTGCGCCGTGCGGCGCGACGCCGTCGCCCCCGCCCCCCCTCGCGTCGGCCGGCCGCAATCGCCTCGCGGACCGCCCGCCCCGCCGGACAACGGAGCCGCCGACGCCGCGCCGTTTCGAGCGAGGCCGTGCGCCATCAAACTTTCAGCCGCGTCCTTGCCGCTGCCGCTCCGCCCCGCCCGCGCCGGGGCGCGAGCCGCGCAGGAAAAAGCCCGGCTGCCCCGGTCGCGCCGGGGGGCGCGCGGCGGTCGCCGCCCAACCCCGCAGCACAGACGACGCGATCGCCCCCGCGCGCGCGGGGCGGCCCACGCCACCCCCCTCGCCACCCGACCGCCAGCTCCCGCACGCACGCGGCGCCGCGCGCCCGGACTATGGGCATTTGCCTGGACACAGGTGAGCGCACGCACAAGGATTGCCCAGCCTCGCTTTAGTTCAACGCGTGTTGCTACAATGCTCGGACTGCGGGACACAAGTGAAAAAATACCCGCTAATGTGGTTGGAGGGAGACGAGAATAAAGGGATGACCTGACCAGACTTTTCAATCCTCATTTTAGTTTAGGACGGATTGTGCACTGCTTCAATATCCGGAGTTGTGGGGCATTAGCGTAGACGCAAGTGAGCCAATACCGCTAATGTTGTTGGAGGGAGACAGTGAGGGGATATGGGGGTAAAGGGATGACCTGACTTTTGAATCCTGCGTTTACTTAGATTTCTAGTCTAGGACTGTCTTGACGTTTCAGTTGAGAAAAATTGTGAGCAATTACAAAAGTAAGGGCTACTCCATTGAAAGGCGCTTGACTAAAAATGTTGGAATGTTATTTGTTGTAAATTTATTGGCCTTGATATTGCAAAAACAAATTATGAAGAGTCGCCAGTATAAGAACGTACATTTTTAGTTTCTCGCTACCGAGTGGAGAGAATGGTCTGTAACGCTGCGCGAAAGAGCGGTGAATTTTCTTATTACAGGGTCCTTATAAAGAAACTTGGATAAATTCATTTGCTAAATTTAGAAAAACATCCTCTAACACTTGGTGCACCAGAATGCATGTTTTGTGGGTCCTTGATACCGAAAAATCGAATAATGGTAAAACGACTGTCTGTCCTTCCGTCTATGAACAACGCTAGCGGCTAAACTGTTCAGTCAAATTTCTCCAAAATTGATATCCCCTAATCGATCTGGTTGAAATCCCGGCGCTTTGAATTTGAAACCGAAAAGTTTATTTTGGGGGGTACTTTACACGTAGCCCTTGGGACACTTCAAAATTTCAAAAATACGGCTCTATCGTCTTTGATTAAATTATGATGTTGGATAGTGTAAATGACATTTAAGAGAATGGTGCAGATATCATGTTCGTTAAAAACTTTAATTTTTCAAAAATTGTAAAAGTTCAAAATTTTTTGGGGGACTTCTTAAAGATAGATTTTGAAATAACGTCATGTATAATTTTTCGAAACTTTGAGTACTTTTTGCGTAATTTAGCGTGAAAACATGGCAGAGAAAAGTACGTGTTGATTTAGCACCACTTGTTTACTAAAATATATTAACTGCCGAATAATGTTGATTTAATTGATTTAGAGGCGACGTAAAATATCTTAAGAGTATTACCTGAGAATTATGATAGGAAATGGAATTAAATTTTAATTTGTGAAAATACTATTGTAGTACAAACGCTACATATCTGCAAAGAAACTGATCCTTTTAAAATCTCACCCCAATCACAAATTAATGATGTGGCAAAAATGTTTTTACGTTTCAAGCAGAGTAACCTTTCCTTTAATTTGATAAAAAATGTTTTTGACATTTAATTGTACTTGTTGATATTTTATTTTCTAATCTACATCGGTAGTTTGCTCCCTACATTTCTCAGATCGCCTTCACAACCTCAAGACTGACCTCTCCATCCCTTTCGTCTGAATAATAAGTGAATGCATGAGAATATCGCGTGAGGATTTCATCCTAGTACCATCACAAGGCGACCATGTTCTATTGGGAAACTTCCCGTGTAAACAAAGTTATGTGTACCAATATATTACAAAGAGAACAGGTTCTACGTTTTTAATGCATGGCCAAAAATGTTGATTTTTGAGGGAACAACATCTGCATTTTTTAAGAAACTGATATCGACACGTGATGACTAAGCACAAGCGAATCTGAACATAATTCCATGCAATCATAGATTCTGGGGGACATTTTCATATTTCATTATTTCAGTGTGCTTATAAATCTGTCGTGTTCATTCAATTCAATCGATAATGTTTATCAATAAAATAATGTGTCACTAAAGGATGTAAATTTATGATTTTCCTTCCCATACAAAGGAATTTAGCTATTTGTTATCTTAAAACTAAAACTTGCATTCATAATATTTATATTCACCTGCATATTGCAGAAGGGTCTTGGGATTTTGTTGGCGTCATTCAGGGAAGAAATGTTTATCACTGAAGTAAATAATTGTTACTTGGGTGTACAACATACTTTCATTAAATAAATATTTTTAAAAGCTCATCAAATTTATTTTTACTAAGGCTCATAAAATTTGTCAGTAAATTAAAGTTAAAATTGGATCGTGCGATCGACTTCAAATTCATGGCCGTTAACACGCAAATTTTCTGCACTAACGGACTTGGGTGGCATTTGATCAGTTTCCAAAAGAATAATTCAGAAGCGCAAACAAGAACATAAATTATCCAAAATTGAAAAGGAGCAAAGGAAATCTTCATTTATCTCTCTCAGAACATTTGTCTCACTGCTCATTCACAGCATAAAATGGCAGAAAAGTATATCATAGAGAATACGCAAGTTATCTATGAAAGACGTCACAGCTCAAGCCTGTATTTTATTCTTGAGTTTAATGTCAGCGGCAATAAGTCAAGAGTGATCGTGATCAGGCAGGATAACAGCTGCACAACTCTCACGCTTCTCCTTCACACCCTTTGTTATTGCATATAAGAAAGTATTGAAAACATAATTCCGCTCTTAAATTGGATAAATTATTTTGAAATATCCCCCGTATTTTGAGGCATGATTACGTGAAAAGTACTTAAATTTTCGAAAAATTGTACATGACCTTATTTAAAAATCTACCTTTAAGGAGAAGATTTCATTAAGGGAAAAATGTTTATATTTTGTAGGAAGGCGCCAGAAAAATTTTGAACTTTTGCAGTTTTCGAAAAATCAGGGTTTTCAACGAGCATGTGAACTGTACCATTCTCTTAAACGTCCTTCATACTATCCAACAACATAATTTAACAAATAATGAAAGAGCTATTTTAAAAAAAAAAAAATTGAAAGTGATTCCAACGGGGTTCATGTAAAATAACCCTCAAAATCGAAATATCGGTTTCACATTCAAGGGGCCGTAACATCAACCAGATAGATTGGGGAATATGAATTTTCGAGAAAATCCGATGAACGGTTTAGCCGCTAGCGTTGTTCACTGTCGTCTGTCGGTCTGTCGGTCTGTCGGTCTGTCGGTCTGTCGGCCGTTGCTAGCGTTGTTCACAGATGGACCGACCGTCCGACGGACGGACGGACGGACAGACCGACATTCGTTTTGCCGTCATTCGATTTTTGGTATCAAGGACCCACAAAATATGGATTGTGGCTACTCCACGTGTTAGAGGATTTTTTCTAAATTTAGCAACTGGATTTATACACTTTTTCGTTACTAGGACTCAGTAATAAAAGTTTTTTTTTGCCGAAAATTCCCCGTTTTCTCGCACAGAATTACATAACATTCTCTCTACTCCTTAGGGAGAAAGTAATTCTCTCTACTCCGTAGGGAGAAAGTAAAAAATAGCTGCAATTACTTTTGCTCCAACCCTCGTATACCCGAGAGATGAAAACAAGAATCTTCGCGCTTATATTACTCGCATCCTTTAAATGGTAACTTTTGCCTACGAAATCATGCTGAACATCCTAGTAGATTTTTTGAGGATTTCTCTTCATCTTTCTTAACATTCATTACCGTAGAATGTACTTTAGCAACAAGCAACAGTACACAATTTGCACAAGTTCAGTCGTACTAAGGTGTTTGTCCTGTGTGTTAGTAACTTATGAGCAATGTAATACTTTTTAGTAATGAGTGACGTTAATACGAAGAATTTTTGTTTATTTGGAGCAAGTAGCTTTCCCAAAATGTCTCGCCCTGCGAATCATAGTCACATTACTCTCGACCTTCGCGGCCGCTAGAACGAAGCTATCTCTTTAATATAATTTTCTCTTTGGAAGTGAACTTCCTTAATTAAAAAAAAAATGATAATGAAAATTAAGACTGATTTGAGAAATTAATGGTTTTCTTGTTTTTATTGCTTCAATTAACCAATAGATTATTGGAATTTAGTACAAAAATAATTAGAAAAATTCAATATTCGATAGGCTAGAGAATATCTTTAGATTCAAATTTGGAAAGAAAAGTTATGCGTTCCAAACTAAGAATGCTCAACTTTACACGTAGTGAGGAAAAGCAGAAAACCCTGAAAAGGAAGCGTAATCGCAATAAAATTGTTTTATGGAACAATAACTTTGACGAGGAAAAATATCATACAATTTGTTTCGACACATTTAATGAAGGATTAGAATTATTATAAAATTGAAATATATGTAAGTGATTACATAACGACTGTCTTATTATAAACATATACTGTTATTTCCAGGATATAGAACCCATTCAATTAGTTTTACAATTGTCAGGTTTTCAGGGCTACTTTTTGGAAATACAAAACTTCTGTTTCAAATGGTTATATTATATTATAAAGGATATTTTTCTTTTTTTATACAATAAATTGTTTTATATAATAAAATTTTTGTACGCTATTTTTAAAAACTAGAGAAGAATTGTTGTCTACTTGACATTTCGTAAAACTTCCGTCCATAATTGATACATCCTTGAAACAGAATTAACAGCGCATTCTTTGAGATTTTCGAATATCGCCACCGACCTGCCACTCGTAGATCTTTATAAAAGAATAGAAAATTTCTTACTAAATGTATTTTAATTCATTTGAATAGCGTAATTATTTCCGAGTAAGTGAACTTCAAAATTGTGCTTTCGCTCCGACGGAGAGGAGCAGGACGTGGGTGGACGGGGAAATCGGACTGTGGCAGGATGGCGGACGGGCGTGTGCATGGGTTTACATTGGGGTATAGGTATATTGGTAGGTATTGGGGTATAGGTAGGGTGTGGAGCGGTGCGAGGTAGAGCGGTGCGGTGAGGAACATGGGGTGATGGAACGAGGTGGGGTAGAATGACGCGGGTTGGAACGGGGTGGGATAGAACGGTGCGGGGTGGAGTGGGCTGGGGTGAAGCGGGGCGGGACGAAGCGGGGGTGGTGAACCTGGGAGAAGTAAAGGCAGCAGATATTGGTGCCAAGGTGGTGTAAGTAAAATTACTTTCATTTTAAACTTCAGATAGAATTAATCCTTTTTCCTGTTTTAAAAAAATATTCTGACAAATAAATGCCCGTACAAAGTGAGTTGCTTACACTAAATATAAATAAAAAACAAAAATACTCCCGTCTCCTTGAGTTTTCCCCACCCCAAGCACGCTGAGATTGAGCCTTACAGCCAGGAGAGGTGTCTCAGGGCATCAACTGATGTCACTAGTGCCTTTGACTGGGAAGTCCTAGGATCGAGTCCTGACGGTGGCAGAATTTTCGACACTAGCTTGTCAGCTAGGTCGAATTCAGTCGCTGTCTGGAGGAGAATTCTAGCGGGCAGCTTCTCTGATCGGTAGTTTTCCGTGATTTCTCTGATCAACACCACGCAAATGCCGGAACTGTACCCTACCAAACGGGCCACGGACCGCGTGCGATATTCCCTCTTCCATGTCCTACCCTCACATTCACACACTACCCTCTCAAATATGCTTTGAGACCGGTTGGAAGCTTAGAGCTTGCCCGGCTGGGGCGGTGCCCCGCTAGTGGGAGGTACCTGCATGGGGAAGACCCCGCTAGCCGACGATAGGTCAAAGCCGAATCTCGCCAGCCAGAAAGACCTCCGCCACCTCCCGACGAAAACACATGCCGTACACTTACGGGACCAACGATCTTAGTTGTTGACGGTCCCGGAATCACTAACAGTCATTGAGCGGTGGTTGCGGGGCGGTGTGTCGCAGAGCAACAGCAGCAGCAGCATGGCACGCCGGGGTACGACGGGCGCGGGCGCGAGGCGTGGCTGCAGGGCGGCGGCGCGGCGCACGAGGACCCGCGCTTCGCGGCCACGCCGCCCGACGGCCAGCTGCCCGCGCACAACGGCGCGCACGTCAAGTTCGAGGTGCCCAAGGTGCCCGTCATATTCGTACTCGGTGAGTGGGTGCTTCCTTCGCGCTATGCCTGATGCGCGAACGCTAAACAACAAACAACACTGAGCGGCACAAAACAAGACTAACAACGAAAAACACCGAATGACACAAAACGAAAAGCGAACAACACAATTATGAGCAACAAAAAACATGACCACAAACAACACATATCACTAAACAACAAAACTAACAACAACAAACAACGCTGAGCAACACAAAACAACAAGATTAACGACAACAAACACTGAGCAACACAAAACAATAAGACTAATAACAACAAACAACACTGTGCAACACAATAAAACAAGTCTAACAACAACAAACAACACTGTGCAACACAATAAAAAAGGAAATGTGTAACACAACAAGACTATCACCACAAGCAACATTGGGCAACACAAAACAGCAAGACTAACAACAACAAACACCACTGTGCAGCACCAAACAACAAGACTAACAACAACAAGCAACAGATAGCAACCCAAGGACAACACCACACAAATAGTGCAGCTACAACTGCAGTTTCTCGCATTATTTATAACGTTTGAAATTTTCGAAAATTCAGAGAGCTTAACAAAAACGAGACCTGCACTATTCTTTTAAGCGTGTCTTGTTCAAGAAAAAGTTTGGAGCGGTTTTTGAGAATTTTATTATGTTATGCATTAACTTCAAGCAGAAATTATGCGAAAAACTACTCGTTTTTTCAAAAAATTGTAAATGACCGAGTTGAAATATGTTTTCTTTAGAATAGTTTAGAATCAGTTAGTTTAGAATAGTTCAGTTACTTTGTTTAGAATAGTTTAGTTACTTTAGAATTATTTAAAACAAAAATCTCTATCTTCAAATTTGTAGTTTTGCAATGTTAACTTTTTGAAATTTTCGAAAATACATGTTCGTCAGAAATGGGGCTTTCTTTACCGTTCTTCAATCCATATGAAAATATAATTTAAAGAAAAATATTACAACAGTTTTGAGGAAAAATTTGTTTAAAAATTGCCTATATTACACGCAAAATTCAGCGAAAACATCGAATCGAATATTAATTCAAAGTTCGTCTTTCAAGAACAGATAAGGAAAACAAAACATATCTTTCATATTGTATTTGTAGGTAGTGACCGAAAAAATTGGAAGTTTTGCAATTTTTGAAAAATCAGGGATTTACGAAAAAGAGTTCCATTCTTTGGAACCACTTTTTTACTCTTCGAGGAAAAAGCTTAATCAAAACATTGGAGCCATTTTAAGGAAAGTTTGAAAATGTTCCTGAGGTTTCATATAATGAGCCTCCATAAATCAAATACCGATTTTAAACTCAAACTTGAGTTCATTGAAATCGATAGGGTAATATCAATTTAGGAGAAAGGCGTCTGGATGGTTTAGGCTCTAGCGTTGACCACAGACCGCCCGACGGATTGCCGTCAGACATATTGCCGTCAACAGATTTTTCAGTTTTGGGGATCTACAAAATATAAATTTTGACTACAAAACGTGTTGGAGGAAGCAATTCACTACATGTAGGATCAAGATTTATCCAGTTTTTCGTTACCTGGGCTCTGTAATAAGAGTTTTTAAACGGCAAAAATCACCGTTTACCAGCGCACAATACTTTCTCTTCTTACGAAGAAAGGCATGGAAAAAAAAAACAGTAAAGCGGAGTCTGAGTGGGGATTTATTGTTTCTGCTTGGTTGACTACTTATGTCATGTAAATCTCGAAAATGTAGAGCACGTGACATCCCTGGAGGTAGCAGTGATCCTCCTCCTCCTTTGGAACATGATATCATGCCTCACATGGGACAAGCTCTGTGTTCCCGTCAGATCTCCCGACATTTATGATAGTATGGTGGGCATATGGGTAAGTGCGTATTTGTAAAGAGAGAGGAGAGAAAAAATATTAGAAAGGTATCACGGTCCGTAATGCGTATTGAAAGCTGTTCTTTTGAAAGTCAGATTCTTATTTTATGCTCTTTAGGTAAGCAAATCGTAATTAAATCTCATTTAATAAATGTATCTCTGAACGGATAAATACTTGTCATTTTATTTTTATTACGTTGGATTTCATCCTAAAAGCTATTCTGTCATCGAGAGCTAGAATTTCATCCACAAAATTTGGTGTCAAACTGTTTCGGATTGTTTGAGAATCAACAGAATAACAAAGACTGCATTTTCCACTGTTGTGTCACCTTTAGGTACCAGTACGGCAGTTTATTTCATTCATTTCTACTGTTGATATGTAAGAAATCTTGGTTTTATGATATAAATGATACCGAACCCTCCCCAACGGTGGGTGCTGAAACGATTCAGAGCTGCAGTGAGTAAAAACAAGAGGTAGTCGGAAGCAAAACAGAATGCGTGCCCGTTACTATTAAATGTCTATTAAGATTATATAAATAAACCTTCACCATTAGTAGGCCTTGCTACAATAACCTACAATTGAACAATTTAGTTTTGAACAATTATGGAACAATTTAATTTTGTCTGACGTTTAACAATATTTAAATTTGATCAGTGATTTCAATTTAAATGTAAGTAACACAATAGTTGTTTAGAGTACATGAGGGTAAAATAAGATTTCGTTCTTGAGCGAATAAAATACAGTTAGTCTACATTTATATAAATTTGTATCCACTACTAGTACATAAATATTAGGGAAACATTTTGCAAGAAAGATCTATATATTATGCGTAAGCTTAGTCATAATGAGTCACAATTGTCTTAAAGATTATCAAAGGGAAAAATTTATAGGCCATCTGTAAAATAAAAATTGCCTAAATAATATTTCATTTCAAAATTAAATAAATACATTATTTATACTGACAAGAACAACGATGCAAATTACGAACAATATTACTGCAATGGGTATGTTACGAACAATACAACTGCATCCTGAAAAACCTTTCTTGAGTATTGTCAGTATAGAGCTGTTTAGGAGGATCACAATCTTTGCAAGTTAGACGCCTTAACGGAAGTGGTACTCTTGTTTGTGGGTAATTTGTTTATTTATTGCAATTAGTCTGTACACGAGAAAAAAATTTAATTCTCGGAATGAGAATTACAATCTGATTCGTATTCAAACTAGGAAAGGTTGATCCCGGGTTTAGGGTGGCACGGTTCCTTTGGTTCCTTTTATGATTCATTATTTCTCGCGATTCCTATGTTTATAGTTGCGCGGTTCACTATAACAACTGAATTATTTATGTTCAATGTTAAATGAGAACAAGTCACCTGATAATTTGTTGACGTGGAATTGTGTGTATTTTCGCATTTCAAGTCTTCTTCAAATAGGTTTGTGTGTCTACTCAGATGGAAGGTATGCATTTTCTTAAAAGTGAGTGTTCCCTTTAAAATAAATTCTCTTAAAAGTGAGGGAGTATAGTAGGGAGGGTAGTACAACGTGAGCGCCGGAGCGACAGCGGAGGCGCGAACCAGGTCTCGAGAGCGAGGGCCGGAAGGCCCTCGCGAACGTAGCACGTTGGATCCGTCGGGTAGCGACGTGCGGTAGCACGTCGCGGACCACTTGGTGAAAAAAATGCGTTGGTTAAAGAATTGTGAACTTAACTACATGCGACTACTACGTATAAACAAGGATTCAGTTCATGGAGTCGATTCACTTCTAATGAACCGGATCAGTGAATCAAAGGAACCGTGCCACCCTAAACTCGGGATTTTCCCTAGGAAATTCTACCGTCCGTTAAACAATGAATGGCTCGGTGATATTGGACAATAAATTACACTTACTAAATTTTACAGGAAAGCAGTTTGAAGGTTTACTTTGCACTTGGTATTGTTTGAAAGCACTGCAACTTCTCCAATTGATGATGTAGGTCGTAGTGGGAGCCCTGGGGAGAGGACCAGAAACCTCATATGATTGTGCCAATCTCAGTTCTTCCAAAAAATGGACACAGTGTCCTAACCTCCGACCCACAAAATAATATCATCCATCTTTGGAAGAAAGGCGCAGTATGCTTTCCGTTGTACATTCCTGATTGGCGGGTCACATCTAACTAGGAGGCGTCCCCATTTTAATGTTTCCCATCTGCAGAGATATTGTTTCTTAGAAGATGGATCAGATCTTTTCTTTGAGTTGAGAATCACCCACAATAACAAAAGACTGCATTTTCCCACTGTTGTGGCACCTTTCGGTACCATAACGACCGTTTATTTCATTCATTTCTACGGTAGATGTAAAAAGAAATCTTTGATGTCTCTGTGCGCTTGCACGTGTTTCTGGATAGTGAAAACAATACTATTTAGTCCGTGATATATGTACCGGAGACGGGAAGTGAGTTCGAGAAAAAAATATTTAGGGAATAATTTATTTTTTAAGGAACCTTACAGAATCCCACTTACACAGATCATGCGAGTTATGTAATAATTATCTTTCATGATCAAAATACATTGGTGGATATTCGTAGAGTTTCTAATAAATATTTTTTCTCCTGTTTTTCAGTACCAGTTGATGAAATTCTTTTGCAAAAAGCTTACAAATATTCATTTTGTATTTACACACGTCAGTTTAATTTTAAATTGATATTAATTGATTTGAAATAATTTACTAAGGTTACAATTTTGAATTTAGGATGTATAATCGAGTTCTTGAAATGAAATAAACGTGAGTTTTTGAAAGAACGTAGTTCTATGATAAAAAGTACTTTTCGTGCTTAGTAATTTAGTAAAGAAGGTAGAGAGATTATGTGCACAAAGGTCATCATTAAAACAGAATTGTGATATATGCATTTATCATTTGTAATCTGTATCGACCGTGCATACAAGTAGGGGAGATATGGATCGATTTTCACTTACGTCGTACTTATTACAAGAGAGGAATTGCAGAATTGTATACTAGTAACTCGTGAAACATACCCCTTGTCATGTCGCTAGGGATTTAACGACAAGGTGACATTAAAACTCAAGGAAAAGTTCAGAGTATAAAAATCTACTTTGTTCCCAAGAAATACAAATCCATTGGACGCAATTTTTTCCGAAACAGTTATAAGGGTTACGCGTGTTCCTAATGACAACGTTTCTGCTTCATGTTAAAGAAGTTTGTGAAGTTGTATTCCAACAGGTGTTTGTACAAAATGCCCCTCCTGGTTTTACGAAGGAAACTTTTGTTATTAAAACATATTATTTTATTAACTTATTCTAATAATAAAAAATCACAAAGTGATTATATTATTATTTACTTAAAAAGGATATAAATACACAAATACATAGTATGAATACAGAGCTAACAGGATACGTACAGGACAGGACACGTACTTCAGTATTTAACTGCACACTGATGAGACAAATGATTTAATTCAATTTTGATAATGTAACTTAGTTAATTTAGTACACTATTTTAAACATTTTTATTGGATGACAAATACCTTAAGACAGGTAACACAAACAAAAAAACAAATAAACAGCTAACACAAAAATATGTGAATACATGTAAATTTCTGTTGTTCTTTTTCGTTTTAAATATTGCATAATTTGTCAATTGTGCGGAAATATTAATTTGTACACCACTTTACTCTCTTGGGAATACCTTTAATCCTATCGAATTCTATTCTATTAAATACCGAAGATATAATTTCCTCGTGTATTGCGTGCAAATATTTTTCGCTACAATTTCACTTTCCACTGCCCAGTATCGAAGTCCGGTTTATTTGTTTTCTGGAATCGTTTAACATTCTTTTTCCTAAAAACAATCCTGGATAAAGTTCTTAAAATTTTCATATACTCGGAATTTTCCCGATTTGGGGCAAGGATCTGGTCGCTATTCCTCTACGGTGCTACTGTATTAGGTTAGTTTTTTCATTTTTATTTGGTATTTTACCAATCACTTCCAAGATATCCCCGGAGAACTTGTTTGGTTTTTTGAAAATGCGACGTGGTGTAACTGAGTTGTTTTTGCCCGCAGGAGGTCCTGGCAGCGGGAAGGTGACGCATTGCGACAACTTGATGCAGGAGAAGCGTGGCATCACGCACATCAACATGACGGATCTCCTGCAGCAGTACGCCATCGGTAACGGTGAGAGCCTGCATATCTGTCCCTAATCTTACGTATCTATGAACATAAGTCCAGGTCCACCCAATCCACCACGTTTCAGAGTGTTATGCTTTTCGTCAACCAAACACTCTTAAATATTCAAATGCTTACCTCAGTCAAAATGTAGTGTAAATATTTGTTTTTTCAATAAATTGTTAGACACAACACTTTCATATTATAAACAATTCATTAGTGCTCGGTTCTCTTGAGTCCCTCCGGAGGCATTTCTCCTCGTTCTAGTATCATTTGTATAGGCGAACTATCCGTGGGTAAATTGAGAGCTTTTTTAATTATGCGTTCTATTATAAGAATAGTACAAAATAGTAAATACATGAACTTACTAACTCTACGGCAAAATAATAAGAACAAAATAAAAAATATAAAATAAATGTAATAACAGAGATTGAAATTCTAAGAATTTCAATAAAACAATTAGTTTGAACGACCAACAGAAAGAAATAGCCAAACGGAACATACAATGCAGCATATTTTATGAGTTGTGAATATAATATTTTAAGTAAAAAAATCGTCAATTATATTACCGTCATCTTAAGTATATTTTGTATTCGTGCCACCTTCAGAAAGCTCCATTCTTGTTACTTGCATAGATATCGATTAAAAATCTCCACCTATCCGATTAAATCTCCACCTTTCCAACACTAACTGCTGTGGAATTTGTGATTATTAATGTTTATGGTCACTTTCGTGACCATAGTTTTCACTACTTTGGTCACTTTGATCGTAGTTTTCACTACTTTGGTCATTCTTCTCAATAGTGTAGTGCATGATATAACAGGAAGATGGCGAAATTCCCCCCTCCCCCTAGACCATGAGATTTGGCCTACAGGTCGGCTTGTGGGTTGCTCCTAAAGGCAAGAATTGCTCCAGCCAGGTAAGATTTAAGATTCCGACATGTGTGGCAATTTAGTACATGTAAGAGAATGTCGGTACGTGGAGCGCAAGAGACAAGGATGAGGGAGGAAATATATGAGAAATCACGGAAAACCACCGATCAGAGCAGACATGCTGGAATCGTTCACTAGACAGCGGCTCAACTCAACCTAGCTGTATAGCTGTTGTCGAACATCATCTTCCATCGGGACTAGAACCCTAGGACCTCCCGATCATATACGTTGCAGTGGTAACGCTTGTTGTCAGCGGCAAGTACTAACTAGGAGCAAATATAATTGCAGGTCACTTTTTAGTCTCATTAGGAAATACTGGACCCTGATTCATTTCAGCCGTGTTAAATCTCAAACTTGGCTGACCTCTTAATTAATAACAATTTACTTTGTACGGTCGCCAGCTGTTAAAAACAGCACATTAATTACATAAATTTTCGCTACGCAATAGATAGCGAACTGACCATGCATTTGCCTAAGGAAATAATTATGCAAAGCTAACACAAAAGCTTCTAAGCTATCGAAATTCAAAAGATTGTCGTCACACTTGAACTTTTCAAATGGACGCCCCAGGTTTTTAATGAAAAGGTATCACAACTTTATAGGATCTCAAATCAGGAGATATGACAATCAAATAACTTTCAACATAACACATTTATTGCATAAACAATTTTACATAAATTGGTTTTTCCTGATGCGCAGGTTCCAAAACAGCTGCGGGAAAAACGAAGCGAATTCAATTTACAAAACAAAAAGAAGGACGGTCGAGGCCGTCTCCATGAACAAAGGCGCGTTAAAATGCGCCGACATACAGAATTAATAATTTCAGTCGACCTCTCGACAAAACCCACTTTAGGGCGAGGAAGCTGAAAATTCAAACATAAACCTTATAACAAAAAGGTGAACACTAACTTAGTAGCGCATCAACAACATCGCGCTAACACATACAGAAATACTGTCTTATAATCTACCTTTGAATGCCCAATTTAGGACGAGGTAGATAGAAATGTACATAAACAAATTTGCTAAAGAAGCCGTATTTTGGCCTTCTTTTCTTACATAACATTCGTGACAAGCAGACTACGTATGAGCCATGGAACAAACTTTCATAGGAGTGCATAATACCAAAATTCTTGGAAATGGATTTCTTACTATACCTTTCGTAACTATACAACATAGGAATGCAGCAAGTTTACGCGTAAGCGAGAGTGAGCGGTCCATAAGCGCCCGCCCGCTGCTCGCTGAACAAAGCTGTGCCTAGACACGAGCGCCGATCAACATGCCACATACAAGGTCGGCAAGTGACCCCATCGCTCCGTGCCGGTGACAGCTGTAGCCCAGCCGACTTCTCTGCCGGCTGCGGGGCCGTGACGTTGCAACCAAGGGCCGCGGTTCGAGCTACCGCACGGGCCAAGCAAACGCCTTTCGTAGTCTCCCGAGTGCCGAATGCGGCCAAGCGCCGACTTACTCTCAGCGGGAGCAACTTTCCATAAATTGCCAAATGCGGCCAAGTGCCGTCTTACTCATGGCAGGAACTGCAACATTAACAACATTCATAAATAATGTGCAGCAACATTAGCCGAACCTCCACACCATTCGGAGGCCAGCAACATACATTCAACATAACATTCGAAGTAAACAAGCTGCAAACAACAAACATTAGCAAATCATTAACATTTCATTAACATCATATTCATTTCAAAGTAAGAGTTCCATTTCCAAGTCCATATCAACAAATTAAATACATTTATGCACTCAATTTCATTAATATATTGTTTGGTTCAAAGGGAACCAACAGTAAAAAAAACAACCATGGCTCAGGCATCACTGACGAAATGAGAAACAATATTATTAAGTCTTCATAAACTGATCTATTGTAACTATTGTAAACTAACATACTTCGGTAAGAAACTTAAACTAACATACATCGGAAAATGGTGCTATATCTATTAAAAACGGACTATTTACAAGAAATACTATGTACAAATTGATACATTTGACGACTCTGAAGGAGCCGGGCTCTGCAAAAAATCCAAAACTACATCACAGAACGTAGCCGAAACAAACAAGAAAAAGCAGGCGAGCTGCGCGAGACGCGCATGCTTTATATAGGGGTTGGCGAAGGGGTAACAGCCGTGAGGGGGGGTCATAGCAGTGGGGAGCATGGATCGATAATTTGGAACCTCTTTGCCAAAGAATACGTAAAGGTAACGCCTGCAGGGTATGTGACCCTCTCGACACCTGTGCGATGCCAGCGAACCCTGTTAGAGTCCGCAGGCACTGTAACTGCTCCTCAGAATACAGATTGAAAATATTTCAAATTGACCTAAAAACGTCAAATCTGAAGCTACAGAGGTGAATGAGGTGTCCAAAAAGTCCTAAATTTAATGTAGATGCCCGATTTTGATAGAAGAATCCGGTAGGACAAGTGGTTCTCTTATAATAAACAAAAACCTGTTTTGAAATGAGAAAAAATTGTTGCATAAAACATGAATTTTTTCTCAGATCACACTGAGGCAAAAACTTAGCTCTTACTAACAAAATCTCAGGTTTTCAAACCTTCTCATGGCCATGAGATCACAGTTTAACTGTAAAGTATTACCTTTTAAGAGAAATTAAGGTTAAAAAAGTTATTCATATGGTACCATGTTAAACCTAATTACATGAATAAACCTTATAAATAATGGATGTGTTTTCTTCTCAGATGGTCTTCTAAGATGATTGATGGCTTCACTGGAGGGTTCACATCACAAAATACAGTAAACTGTAGGCACTTAAATTTTCCAAATTTAACAAGCCGGCGCTAATGTGAGTGGAGTTTAGGTTTCTCCATAGTTTAGAGTCGTTTTTGGGGGTAAACGTGTAAAAAATGAGTTCTGACCACAGGATAAAATATTCTAGGTAACATGTAACTTTGTAAGTTGATTATGCTTCCATAGACATGTTCAGTTTAACACAATAGAGTTGGCCTTAATAGCTCACGAATGCAAACCTTTTCGGACGTGTTTTTTTAAAAGAAATATTCCAGCTTAAATTACGTAAAAGTGTAGGGTTCCACAACCATTATTACTATTACTATTATTATTATTATTATTATTATTATTATTATTATTATTATTATGACTTATGCACTTCTCCCACGCGGGGGGGAAACATTCACCTGCCACAGATGTCATTGTGGCTAGGCTCACTCGTACGGCTCAGAGCAAGTAACGAGCAAGATCTTCATTTATTTCCAGGACCTCTAACACTACATATCAGACACATCAGTGACAGTTTTTCTGACAATGTGACAGGTGTTTAGAATGACTGATTTTTGTACTGTTCCTAGTATATGCTTTATATTCAATTCTTGCAGATGTTTGATGAGGGATTTTGGTATTATTCCGGTTGTAGAAATTGTCAGGGACGGATCTGAACCTTTTTCCTTTATTTTCCAAATCTTCTTTATCTCATCTGCTAGCTCTTAGTATTTTCGGACTTTGTTCGTGTATGCGGAGTGGAGATTATGTGACAGTGGTACCGTAATATCGATGATGGTGACTTCCTTCTTGGTTTTATTTAGCACTATAATGTCTGGTCTATTTGCGGTGATGGTCTTATCTGTTCTAATCTCCCTATCCCAGTACATCTTCATGGATTCATTTTCCAAGACGGTGGGAGGTTGGTACTGATAGTATGGTACGTTTTCCACACTAAGATGTTCTTTAACAGCCAGAGATTGGTGAACGATTTTTGCAAAGTTGTTATGTCGTCGCAGGTATTCCGTTCCAGCAAGAATTTTACATGCCCCAGTTATGTGCTCAATTGTTTCCGTCTCCGTTGAGCATAACCTACATTTATCATTCAGTGTTTCTTTCAATATATATTTTCTGTAGTTTCGTGTGCTAATGACTCTGTCCTGAATGGCCATCATGAATCCAGCGGTTTCTCCATACAAGTTACCTGCAGTTAACCAAAGATGCGAAAATGTGCTGTCAACAGTTGTATCCTCAAAATGATGGGGATACGAACCGTGTAAAGATTTCTGCTTCCACGACAGTATTATTATTATTATTATTATTATTATTATTATTATTATTATTATTTCCCAATTTCTGTAAATATACACTGATGCCGGGGTTCTCAAAATCACCCAAGGCAACAATGGTTCGCACGTAAAGTGGAACAAGAATATATTTTGATTTTTATATCAGTCAAGTCAGACTTAAGAATTTACGGACTATACTTGCTGTTCCCAATAATGCGGCTTTTTGAATTGTCCGTATATGCTTTTCAGTCAATTCCAACTTCTTCGCGATCTCTTGCCATTCCTTGGTGACCAATCCATTCGCTGAGACCACTACTGGAAGCACTTCCACAGCGCGCAATCCATACATGTCCTTCAATTCAACAGCCAGGGGTTGGTATTTCCTTTTTTTCTCAGCAACAGTTGTTACAAGCCGGTCATCTGTAGGAACCGCAACATCAATGATGCATGATGTTTTAGATATTTTATCAAAGAGAACAATTTATTATTATTATTATTATTATTATTATTATTATTATTATTATTATTATTTATATTATTATGTTTACTCATTGGTGGTTCACAGAAAGACCTGGTTCTCAAATAACAACGGGCTTTTCGCGAAGTATGTTATTTACTATTTATTTATGAATATGAATTTAGGAAGTTCCGGACAATGCGGCAAGAATTTAAGATAACAGAGATCTGTATTAATTTTAAAAGCCTTGGGGGGATTTCCGGTTTTTGAATGTTTTCTTTGACATGTTTTTCTATAAGGCCATTATTGGAGACAAGTGTTGGGAGAAAGAATCTTTTTTTTAAATTTTTATGTTCTATAGGAGTGACTAACAAAGTTTAGTGTACATGAAACTCTTCATTTGTATTGTTGAATTATATCTAATTCTTATATTCTAACTCTAAACTCAATTCACGAGGGGACTCACCGAGCACCTCTAAAAATTACTAAGATTTTCAAAAATGTTCCGAAAAAAATGGATAGGATATCCACTTTTTATTCTAGTTGGGTTTTCATTATATTTTCCTATAATAACGTGAAATTGATGGGAAATTTAATTTTGTGGACATTTAGCTGCATTTGTGCAAATTGGACAAGCGTACAGGAGAGGTGGCCTTATGATGGTTTTACATAAGGTGATGTCATTATATAGTGAAAGTTGATGGTTATTTATAAGTGGTTTTAACTGTAATATTTTGGCTTTGGTTGGTTGGACTTTGCTATCTACGTGTATTTTCCAGTTGAGTTCCAGTTTCCAGTTTCCATGTGGAGTCCAAAGTCTTTAACAAAATGAATACTTGGTCCTGTTTCCATTGATCTTTGATTTGATATGCCAGATCGCTTTACATCCTTTTTTTTCCAGAATGATTTTTGTATGTTCCTGTAGGAAGGGACTGCAACATCTATGAGAAAAGTAGTTTTAAGCTCCATGATATATACCACAATATCTGGTTTTTGTATTCTAGAGTCTTGTACGTTAAAATGGCGCGATCGAAATATATGCTGACCTTTTCATTTTCCAACACAGGTTCAGGTTTTTGTGTGTAGTAAGGGGCATGATGATCACTAAAATTATGGTTGGTTACAATTATTGATGTATAATGGAAGCGATCTGGTTATGGCGCATTGTGTAATTTGTCAGGGCGAGGATTGCACATCCTGAAATTATTGCACATCCTGATCTATGTTTTCCGTTCAATCGTTACATCTGCGGCGTTTGTCAGATTGAACCTTTGGATCTTTTTGAACTTGTTTGCTGTAATTTCGCGTGGGGATAACGTTATTATTATTATTATTATTATTATTATTATTTTATTATTTTTGACGTTGTAAATTCGTTAATTCTAGTACATCATTTATAAGCAAAATAATGAAACTTGTATTATTAATCATTATTATCTTACGCTGATGCGGTTCTATGGTTGTGTCGATGACCGTAGGGCTTGGTGTGAAAAGTATGCATATATATGTTGAATCCGCTGGAATTAGCACTACCTTTCTAAACTAGTGAGGATCTTTCTGTATTTAATAATTACAATACGTTGTTTACAACGACTACTTGTTTTTCATACTATTTTCTGGTCTCCGCTTCAACCATCTGGGTGCGAAATAATTTACTCCGAAATTTTAAAGATAAAAATCATAGCTTTTACACTGTTGGAGAGCAGTCAGTGCAACCTGTCTCTTTTTGCGTTGCCCCCAAGATGCGACCTACTTCGACCAAATTGCGTAGCACAAGGGTCTCCCCCTACTAGCTCTTAGCAGAACGGGTCGATTCATTTATCGATTTATTGCCAGGACAAAGGTAAACGGAAAGTATCGTCGTTCGTGGAACGCAATCATAGCAATCGATTTCTGTTGCCGCAGAAGCGGACATGCATATGAATTCTTCGTGAAGGGGTTCTTCTCTCTCTTTTTGGTTTCCAAGTATTGAGCACCCTCTTGTGCAAGAAATTAATGTGCAGACGTTTTTAAGTGGAGAGGATTTAGAGTTGTTAGATAAAAAATCTCAAAAAGCAACTCAAGTTTTTCTAATTTCCTTTGATTTATTTAGTTTTTCTTATTTTCACGTAGTATTACCTTAATAACACAACTGATTTTGTTAAAACAAAATGCTGGTTTCTTGAATGGAAGTTTTGAAAATTTATTTTTTCTTTGGTAACCAAAATTTTTTTATATCCCAGCGGAAAGTAGCAGCGTCAGAATAGCATTACAAAGAATTAGTTTTATTCGGCAGAAAAAAGTTTCAGTCGGTTTAAATCCGAGGGCAATTATTCTTCAGCGAATAAAAAATTGTTTATTTTTCTTTACTTTTACTTTTTTTATCTTTTCTTCTGCATTTCACCACAATTTAGAAACTTTACGTCATACAGTATTTCGATGACGAATGAAGATTTGTTCGTTTCGTTGATCTGATTGACGACGTTCGAGCAGCAGCGTAGGAAGATCCATTTGAAATTTCTTGAAATTATATATGTAGTGCAAACTTTTATAGAGAATGAGTTTACGTGACAACAAATAAATGCATAATAAATGTGCCATTTAAAATATTATACTTATAATTGTTAATTACCAAACATTGTTTTTCTACTCATAAAATGTATGGAGCAATATAGATCAATCTGCCTCCTTGACAAGTTTCGTAAAATCAATGAGAATATTACTTATAATTGAACAATATTCAAGAGAATTTAACAAATTTTTAAAATCTCTTTATATCTGTGTTTAGGTAAATGTTATGTATTAAAAAACGTTTGGGTTTCTAGAGTTGCGAAAAGTGCCACATGGCATATCCTATTTTACATTCTTTTATCAAATTAGTATTTTGTCGCGTGAATTTTAAAATTCCTGTAATGTTATTAATATTTGATCGAAAAGTACGCAGTTTCCCTTGTAATAATAATCGTGAATACAGTAAGACATGGAAGTGTTTGACCCTACTTGATTATTTAGCTCTCTACGCTCAATCACGATAGGAAAGGAGGAAATATTATTATGATCAAATCAGCGTAAGTTAGCGACCACCACAGACAGTTACTAGTACAAATTCAAATGCTTTTGTTGTTGTCACCCCTGCCCAAAATCATACCACATGCATATCATACCTCAGTGATGAAATGTACAATTTCGCGGCGCAGTGTATAATTTTCCGCCTGTCACATTCCCGGCGGACCCGCTCCTACGCATGATTCGAGCGTTAAAGGCGAAATTATGAAGCGGCCGCGAGAGAAGTAGACCATCCATCTCCGTTGGCATCCGCGTCCCGCCACTTTTCAGCGCATCGATCATCGCGGTGCTCCACCCCCACCCCCACCCCTGCCGCCTCCGCCGTCTTCACCCCCCCCGTCGGCGCACCGGCGACGCAGTCGTCGCCACAACAATTTCAATACTACCGCCATCGCGATACACATCAGTTAACATTCTCAGGGACGACATTTGATGGGCTGAGCGCACTTTCGGAGTAACACAAGAAGAAATGGTCAATATAAAATGACTTGGCATATTTTTAGAAGAAATGAACAAATTTGAACAAAAAGTCTTTATTGTTTTATAACTTGATAAAATAAAAAAGGCTGTCGCTTTTAAATGCTTGTACATTAGAAATTATTATGATTATATGCTCGAATTTGTATGCTCGTATATTATATTCATAAGTTAATTTAAAATATAATAATATTTATAAGCGTATGATGGAGTGATCGTTATTTTGACAAAGTTGGAAATTTTTCGACTTTCCTCTTTCAGATTTCAAAATGAAAAATACTAGGGGTTGGTTATTTTTAGAGCAATTAATCCATGCCAAAAAGCACTGGTAGTGTTTTAGAGCACATTTGGAGTTTTTTCGTAAATCCGAACACTGTTATGTCGTATAAGAATGTAATAAATGCCTAACCTTGGGATACAAACATTGTGAGTTTCTTCATGTATATTTCTTAATAAAAAAAGGAATTTGAAATGTGGCGTTGAAAACGACGTACTGTTTTATGGCAATTTGAGTATAAACGTTGAACAGCCCTATTATCGACGACCTTTAAAAATATATGTCCATGCGTGGGAAAATGACCAACAAATGACCAAGATGCGGCAAAAGTGGCAGTCTTTGGAACCTTGTACAGTGCAGAACTGTAAATGAAAATTCGTTTCAATCTAATTATTCTAAATAATAATAATAATAATAATAATAATAATAATAATAATAATAATAATAATAATAATAAAGAAATACTACCATAACATGTGTAGAATACAAATGCAATCGTTGAAAATACCAATGATTCAAAAAATTCATTAGCAAAATCAATTCTCTTCTTTGAAATTTATTTTTGAACTCGGGATAATGGCTTTATCAAATAAAGAAACTCTACTGAGAAATGGAATCAAATCAATTTCTCTGCTCGCGTTTACGATGTTTTTCTAGATCGCGCAAAAAAGAGTACCCCAAATAACAGGATGATGTCGAAATTCATCTATTTCTCTTGTTAGCCTTCTACTAAGGTTTCTTCTACCATCATTACTACTGTGTTTTCGAACTTTATTCTTAACTATGGGTTTCAAAATTTAAGATTTTTTTGAAGATTACAGAACGAGTGTAGACAATATCCCCACAAAATATCGTTTTAAGATTTTCTACATTTTCGAAAGTAATATTATTTTGGGTTTGATTTGATTGTTTATACCGTATAGTATAGAAAATTATTGCTTTGGGGACTTGAAGGGGAGAGGGGAGGGCGGAGTGGTAAGGCTTAAACGGAGATTGCTGAGCGGAGGGGGGAACAAAACAGAGGTGTAGAGCCGGGAAGACTAAGCGGGAGGTGCGTGTGGAATGAAGAGTGTCGTGCTGCGGGGCGGAAAAGGTGGAGCAAAGCAGAGACGTTTGAAAAAAGGAGGGTGAAGCAGAGATGGTGTAATATGGGGAGAGAGGAGTGTAGAGGGCGGAGCGGAGAGGGTGGAGCGGAGAGGGCAGAGCGGAGAGCGCGGAGCGGTGAGCGCGGAGCGGAGGGGGAGGGCGGAGCGGAGAGGGCGGAGGGGAGGGCGAGCGGAGAGGGCGGAGCGGAGAGGGCGGAGCGGAGAGCGCGGAGTAGAGAGTATGGAGTGGAGAGGGCGCAGCGGAGAGGACGGAGCGGAGAGGGCGGAGCGGAGAGGGCGGAGCGGAGAGGGCGGAGCGGAGAGCGCGGAGCGGAGAGCGCGGAGTAGAGTATGGAGAGGGTGAGGGCGGAGCGGGAGAGGGCGGCGCGGGAGGGCGGAGCGGAGAGGGCGGAGCGGAGAGGGCGGAGCGGAGAGGGCGGAGCGGAGAGCGCGGAGCGGAGAGGGCGGAGCGGAGAGGGCGGAGCGGAGAGGGCGGAGCGGAGCGGACGGAGGGGAGGGCGGAGCGGAGAGGGCGGAGCGGAGAGGGCGGAGCGGAGCGCGGAGCGGAGGCGCGGGTAGAGTATGGAGTGAGAGGGCGCAGCGGAGGACGGAGCGGAGAGGGCGGAGCGGAGAGGGCGGAGCGGAAGGGCGGAGCGGAGAGGGCGGAGCGAGAGGGGGAGCGGAGAGGGCGGAGCGGAAGGGCGGAGCGGAGAGGGCGGAGCGCAGAGGGCGGAGCGGAGAGCGAGGCGAGCGGAAGGGCGGAGCGGTGAGGGCGGAGCGAGAGGGCGGAGCGGAGGCGCGGAGCGGAGGCGCGGAGAGAGGTAGGAGTGGAGAGGGCGAGGGGGAGGACGGAGCGGAGAGGCGGAGCGGAGGGGCGGAGCGGAGGGCGGAGCGGAGGCGCGGAGCGGAGGCGCGGAGAGGAGTATGGAGGGGAGGGCGGAGCGGAGGCGGCGGAGAGGCGGAGCGGAGGGCGGAGCGAGAGGGCGGAGCGGAGGCGCGGAGCGGAGAGCGCGGAGTAGAGTATGGAGTGGGAGGGCGGAGCGGAGAGGCGGAGCAGAGCGCGGAGTAGAGAGTATGGAGTGGTGAGGGCGGAGCGGAGGCGGAGCGGAGGGCGAGCGGAGGCGGGGAGAGGAGGGAGGGAGGCGGAGCGGAGGGCGGAGCGGAGGCGAGCGGAGGATGGAGGGGAGGCGGAGCGGAGAGGGGAGCGGAGCGGGCGAGAGCGCGAGTAGAGGATGGAGTGGGAGGCGGAGCGGAGGGCGGACGGAGGCGGGCGGGGCGGAGGAGGATGCGAGGGAGAGGCGAGCGAGTGCGGAAGAGGGGTGATGGGTGGGCGGGCGGAGATGGCGAACGTAGTGCAGGCGAAAGACGGGGGAGTGGTGGGCGGGCGGGGCGAGCGTGGTGCGGCGGGCGGGCGGGGGTGCGGGGGGCGTGGGGCGCGACGCGAGCACGCGGCGATCGCCAGCTGTTGCGCGCGCCACAGCGCGGAGGTGGGCGGCCAGCGACGCGGCGCCCGCGGTCACGCCGCCCCGGCCAACAGCACCGCACGAAGCGAGGACTGCCTTTTACGTTCAGCCACACCTGTCCAACTGGCTGAGTTCAGGGCTTGGAGCTCGGGGCCAATTGCTCGAGGGATAGCCATAGGTTCATGCCCTCAGCCCTTTCCTCTCGGTTCGCAATCGCATGAAATCTGTTGCGATTGGAAAAACGTTTGCTTTACGTGTTGACTCGCCCGAGAACAAGACGCTTTCAGTACAATATCTTTATATTGGACTAAAATCACTACAAACGAAACCAACAAAAACGAGGAAGTAATTGACAAGAAAAAAATCGCGTATTTAGTAATACGAAAGCGAGGTAGATGTTTTGGATTCCATACCTGGGTGGCTTACAGAACAGCTTGAAACAAGTGCATCGTGTTTGACAGATGGTTGCGGCGCTTACTCTACGAATTAATTTTCCAAAACTGACAAAGTATTTCACATGGCCCTGGTACCAGCCCTTGAACCTGCGATCGCCCTGGGTGGTGGGGTAGATCTGGGATACATTCTTGAGAGGTGGGAAGTAACGGGAGACAAGTGAGAGAACAAGTCCGAAATAATAATAATAATAATAATATGTATATTTCCTAATCGACTGTTTTATACCCATAAGTGTCCGTTATTTTAATTTCTTCTAGAGAGGTGGAGTGTGGTTAACTTTTCTGAAGAAGAGTTTAAAAGTCATAGTTTCGCGAAACGCCACATTTGAAATAACGTAAATGTTACACGAGTAAGAAGGTTCCAAAAATGCAGCTATCAAGGATATCAAGGTTGTCAGTAATATGCCATTCTGCCACGTTTTGTCAGAAGTATGAAACGCTTACGGTATTTTAACAATATGCAGTCTGGAGTTCTTCACTTGTTCATTATCCAGTATGATCTGGTATTATGTTGTATTATATTGGAATGATTAAAACAATTGGAATTAATCTTTATTCATTAAATAAAGTTTTTAGCTACATTTTATTAAACCCTGTTAAGACGTGAATATTCATGATCTGAAAATATTTGGAGAATGTGGACCTCTAGGAAGAAAGTAATTTTTACTGTGTAACATTAATGATACTGTTAACTAATGACACGAACTACGTACTTTTGCGAATCTCTTAATTTTTGTTATTAAATGTTAAAATTGTCCAAAAATATTTCACCAATGTTTGTACATTCCAATATCCCCGCAAAAGCAGGTAGCGCTTAGAATGACAAAAGAAACCCGAAAGAGAAAAAGGAAGCGTTTCAGGTTGCATAAATAGGGTCGGCAATAAAAATAATTTAACCTCTGTCAGAAATCATGAAATGTGTTCAAGAAAGAAGTAGAGGAAATAAGTAAATGTCATTTTAAGAACAAATAAAACAATATTACATTGTCACATACAACGTTCTTCAGGAAGGCAGAATGTTCCTGTATGAAAAAGTTACAGGAATAATTACTCAGATATAGTAATTAGTTCATGATTTCAAATAAAATCAATATCCGGCTATAAATGAACTCCCTTTTAAATACACAATCAAAAAGTTTCAATACCAGTATGGGAGTAAACCAAATATTAAACATCGAATAAAAATTTGAGAGATTTTAGCAGTCGTGGCCTGCAAAATTTATCTTCTTCTCGAGAATTCTGTAGGTATTTTCAGCAAATAATATGTCACAGATCCCGTGTCTTTTTATATATATTAGATACATACTTTTTAAGAAATAAAGAACCTTTCACTCTAAAAGGCTCATTATCAAGAAAAAAACAGCATATGATAATAAAATCATTTCGATATTGAATCTACTAACGTCCGATGATTGTTTATGAATTTTGTCTTCTTATTTATAAACAATTTGATTTTATATCAAAAGCAAGATGATCGATGTTAAAGTGAACTTATTGATCTAAAAATGTAACTACTAGTATGGGTATACTTTGTTAGTGAGTGTTGTTTGGTTATTTACACTTTCATCACAGAATACATAATGCAACATTTCTTTGGATCTTTTCGATATTTATTCATTTGTTTCTTAGAATTTGGAGTTCGAGCTTTGCCACTCGGTGTTTCACAAACATTTTAGAGCAGGCATGCCCCTTCGTAGTTTGAAGGTCGTAAGGCTATCGGAAGGGTATGACTCATACTTCCAAAGTCCCTGACCATCTGCTCCCACACCCCTTTCATTAGACAATCATAAGCGCGCATACTCTTCTATTCCGATTGCCTTTAGACAGCTGCGAAGGGCACACAACACCAGAGCTGTAAAAGTGGACCCTCGATGTTAATCGGTGCATGCAGGGATCCAAGTGGCCAGGCAAATAACTACGAGAATCGCCTACTTTACATTATTTTCGTGAGGTAACCTGACAAAGTTAGGAAATATTTTGATTAAATGTCAAGGAAATTTATTTTCAGTGTCTATTTTCTTAATGCATCTAGATGTCAATATAATTTAGGAAGAGAGTCATTTAATTGTACCGTGAAAGAAAACAAAAAATTAACAAATAAATAATCAAATACCTTTATGTTCCAATTTTCTAATATACAATTGATTTTCCATTACTGTCAACCTGAAAGAGAAACCACTGTTTGAAATATCGAACGACACGAAATAAATTAGAGAATCACGCAAAACGTTCTTCCTCCTCAAAACCGCAAGAAAATGACGGCGGTTGGGTCTGTCGTATCAATAAACATGCTAAAGCCTCTCACCAATCATCGCACTCTATTCCAACAACAAGCGGTCCAAGTAACCTGGTACTTGGTACTATCCGCGCACGTTTTCTTGAGCCCTTATTTCGCTAGATGGGGCGAGAAACGGGGCGTTTACAACAGGACTATTATATCAAATCTGTAACTCGTTTTTCGATTGTTGATAGTTGATATTATTCGTCCACGTTTCTTGAGCCCTATTTCGCTAGATGCGGGAAGAGTGAGGATTTTTATTCACGACAGTAATATTATATCAAAACTGTAACTCGCTTTTCAATTAAAATAGGGTTTATTATACGTGAGCGAACATTTCTAGTAATTAGATGTAGCCAATAATCCCTGTCGTTAATAATTATTCTTAATTTAACTAACGTTAGGAAATGAACTTATGTAGGTATTGAGGTGTCGTGACAACGTGCGCGTCTAGAAACCATTTTCCGTATCTCACCTTCACCCCCGTGGTAAAGGGTAGTGAAGCAACGCTACGGCGGCGTGGAGTGGAGGGCGGTCGGGGTCGCGCGGGAAAGAAAGAAGTGAGCGCGGTGAGGTGCGGGGTGATGCGGGGCCGCGTTGCATATTCATGTGTCGTGCAGGGCCAGCCGCGCCGCGCCGCGCCGCGCTGCGCGATCCATAACCGCGCCGTCCACGCGGCAGGTCGGCTCCCGCAGCCGTTCCCACGACTCCCCGTCCACCCGCCCTGCCGCTCGGACAAGGCCAGTGGTGGTCCTGGTCGTTCCCAACTCCGCTCTCAGTAAGAAATCTCCCAAAACCATGGACCCCACACAATCAATCTGTCAGATATCTAGGACTGAATATTGATAGCAGATTGAATTGGGAAAACCACATTAAAGTAAAACCACAGCAAGCCAAAGTAAAACTAAATCAACTGAAGCCACTTCTGAACTCCAATAGTAAACTGTCATTAGACAATGCCATCACTCTTTATACATCAATAATAAGACTCCTAACGCTTCATGCATATACCATCTGGATCAACGCCTATGAAACGAATATCAACGAATAACATATCATCCAAAACCATTTCCTCAGACTGGCCACTCATACACCGTGGTTCATCTCAAACGTTCAACTCCGCAAATAATTCTACTTACCCCCCGTAATCCACCATATTGCGCACCTATCTAATATCTTCTTCTCCAAAATTAACACAATAACACAAGCAACCCATTACGACTATCTACCAGCTCCCAATCAGAATAAAAAATATATACTCATTAAATCCATTCTTCAGCATATTCTTAGAGATGAATTAATCCCCTAGGTGCTATGTGAGTTTCCTGTTCATGAGTAGCTAGCTGTCATTGTGATTAGGAATTAAGTTTAATTATAAGTTTGGGAAACATGTGTTGTAGTATATGCTTAGAATACTGAACTGTGTACATTCTTTCACGAATAAATATGCACATTAAAAAGAACTGGTAGTCCGTGGACCATTGATGGTCTGCGAAGGATTTCGAAGTGGCGGGTTATTATTTTAAGAAATTGCCTCTGCACTGCTTCATATGGAAAACCGGCGAAATCATGTGTCCAATGGGGTTCAAAGGCTGCCGCCGACACGTTTAATTCTTTTCAGCATTTTTTCGGCTGTCGGTTTCATTCTGCCATTTGTTCTCTTCTATTTCTCTTCTTCTTCCTTCCTGTTCTTCTTACTCCTTTCCCGTCATCTTCTTACTCCTCCACTTTTTCTCTCAGTCCTCCTCCTTTTCTTCTTCTTCTTCTTCTTCTTCTTTTCCCCTTCTCCTTCTTCTTCATCATCATCATCATCATCATCATCATCTTATTCCTTCTATTTTTGTCCGTATTTTCTTCCTACTGTCTCTACTTCTCCATTCTATCGCTTTGATATGGCCGATGTTGTTAGTATCTGTTACGGAATTTCCAATTGTAGAAACACTTCTTCCCCTAATTGTGTCTGAGGGATTTCTCGAGTCTGAAATGGACACGTGGGAAATATTCTGAATCCTTAAGCGGAATATAACTCTCCTTAAGGGGAATATTCTGAATCATGCTAGAATGCAGACGGGATACTGGATTGTATATTTTCTCTATTCTGGCATTTATAATTATATAATATTTCTTACTTGGATACATTAAAATTGAAAGATTTTTCTTTAATGAATGAAAAAAATTAAAATTATCATAAACATTATTACCCAATAATTTTTCTACAAAGCAGCAGTTTCACCTGGGAAGGGTCTCAGTTAAAACAACTCAAAACTGCCTAAAAAGTACAACGTCGTTATACAAATCTTCTGTTGTATCATTTCGCATACTCACTAACAAAGGGTTGTCTTTTTGCATACTCATTTTGTTATGTTTCTAAAGTGTCACATTACCACGTCATACGCAGATCTTAACTGTTTTTTTGACGTAAAATAAAAATAAAATAAATAAACCCCTTTCCAAATGTCAATTTGTTTTGCAATCAGATTTTTTCAAAGACATGGGATGCGCTTCGTATTCTTAACAGCTCTGTACCATTATTGCTGATATTTCTTTCCTATTGTAAATAGTGTGATTATCAAACGGATTTTTCTTTAACAGACTTCTGAGTCTTGAGACTCTCGCCTTTACAAGCACTGCAACAAGCACCGTCTTGCCACCGTCGCTACCTCTCCCACCACCATCGTTCTTAACAAAGTGGAGCATCGGTCAGTTACTGCGGCAGGGTCGAGAGGGCGTTTCAGACGGAGGTGCGTGCGATTTTCAGCACGCTGTTATGCGTCACTGCTTCGCTGCTATTGGTCTAGGCGGTGAGGACTGGCTGTTTTTCCGTACTTCGACAAGCCTTTACATTGACGTCATTCCTTGAGCCGCAGCAACCAGTGGCAGAGCTAGATTTTCGGAGTTACCGTTGAAGAAGCTCTTAAATGGGCAATGCAATGTGCAACCTCTAAATGGATATTACAATTTCCAAGAATGAAAAGAGTTTTAATTATAAATTACCTAGGTATGCATTATATTGTAGTATGCTGGTATGACTATTAATATTTAATTACTAACTTTTAATTATTCTTCCGCTTTGGGCACGCCATTGAAATTCACTCGATAACAATCTATAACTATTTTCACCAACTTGAACTATTTTCTATTAATATTTACGTAATTGATTTGCCCGGTTCTAATCATAGATTTACTTCATGATGAAATATTTATTAGGTTGATTTTATTACCATCTTGTTCATGGGTATCGACATACGATATTCCAGATCTTACTTGCTGTATGCGGACGTGCTGTCTGTACAGATTCGTGATTTCTGGAAGTTGTGTTAATTAAGTAATTTTTTAAATTGATGGCAACTGACTACAAATTATCAGCTTTATTAAAAAATGAATCAAACACTTATTTAACAATTTCGTATTACAGATCTAAATGAGCTCATCTTATTAATATTTTTATTTTTTGATTAAAAAATTAGCATTTCTGTAAAGATCAATTTAAAGTTCCTGGCTTACTGATATTTTCGCGCGCATTGAAGACTTTTCGGTTGAATTATGGTTGAAATGAACACCACGTCTTCTTTCTTAATGTCACCTCCTTGATGCAAATTCTATCGTCCCGCCTAATACAATATTCTCCTATGTCAATTCCAATTAAAATATCACCAGTGATTCTATCAGTTCATCATCGGTTCGCCGAATAATTATTTTAATTTATTACGCGTCGGCAAAACTTCCCTAAGTAATACCAAGTGTAGCTATCTCCTCGCGACTTCGTAATGTTCCAAAAGAATTGTTCACTGAAATAAATATCTACGAATTCGTAACTATTATAATTTCGTTCTAGAATATAAGTACATTCTAAATTTCAATTAATAGTTAAAATGCCTTGAACATTCTTTAAGTTCCTGCTATTAGGACTCTGAAAAATATAGAACACAATTCAGTACTACACACTTCCCTCCTAAACCCGTCGCTGTCTGAATATACGTCCGAACAATATATATATATATATATATATATATATATATATATATATATATATATATATATATATATATATATATATTGTTCGGACGATTCAGACAATATATATATATATATATATATATATATATATATATATATATATATAATAAGCTTAAAATTCTCAGGAAGCAGGATATTTTGGGTATGAGAGAGGTCAGAACCCTTGACACAATGAATCAGATAAAATACGAATAAAATGAGCATATATTCAATGAAAAAAATTACAGTGACCCAATTATATAACAGGATAATGCACTTTAAGTAGTTGGTCACTGAAAAAACAGAAAACAAGGCAAAACAATAAAACGTAACATACACGTTAGTTAAATCTCAAATAAAAGTATCCAAAGTTTTTTGCCGCGCCTCGTACAAGTTTATTCGCGCGTCCAGCCTATTTGATATTTCTTGTTATTCTTCTATTTTTAATTTTTTCCCTATTATGAAATTAAACACATAAAATGTTTGTTCATGAACTATGACGATTTTTGTTCTATGTTCGATGACAATTTTTCTGCATAATGTTAAACGCAAACAAGATGTTATACTGATCTGCATGTTGCAGTTTTGCATCGTAAAGTTAACGAACGAAAATTATATCAATTCGTTTTCAAAATCCATCTGGTAGGGCGAAAGGTGTCAGATAGGTCGCTCAGCTAAATGCAAAGTGCCAATTCTCGGAATAATATTTCTGTCTACTTGACAGATGGGAGTAGAGGTAGAGCGATGTTGCCACTTACACGGGCGGCAGACACGTGGTCGTGGGGTCGTTCTTGCATCAGATCAGGGTTTAAACATGCACGTCCTGTTCATTGCATTAATAGTATAATTACGGATGGTAATAATGACACTTGTTTATTTCATAAAGTTCTTTACCGTGGTCAGTTACACTAATCCCGCCAATGAAAGAGTAACGAAACCATTTTTGCACAACATGCGCAAAGAAGTTGAAAAGTAAGGACAGCGAGACGGATTTTTGAAAGGAAAATGCAAATGCATTTTAAAGGAAAACACATAAAAAACAAGTAATGGCGCTCTTCAATTTTTAGTAGCTTCACGCAGTAAGATTTAATTTTTTAAAATAAGCATCAGCAACTCTCCAGTGATATCATCACAATTTGAAACTTCTGATTGGATAACGTTACCCCTAGCTAGCTGTCAAGTCGACGAAAATATTATTCTGACAATAGACATACAGGCAAGGTGGCAGCTGCATAGTGACTTTCTCCCTTCTTCAACTACTGATAGGCCATGCCAGCACATTATTTGTTGTAGCTATTGTTGTTTATTCGAAATAAGTATCTCACTTTAAAATGCAGTAATAGTAAGAAATAATTTCAATTAAATATTCTGATGCCGGGTAATTTTTTTTCATGAGGTATTTTCAAAATATTTTTTCAAAAGGAATCTCATGTCTATTGAGTGTTGGCTGGGGTCCTCATTCCGTGTCCCTGACTGCAGGGACCCTGGTGCTGGTGCATCGTGTACACCTACGCCCCTGACTGCAAGAGCTTGCTCAAGGGTATTTCGAAACAGTAGTACCACGCATTAAAATACTCCTATTTTACACGGTCTTCACGAAATTGTGAGTCCTTGGAATACAATTTATCACGACTTTCAATTCATAAAGATTAAGTGAAATATTCTGATATCAGTGTAATTTAGTTCAGGACTTGTTGGCTTCTTCACTCAGCACGACAGCAGCAAGTAGTATTTTTCTAGCCCGACACAACACGCAAAAACTTGTGTGAAAGCACACAAATCCTTCAACAAACGTACTGCGTATTGACATACGCAGTACGTACCGCGTATTGTACGTACCGCGTACGCGTACGTACGTAACGCCAACGTACCGCGTATTGAAATGTACTGCGTACTGCGTTGAATCCGTTCTCCAAAAAATCGTATTTCATTTGATTTTTGGAAAAATCCCTCAAAGCGTATCGCTTTTGTATTACACTGGTTTTGTTCGTATTGTGAGATTTTATGAACTAGATTCTAACTATTGTTCTTATATGTATTGCTTTTAGAAACGCTGTGTATAATATTTTGCTCATACGTATTACACAATAAAAATTTGTTAGTTGTTCGAAAAGCGGAAATGTGCGCGATAGCTCTTGCGACAATGCAAAGCGCACGATATTTTGGAAGTCGGAGTTTAGGTAGACACGAACGTTTTATTCTTAAATTCCACACGTGTGTCGACACATTTGAGGCATGTGGAAATGGCATCCGAGAAGATCAACAACTACATCTCACCTCTACGAAAAATAGACCAAGAATATTGGGTTTTTTCATGGCTGTTCAACTACAACATAACTGAAATAAACAACACAGTTCTTATAAAATTATTAGTCACAAATTACTTATTAACGCTGAATTAACGAAGTTAATTCTTTATATGGATTAATTTATTATTTTGATTTCCGAGGCCTTTGAAACTACTATAGTAATTATTCCAGTAAGTGTATCGTGAGAGATGGCGATATTCCTCCATATAGATCGTGAAATCCTGCACCGACCTCCATAATGACGTGCGGGAATTTTCCCCATCCAAGCATCTTGACCTCCGGTGCACGCCCCAGATGGGACATGCTCTAAGCCTTTAACATGTTTCCCAAATGGGTAGTAGTGCATTTACATGTGTTTGTGTGTGTGTGTAAGGGGAGAGGGGAGAGAGAGGGGGGAAAATGATTAGGAAGGAAAGATCGCGCGCGATCCGTAGCTTGTTTGTTGATACTACTCTGGTTTGCGCCTTTTATTGATCATTGAAACCACGCAAAACTATCGATCAGAACAGCCGGCCGCTAGAATTCTTTTCCACGCAGCGATTGGATTCTGCCTAGCTATATAGAAGATCGAAGATAGCTATATCGAAGATTCCCCTCTGTCGAAGCTGGAACCCTAGGACCTACCCGGTAAGTGTCACTGCAGTGGAAACTGTTGCCGTGAGCTAACTCAGAGACCTATTCCATCGGGAATTGTATTCCGCACCTTCAGCCCTTATAATGATCTAATATACAAAAATTAATGTTTGTTAGTTTGTTCGTATTTTATGCGCTGCCTTACCGTTCATTCGATTGCGATAAGACTTTGTCAACTTATTGGTTGCTCTTGCACGAATAATTTAAGCATAGTATAATGGGAATATGCGTATGTCTGTCGCACATAGACACGCGTTGATGATAACTTTATGCGATTATGCTGACTCAAGCGCCCCTGAATAGAAGCTCTACGCAACCCGCCTAACACTCAAGTATTAAGCGCGTCTTCGTTGCATATTCTGCCCCATGCGAGTGTGAAATATATGTCGGTATTATTACTTGAACGTTATCTCGGACAAGAAAATCAAATTTCTCAAAGACAATTTTATAGCGAATGCTTGCTCAAACTTCAGGGAGAACGTTATAACAATAGGATACTTGACAACTCTGTCCAAACCAGGATACAGCACAAACCTATAATCGCGAGAAAGTTTTTCATCTTTTTAAATTTTTGCAGAGCGTAGCGTAAAATGCGATTCGCAATCACGTGACCAGTAGCGTGTGAAATGTAATACATGTCAAATAGTGAAGCATTGCCGGGTCCACTAGTAAATTAAAAACGTCTTGTTCTCTATGTGTCTAATGTATCATGTTTTACCGAGTTTCTTTCACTTTACTCCTCGCCTTCCGATGCGCGGAGCTGAAGGCACATTAGATTCCCACATCGGCTTGCTCTCATGAAAATGAAACAAACTTATTAACTTGAAAGGTCATGCGCACGTCTACCAAGTGTAAGCAATTGTCTTGTGATTACTTCATACGTACATTCAACATATGAACAGCTATTTTCTTGATATACATAATGAAATAACGTTGGAGAAGATGGGGTTCTTTGAAATGAAATAAAACAAATATACTTCATTCATGGGCTCAAAACAATGTTCGTGATGTTTGAGAACAACCAATTGCTAGGGAAGTTCTACAAACTAAGTGTTTGGGACTGGTGTTAAGTTGGATATCAGAAAAATCGAAATGGTAAATTGAAAATCAAAACGTAAGTTAACGCATTAAACATATGTTTTCAAAATAAAAATAAATAAACTGACTAAAATAGTCCATAGAATATTAGAAATCCTGCGACACCTATGAGTTAAATAATATTGATATCACATACATAGTATAAAAAAGTATCCGTACTATCAATTTATAAAGCTTTTCGTGCATATTTTTTACCTTGGTATTGTTTTGGGTTTCAAATGATTAGATTGTAGTCAATATTCATCAAAAGACAAATGAAATAGGCAGATGGAAAGATACTGTAAGATCGATTCTTGCGATGGGAGGGTACGGCTGCCGTATAACTGTCATCGGAACTCCCAGAGAGCCCCAGAAAGTCAATGCACGTGTATTTTCATATATCATTTAATGGTGTTCCCTATAATTAAATCCAAGTAGTGCACTGGCAGTATTATTTACATTCTCTTAAAATGTAAATACATGTATAATTAATTTCTACAATGTTTCTTTAAATAAACCGCAAAATTATATTAATTAACTTTGTTTCAAAAGAATTTCACAAAATTCTCGCTCGATTAGTGTAATAATAATAATAATAATAATAATAATAATAATAATAATAATAATAATAATAATAAATGCATGCGTGCTAACTTATGCATGCGAAAACTGGACAATAAATAGAACAGACAGAAGAAAAATAGAAAGCGCCGAAATGAAATTCTTACGTTCAGTAGCAGGTTACAATATCTTGGATAGACAATATAATGATGACATCAGAACCGAACTGAATATATTCAATCTGATGGACAGAATCCAATCATTTAGGAGTAACTGGCATGATCATATCCAACGCATGCCTCCAAACAGAATTCCCAAAATAATGTACACATATAATCCTAAAGGAAGAAGAAATGTTGGCCGCCCGTTAACAAGATGGAGAGACTCACTCTCTTGATGTGGAAACAGGCCTTAAGGCCTAAATCCATGAAGCAGAAGAAGATAATAATAAACACAAAAGTACAGGGAACTTACACAAGTTATAAAGGAGCAGTGGCATGTATTGGAGGTGGAGATCGTGCCGATCGTCCTCTCAGCAACAGGTGTGATACCTACCGTCCTGAAGCACTCTCTGAAAAAACTGGGGATCGAGACGAACATTATCATCAATCTACAGAAAGCTGTGATCCTGAGCACGTGTTCTTTAGTCAGAAGATTTATGGGTTCCTAAATTATTTACTTTTAAATTTATAAACTAAGTGTTTAAATTTATATTTGTAGAAATGTTTACCTTCTAATTAGTTCTTAAAATAAATATATTTTTGTTAAAAGTAATGAACTACGGAAATCATGCCTTGATGGAAATATATGTATGACTCCTCAAACATGTACCAGAAAGCTGTGAAAAAATAAATAATAATAATAATAATAATAATAATAATAATAATAATAATAATAGAATGGTTGAATATATTCCTGTTGATCCCGTTTTTTATATTGTAGAAAGATGGTTCTTTTTAAATTTATTGGATCAAATAGGATCAATCCACGATGATACCAGGAATTAAGACGTATAATTCATATAAATTTATTGGTGCTGTAATGATTTGCAAGACCCAGAATGTGAAAAATATAAAAAGAACAGAACTTTACTGGTCAAGGAGAAATTAAGTACGCAAAGAAAACAATAGACGGCAGCGCCGCGTGCTTATAATTCTCACAAGGCAGTAGAAAACGTAAAGGGCGGAAATAGGCAACATAAAGAATGGGTAGAACCCGATTTTTGAAACAGTTTGAAGCAAAAATCAAGTAATTCGAGCCACGGGTTCAAGAAATATCAGAAAGTGTATGAATTGTATGTAACACATTAAGAACGAAGATGGCACCCATTGTTGTGCTGTTGGAAGTGCAAAAGAAACTCAGTTTTTATTGAATATTTCAAGAACGCTTGGACGTATTAACGTCAAACTTTCTGGAATTATAAAACAGAAAATTTGGATTAGGGCAAAATTAGTCACGGCACGGGGGAATTTGTACGGGACTTGAATTATTTCAATATTTACATTTATAACGTGGGGGATTAAGAGAGAAAAGACGGTCGCAAACGATGGAAGTATGAATTTCTAACATGTACCGTGATGGGCGGGTGTTTTGAGAAAAAAGAAAGTTGTCGGATTGTAGACCAACAATGTGAAAAAGTAGTAAGAAAGAGAACGAGTTGAGTTTTGGTCGCGAGCACACGCGTTATATCGTCGTTCTGAAATTTTTTAGAATTTCTTAAAATATTCAGTGGAAGTGTTTTTCGAGAGTTTTATCGAGTAAAAGAAGTCATTGGAACATTGTGGAGATAAAATTTAAATTATTTTTTGTTAAATTCACGGGCAAAATTATGAAAACATTATTTCGCATAAGTAAGACGTGGGAAAACATTAGCGGGAATGTGATTAGTCGCGAGAAACAATAACCTGGACTGTAAGCAACGTATTTGAAAGTGAATTAGTGGCGTCCAGGAACTGGTGGCAGCCGAATTGGAATTTCGTCCACGGGCGGTGCACGAGACACCGGGCAACGGCGGGCGTTGACAGTGCGCGACGCCGCAGCAAAGGGAAGTTGCACGAGTTGCATATATACTTTTTTATGCTCGAAACAAAAATCCGCCAAGATTCTGTTGAAGATCAAGTTTTGGCAATTAAATTAATTAAAATTATAACCATAAGATGAGGTCACGACAGAATGCGCATTCCTGTGTGAATGAAAAGTTTGTTGATGTTTTAAGTGTGAATGGGATCATTTTTATGTTGTTTGCATTTATTTTTTTGCGTTATTTGTTTTTCTTTTTTGCAAGCCAAGGGTTCATTTGTCAATGTGTTGAAATTTGCTTGCAATAAACAAATGAGCATTTAGTATGGCTCATGATTGCCTCGAATAGGTGTGTTGTTTCTTAGTAGTTCTATAGAGATTGACCGAGGCACGAACGTGAGGTATCCCGTCTCAGGTCCGTATGGAATGAGCACATGATTCACGCCCAGGTAATATTGAATAATTATAGTGAGCTAAGCCGAGATACGGGCGACTGAGCAAGAGCAAGGGCAAGGCAAATGGGGTGGATGTAAGAGAAATCGGTTGCATTGTGCGTCCAGAGGTATTCAGAGAAAGGGTATTAGGTGTGTAGCGACATTACATTGTGGGCCCAACGTGAGAGCATGAGTGAGTTGGGCGAGGTTGGATAGGATAGAGGGCGGCGACACACAGACATCATTTTTCATTACAGTGCTTAACGTTTCGCACATTTAGCATGTGCCTTTTCAAAAGCATTTGACAAGCGGTTGACAATAAACATAACATTTTTAAGTAGTACAAAATAAAGGAATAAATTAAACATACATATTGAAGATATATTAATGTTTAACAACATTCTCATGTAAAGTCTTTTTATAATATGCCGAAGGCGGCGTCTAATTTGGTGGCTAATACATTCATATGTAAGTAACACAAATGAGATATATCAAGGAATGGATGTGCAAAAATTAGGAGTGAACAGCGGCGAAAAGCAATTATGGATTTCTGCTTCTTATTAATGATTTATAAATTTGATGAAGATTTATTATGTCATTTTTTGTGTTCATAGTATCATTTAACATAATATACACCATTAATGCAATTTGTCTTTTAAAAGTTAGCTTTTCGTGACGTAAAATTTTGACTTTATCGAAAGCAATAGAGTGGTTGAGTTCCGTTCTATGTTTTGTTAATGATGTGTACAATGCTGAATCTTTATTAATGTCGTATTTGTATTGGTAAACACTTTTGTTAAGATATTGTTGGGTTTCTCCAACGTACACGTGTTGACAGTCATCACAAGGAATAGAATAGACCACATTAGATTTATCTCCTATTTTTGTTTTATCCTTCTGTTTATCAAACAACCGGTAGGTTTTATTTAACTTATAAAATAAACTGTCTAAATTGTATTTCTTGAAGTATTTTTTAATTTTATTGTTAATTGGTTCATAAAATGGAAAGGGAATTCGTAAATTATTTTTGGTGGTTTTTGATTTGTAATTATGCATCAATCTCTTTTGAATGTATTTATCCATAAAAGATGATGGATAGAGATTGTTATGAAGAATATTTGTGACTATCATTAGATTTTTGTTATGAAATTCAGGATTAGCCAAATTAAGTGCGGAATCCACTAAATTGTAAACCATAGCTACCAGTCGGTTGAATATAAAATCTATTGTAGGTTGCAACCAACTTCCTGAGGAGCAGATCTACGGTCTGTCGGTGTCTGGGAGTTAAGCCAAGTTCTTACACAAACTTTGCGGAACAAGTCCCAGAGTTCCGATAACTATCGGGGCGACATGTTCCACGCCCCACATTCGGCTGATCTCGACTTCCAAACTTTTTTATTAATAGGTTTCTCTGCCTCCTCGGTTACGTTTTGATGTCGCACGGCACAGCAACATCTACAAATAGACATGTTTTTTTTTCTTCAAATCCGGGATAACAATATCGGGTTTGTTTGCCACAATCGTGTGATCAGTTTGAATTTGTCGGTCGTACTGTATGGTACACAGTCCAAGAGACGTCACTGATTTTGTGAAGTGTTCATACCACTTGGAGCATGTGTTTGGAACTTCGAGGACGGTACAGATCTGCCGTGGGATGTAACAACATATCCTGTCGTGTCTTTTCATATATTCGGTCATTGCTACAATTGGACAAGCTGACACAATGTGATCAATATATTCGACTTGATCCTGGTAGATGAGGCATATATCAGTTTGGCAATTTTTGAGAATCGCTTTATCATAATATCGTGTTCTAAACACCTGATCTTGGGCAGCTATTACAACTTCTTCCAATTCTGGCTTTATTCTTCTCCTTTTAAGCCACATAAGTGACTGATCATTATTGATCGGCACCTTTTCCATTCTTTTTAGATTCTGTCCATGAAGTAATTTGTCTCTCCACAATTTCTTTAACATTTTTTGTGTTTCATTTTTAATGTTTGGTAGCATAAGGTGTTCAATGTGTGTGTTATTCTGCGTGTCTTGCATAGTTTTATTTCGCAATTCTTCTTACTACACTAAAAATGCCTCTCTTTCCCATTCTTCGATCAGATTTAATGACTTGCCTCATTAGTGGGTCATACTGATGACTGACTACATACTATCTCATCCCGGCTATTGCATTGTGCCAGGTCGGTTCGAATTTCTTGCTCAATCCAGTCCACTAGTCCAAAACTGTACTAGACTACAGGCACCGCCAAACTACCGGTTGCAGGTATTTTATTTCTGCAGTTCAGAGAGGACTGCAGGATAAGTCTCACACTTCTACAATACTCCCTGCGAATTCTCTCTTTCATTGTGTCGTTGGAGATATTCTCACATTCTTCATTGCCCAGATATTTCTAAGTTTTACCTGGCCCACGTTCTTGAATCACAGTGTGTATATCAACTTCAATGCTCTTTGACTTTGTCACTTCGCCTCTCTTTAAATTGATTTTTGAACACCTGCCAAGACCAAACATCATGCAGATGTCATTGCTAAAGTCACTGACGACCTACAGCAATTGGGGAGAATCGCGGTAATCTTGGCAGACACTTTAAGATCATCCATGTAAAACAAATTTGACACTGGTTTTCTATCACCACGGAGCTTTTAATCAAAGTCAGTTTGGGACAACTGTCAAGAAAGTGAAATCAAATTAATGGAAAACAGCAGAGGGGATAGCGAATTTCCTTGAAAAATACCCCTGTTAATCTGAATACTTCTGGTTTCTACTGCTTCCCTCCTGCTGTATATTAGTACCTTGGTACCCCACGACTTCATACGAGTCTTGCAAAACTCAATAAGTCTAGGATGATATCTATAGATCTCCAGGGTCTTCAAAATCCAATCGTGTGGTACACTGTCAAAGGCCTTCTAGTAGTCAATTCAAGCCATGCTTAAATTACGTTTTCGTTTCTTTACATCATTCAAGATTACTTTATTTAGGAGCAAGGTTTCCTTACAGCCATTGGAACCTTTATTATTATTATTATTATTATTATTATTATTATTATTAAAAATGCAATAATACGAGTTTTTGTATGTAATAATATTTCTCAATGTCTGAATATGCACGTTACAAAAGTTTTAGTAAACATACTACTCGCTGTTCGCAAGCTGTAAACAAAGACTTCCCTATTTATTTGTTTTATCATGAATTTATCCGAATAATAATCGAGAACTACCAGACTAAAACTGTTCATGATAATTTATATGAGAAATTTGTTCTCTTGAAAGGAAAAACCTCCGTTTATCGAGTTTTATGGCGGCATTTTCAGAGCACATGGATAAACAAGATATCCCTCTAACTTTGGTTGTGCCGATGCCGAGATCGCGGCGACCGATTTTCGTCACTAAGTTTCTACACTCTTAATTACTGCTAATGGTTCATTCTATTGGCTAGAGTTCACAGATATTGTACGAAGGTCTGACGATATGAATCTAAAGGTGAAGGCCAGAGGTGCGACTTTGGGGTCCAAAAAATCACAATGCGCTGCATAGTTTTTTCGATTACTTGGTAAAAAAGATAACATTTTCGACTCTATTTAAACGGAAATCAACACAATGTCAAAAAATGTTGGAAATATTGATACCTAAATGCTGTATTGTATTTTTGTAGCATTATGAGATTTCGTTTCATGAGCAAAAATGACATACAACAGCATACTTCGATTAGAGAAGGAGCATTTTTATAGTGTCGTAGATCTGATGAAACTAATTTGGAAGACTTGTTCCTTACTCTGCTTGTCACGATTGTTGAAACATTTATTTGTCCACATGTATGTGGATTTTATTGGTAGTAATTGTTTGTTTTAACAGTTTTGACAACGAATTCTTGAGATATAGTCATTTGAAAGATCTAAAGCACAATGCTTAACAGCCATTTGCTGCATTATATATATATATATATATATATATATATATATATATATATAATGAATGTGTGTATTGCTTTGACCAATGAGTCTCAAGTAAGTCTTGTTAGCATCCGTCATAAAGACACCGGCCATGGCTCAGCTAAAAGAGGCTCAGGAACAAGCATTTTGGGCAGCCTTAAATACCCTGGGAAAACGCCGTCTGAAAATACCCTCTAGTCCAAACAGCATTAAATAAACAAAGCTCCACCGGGAACAGCACGAGGCCGGCTCTGGGACGCGTAGGCGTGGAGAGTAGAGAGGATGGCGTGAGGAAAGAGGGATGAGAGGGAGATGACAGGGAGGAGAAGGGAGAAAAAGAAAGAGTGATTTTATTTAGAGAGGAGGGAGGGAAACAGGGTCGGAGTGAGAGAGAAGGAGAAGAGAGTGAAGAGGGACAGAGGTAGTAAGAGAGCATAAAGTGTATGTATCAGAAAGAAAAAGAGGGATGAATGAAGGAGTGAAAAAGGAAATAACTTTTTTTAATGCGTGCACATCTCACACAACTAGACTTTTGTGCATCATCCTTAGAAAAACTCATTCATTTGCGAAATCGTATTCGTTTTACGTGCATTGGTGGTATTACGAGTGAATGCTCTTTAAGTTGGTGATTACAGCAGAAATCTTGTGGAAACCCATATGGATGGACTGAATGTTTTTTGCACATGCTTTTGATATTCAATTATTCTACTCAATTTGCCTTTGATCCACATAATTTCATGCGTCCTAAAGTAATAATAATAATAATAATAATAATAATAATAATAATAATAATAATAATAATACATTTCTGAGACGTGCAAAAACACGTCAGTACTATTTTCTGTGTTCTTGACTTTAATCTGGTGATCGTTGAGGCACACTTAATAATTTCCTAGGAACATTGCTTCCCAATTTTTAAAGTAGATCAGAAGTCAATTTTTTTATTTATTCAACACCCAACAAATATGCGCGCCATTTCATACATGCCCTTCACTGTAAATACCCTTCCGCTTGCTTGTCAATACGGGAAAGAGATGTAGAGAATGTGGGCTTGTACGTGTTTCAGACATGAAGGACTTCGGCCACCTGTCCAGTAAGACTGTGACCGAGGTGCTCATGCTGGAGATGAAGATGGCTCCGGCCGCCAAGGTGTACCTGGTGTCCGGCTACCCGCGGAGCATGCGGGATGTCGTGGAATACTCCGAAAAAGTGAGTACTTGATCTAGGGGTTGATTAATATAGTAAAGAAACCTAAGTATAGTTAAACTTTAGGGCCCCCAAATATCATTGCAGACGTACAATAAAAAATTAGAAAATACTGAATCTAGAAAATTGGTGAACGGGTTGTATAGAAAAATGCTACACCATCTGTTTCTTTAATATCACAAGTAGAATAGGAAAAGGCTTTCACATTTTCACAAAAAAATATTTCTTTTAAAGGAACATTGGGATTATGAGATGTGAGGATGATTAAGGATATCGCAATGACTAAACTGGTGGAAAATACGCGATTTGATTTACTAAGTGTCTTCACACTTAGTACATCAAATCATATACATTTCTACATTATTAAATATCTATACATTTATATTTTCTTCCCTTTGAATTGTTAAGAATTTTGATGATATTTTCAATTTTTCTCTATAAAGCCTCTCAGCCAAATCGGGAATTCTGATCTCATTCACACCTTCCTCAGTTGCGTGAGCCAGGAAACTATTCCGAACAACCGGGGGTAAGAAAATATTCCAAAACTTATACTAAATTAGAACCGAGTTTGAACAATTATCGCTTATCATTTGTAATTTAAATAACATTTGCAGAGGATGTAATGAATACTTTTGGCGAACAAGGAACTTCATTAATTTTTTTATAAATTGCATTTACTTTAAATATAAATTTAGGGTAAACTACTTGGTTTTCAAAAGCGTATAAGTGACTGTTTTAAATATCTAATTTTTTAAAGCAGAATTTATTTAAGAAAAAACCCTATTATCAATATTAAACCTTTGGAATGTTGTTTTGCAATTTTTGAAAACACTGAGTTCACTGAAAATGGGACCAGCACTCATATTTTTATCATCTTTTGCTACAAACGAGGAAAAAAATTAAACAAAAAAATGAACAATTTTTAAGAAAAGAATTATTTGAAAATTGCCTATATTCACCACAAAACTATTATTTTCGAAAATTGGGCCTTATTTCATGATCTATCTTCGCACAGTATGTTTAATTACGGAAAAATCAATTCAATTTTCGAAAATTAAGATAATTAAAAAATGAGAACTGCGTCATTAAAGATTTACTATGGTGAGTATGGAGTTTAATAACGAAATGTGGAACCACTTTTTTTTAAAAAATTAAAATTTAAAGGCAAAATGAAAATATCCGACGCGCAAGGACTAGAGTTCGTTTAGATCCATCGGGGCATATACATTTTTGAAAAAACCGTCAGAACGATTTAAGCGCCATTATTGCCAACAGACGGACGCGTAAATGGGCTAACATGTTTGGTTTTCAATCGATTTTTTGGTTGCAAGGACCCACAAAATGTGGATTTACTATGTTTACTACAAGATTTACCAACTTCTCTTTCCCAGGGTTTGACAATACCAGATATTGTCGATAAATCGCCGATTTTCGCCGCACCATGGCTGTACTTTCTCTTTACTACGTAGTAAGGCGAGAAAGCAAAAATTCTATCTTCAATATTATAGGTGTATTAGGACTCCGAAAAACTCTCTTGCAATTTTGGAAAATACATAGAGTTCTAAAATAAGACTTACCAACTTTTTACACGTCCTTTGTTCTATTAGAAGAAAACACTTAAAGAGCCGTAATGAAAAACATAATGAGCCGTTTTTTAGAATTTTGTTGTAAACTACTTTTAACTTTAAGCTAAAATTATGCGAAAATTGCCCACTTTTTTCAAAAAATTATTGACGTACTTATTTTAATATCTAATTTTTTAGAACAGAGTTCACAAATTTTCTATCAAAAGCTCGCAGTTTTTTGCCAAACATTACAATCTTTTTCTCTTTATTACCTAAGTATGTAGTAAGGAGTGTAACTAAAAGGAGATATTGATTTTAAAGTGCTGAAAAATCTATTTTGTGTAATAAAAATAAGGTTTTTAATATATGATTAAAAAGAAACATGTGAATATTACAATTGCAGTTGACACTTTCATTATTCATTTCTGCTTGTAATGACTTAAAAAAGTATTTTTAACTCGAATATTTCGTTCAAGAATAGCATTTATCTCCGTTAAAGTTAAGCAAATTAAGAAGGTTTTCAAAGTTTTATGTAACTAGATAAAAGTAATTCGAAATATTAACATTAAATAAGCAAATGCTATTATTTTCCTGTGCATAAGTGAAGCTAAATGTTCTTAAGCAAGTTTTAGAACTACTTCGAAATAAATTTCTTCAGTTTTACATAACTATTTTGCTGAATTTCTGCTAATTTCTGTCAGGGAATATTTATCAGGCGTGATGGCAGTCGATGTTTACATATTTGTTTATTTATCTAAATAAAAATGAACATATCTTTACATGTCGTTTATTCTTCAATAGAGTTTAAAAAGATTATTATTAAGAAAACCCTTACAAACACAAATTATAACATTGCTAATTATTATAAATATTTGCAAATAAATAAAAAAAGTATACAAAGTTTTTTATGACAATCATTTATTTCAGCAATTGCACAACGTTTCGTAACTAGTTTTGTTACATCATCAGGTGCTTAGTGAGGGAACTGTTATCCCATTGAATTACCTCTGCAGTAGAACAATCGAGGAAACATTACGAAATTAACTCACACTCACTACATACACTTTATATTCATTTATTATAAATATTATTCTATAATTATTATTAATATCACTCTATTATAAATATGTAACTGAGTTTTATTGAGCCTCAGTTTTGCAAAATAAAATTTCAACTAGTCAATAATCGGGCTATTTCCTTCTCTTGAGTTCCTCCCGTTCCTTGAGTATCTTCCACCGCTTGTAGAAATGATAAAGTATTCAAACAAAATCGAAGCAGAAAAAAGTATCCCCACAAAGTGAGGAAAATATCAATGACCAATCCTTCTAGAGGAACCAACGATCTCTTTGGATCGATAGTCATCCTGCGTCATAGCGCGTCACCACACTCGAGCAGACATTTAACTAACATATTCAGTATCGATCTCTACAACATTATGCACCTTCCACGAATACGTCATTCCTATTCCTAGCACGTTTTCTACTTCTATCTGCAGTGAAGATAAATTCCTTTCCAACACGATACCTCTCTCTCCAATCATTAGAGGAGAACCACAATAAGGACGTAATTAAAACATTGAGAAATTATATTTCGAACGGTCTGGAAATTATATGTTTCGCGAAAAAAAGACTTGCCATGACACAGAATACTTTCATAGTAGTTTTTCGGTTAACAAATTAAATACACTCGTTAATTACACGAAAAGTCGTTGTTTAGTGACGTTAATTATTTGCATGCTTGCAATTAAAATTTCAAAACTACCAATCAGAACTAAGCGAATGGATAAAAATCATGTAAAAATGATAAAAATCACTAAGCAAAGAAAAAACACATATCAAAGATTACACACAAAGTCAATACGAAACGCTTTTAATAAATACTTAATTACTGGTACAATTTAAAAATATTAATATTTAAAGTACAATTACTGAAATTGGAGAATGTTATCCTACCTTCAACTTGGGTATTGTAATATATAACACCAATATTGTATTTTACATGCAACGTCTTCAGCGGCCACGAACATGCTGGTTTGGCGCTATTTGACCAATGAAACATAAAATATTTAACACGAATAAATTAACTATATAAATGTTAAATGAATTTATAAATGTAAAACGTATTTGGTGTAAGTATATTTACCAGTGTGAAAATTACACACGTCAGTTATATTTACCCTTTCTGGAAAGTATGTAAGCAAAACCTCTTTTGAATCAGAAATGACTCGCTTTTCCACTTCTATTTATAAATATTATGTTATCTGTCCCATTTGTCTTCACTTTTGTTAGGAAGTAATCTGATTTGATTTTGAATTTGATCAAAACTTTTCATTTTAAGACCGTTTTATTATCCTATAAGTCACTGTGGCGATCATAAAAACACAATACAAGGCCCTCTAAAATGAGTTTTATTCAGAAAATTCGCCAAATTCACAACGAATGTGACGTCATCGACTGTATGCCTAGAATTGTAGAGATATGCTTGTTTTTCAAAAAATTAAAATTATTCGTTAATGAAAACGAAAACATATTGAACGTAACGGGAGAATAAAGGGGTATTATTGCACTCGTGGTAAATAAGGAAACTAGCTCCTATCTTTGCTCGTTTTCTTCATCATACCACTAGTACAGTTATTTCCTTCTTTATTCATTAGTTTCGTTAATGACTACAAACATGATTAACTTTAACAATGCTGTTAAGTTTGTACTCGTAAGAAAAAACAATTTAAAATTTCTGAACACCGTAAGTTACACATCTATTAATCAAGTCCCATTCGACATTATTTTGTTTTGTTATCGCCTGGAAGAAATATGGAAGAAGCAACAAATAAATTACAGATCACAACAAACAAAGTTGCAGTGGGCTAAAAAATAACGCATAACACTCAATGAGACTAAGTCACATCACGTAAATGTTACCAATTGTAAAAGTGAGACGCTCCCAATACAGATCAATGGCAAAGTCGTCCCAGTAACAAATACAGAGAAATATTTGGGTATCGCTTCCAATTCAAAGCTGCGCTGGAAGGAGCACGTCAAAAAAGAAAGCGGAACTCAATATGAAAATGAATAAAATGTACTGGGTTTGAGAAGAGAAGCTCAGTTGTCCATTTATAATAAATTACCAATATACCAACAAGTGCTAAAACCAATACGGACGTATCGCATACAACTTTGGTGTTGTGCTAGGTAAGTTCATGTACAGAAAATATAGAAAATTCAGATACTGTGCAATGCGGTCGATTCACCTATTTATATGCGAATGGACCTACTGCATCATGACCTGAACATAAAGACAGTAGAAGTAATTGAAGAGTATGTAGTACAACATCAGTCACTTACTTGTACTGAGTCACAACATCAACGAGTCATCAAGAGTCAATTTTACTGAAAAGGAACCTTAGTGATCTCTGACGTCGACCAAGTCTATCACAAAAACTGTTAGTATTTATATTGTTTGATCTAACACTTGTTACATTTATTGTAGTTGTGTTAATAAATAATTTTAACACAATCGACGTTAGGGTCCAAAACGAGTTACCTTACCTTACACACTGTAATAATAAATCGTCAAGCGCAAAAGTAATTCGTCGCGGGTCACAGATTTTTATGAGCTGTGCTCACATGTGCCTTTCTATTTCCAAAGGCGTGCGCACAGAAATGGCTCTGAATATTTTCAGAAGGGCCCCGTAGCCTTACGCAATAAAACATTTTATTACAATAAATATGTTCAAGCACTTATTTTCCCTTGTTAACCTAACAATTTGTTGAATTGTTACACACATTTGAGAATGTAGCTCTCAAAGCTAAGTAATAATCCTGTGAAAAATTCAGAATAAATCTAAATCGTTTTTAAAAATTGAATCACAACAGTTAAAATTTAATTCCCTTTGAGAATGTAGTAGTTATTTACTAGTAAAATATGTCATATGTGAGTAAACTTTAACGAAAAAGGTGGGTAGAAATACTGTTGCTTCCTCCGTTTTTGGGCAACGCAGCCCTATACTTCTTCCTTTAACTTTCTCCATAATGGACGCGAGCTTAAATTTTATCGTTGGATATGACGACAAATATCGATTTGTAGAAGCTGCAGTTTATCATACCATTTACACATCTCAGAACAAACCACGAATAAGATCTAAGAAATGTCAATTTCACAAACAATCATTTTATTGTTTTGATTGTGCTACCACATTCTCCATGACCGCAAAATCTTACGCACTCATATTGCGCCTTACCAGAGACGGAATCTATTTTCAACAGAAACGCCTTGCGCTATGAAGTGAAGCGTAATGTGGTCCCATATGCTTCTCACAGGTAGAGCCGGTGCATGTGCATTACTGTCGATTTGTTTAATTTGTGCATACCACCTCTTAATTTGCAACCATCCGACCGCCGCTGGTCCTCGGGTTTAATCCCGACGATGGTGGAAATTCCACAGATTCCAAGATACATAGCTATTTCGAGTTTTACTACTCTCTGGAAGATAATTCAAGCACCAGCTACAATGATTGATAGTTTTACCTTTTACCTTCTATCAATACGAGGCCAAAGTACTATAACAAATGGGAGACATACCGCACGGGAACTTTCCTTCCTCATCCATGTTCCTTCCTTTTCTATTAACTCTTTAACATTAAGTCATGTAGAAAAATGATTGATTCAGTTTTAAAGAGGACACAATTTCCTAAAATTTTTGTATGAAACATTTTTTCGCAACCAATTACCAAATGAGCTACAGAACTGAAATTTAAAGAGTTACAGAGAAAGAAACAAAAAAATGTCAGAAAAATGCCGTTTTTTTGGTCCTCTAAGAAATAACACAGGATCTAGGAGGTTGAAAACGTTGTTTTAACTAGAGCCTGGGTAATACAACATATCAAAGAAAAATTTTTTATGATCTTTTCCAAATTTAACACTCCTCTTTTAGTACCTACCGGCAGGGCTATTATACAACTTCTTACATTTACGTGCTGTATACTACTTTTCAAGTTGCTGATCACATCTTCCAGTAGAGAAGGAACACCACCACCTTTCGGAATACAACATACACTACATTCGCAGGACAAATGAGGAAAGGAAGTTCCTCCAGGAAGTTCCAAAAGGAAGTTCAACCAGGGATGACAAATTTGCGTATTACGTGTAAAGCTCGTCGTTACAGAACTAAAGTCGCGTGACCCGTGGTGAATAAAGTAAAGACGTTACAAATGCGCTTCCTAATGTTCTTGCTAAGGCCCGAAGCCTTGACGCAGGTCTGCGGGACGATGCTTGCGTTTGGGAGACCCAGGGCGAGGTCCCATTTAACGCTGATGAATGCCGTTCCGATTGATTCTCCCAAGGCGCAGACCCCGGGGCGGCCCTCTGCGTTACCGCCGGGTATCGATCGAGGGCTCGCAGGCAACAGGGCTTTCAGCGAAAACTGCTGGGCAAACAGACAGACCAGACTCGATAATTGGGGAAAATGCGTCGTCCTCGGTTAACAACGTCCGTCTTATCCTGCGTAAGCAGACCTCTAGTCTGAACAATTGAAGGCGCTGCCTAGACTTTATAAAACCAACGGACAACGAGTTTGAAATAATTACAGTCCTTGATATTATATTTACACCTTTTAATCTTCTCATGTTAACATCATAAATGACAATGAAGTAATTAACAAAAACTTATTACATCCTGAACAAATTGTGTATGTGTGTGTTTAGTAGTGCCTCGTCTATAAAAACTGTACTCCTCAGCATATGCTTGAATAAATTGTTTTTAATAGTATCGTACGTATTCCTACTTTGTTTTCAAACAAATAAATCTAAATTTATGGACAATTAAGTGACATAAATCCGAAATTGTACGTAATGTTTTATAGCAGATACTATTTCAATAAATAAAACATTCGCCCTAGTGTGGACTTATTTCTCCAGAGATCAAATAACTTTATATTCATTAAGAATTATTTCAAAAAGTCCTGAGTTCCGGAGGAGATACTCTAAACAGTGTAGAAAAGGTACATTGAAGTTGAACGCAAATTGCAAACTTGATAACAAATTTAAACCATCCAGATAAACAAAACAGATTTTCTTTCAGATATTAAAATACGAGCAAGTTCGTACAAGCAAGCAGTGCAATTGATTATCGACCATCAGCAATAAAGATCTGATGAAGATAAGATAATGAAGATTTGATGTAGGATTTCGATTGTAGCTGATTATCAATGCCAAGTTAACTGGCTAATAATATTACCTCTGCAATTGGCTAGTTGCACGCTATGAAAGAGATTGAGTTGACTCAATGAAACAATCCTGAAAAGCAATTTACCTTCAAAGCTGTTTGTCAGCTGTCTTTTTAAGAAAGATAATGAATGGTTCTCCATCAGTTTATAAAACAATATAGAAAGTGACGGGAGGGAGATTCATCTCTAATGTATGACAGGTAACATGTTTTTCGCGACGTTAACACTTTTCAGCTTTTATAGCTAGTTACAGTCATCGGCCTTGTTCTGCTGAAAGACGGACATACTACGCGTAAGTTAGCTTTGGAAGTGTAATTTCATTTAATTGATACATTTTCTTATACACCGTGAAATATGAAAATTAAATACTATGAAAAATATGGTCAATGCTGATCAAACGTAAGTTCGAGATCGACTTGGCTCGGGAGAATTAATCATTGCATGGCGTGATGCATGTGATATATATTGTAATAATATTTGTGTATTCAGCGGTCAGTGAAGATAATTCTGAAAACCACAAAAGTGTTTGAGCAGTAAATCAACGGAAATGTTTTTATGGTTGATATCTAAAGTTTTTGTCTGAATGTATACTTTTCCATCAGTACTATAATGATCAGCAAGTTTAAGCGGTCACAATACGTTTAATTAAAAAAAGTAACAATTGCTATTAATTCTCTCAGAAATGAAAACTATACTAACTTCAATGTATTCGAAGTTCATATGAATTTTATATAACAAAAAAAGAAGTTTGAGACATTTCACATCTTAGAATTTATCAGTACTATTGAAAATTATTTTGGGAAAATATGTAAAGGAAAGTAAGATAGTAATAGAATATATAATTTTATGGAAATATATGTATTAACAAATATCTACATTGTGACATATCCACAGTTTTACAACACGGAATCAGACAGAATTATGACTTTGTTAATATTCCAATTGCTAGTACACTAAAAAATACCATCATTAGTAATTTCATTATGTGATTGAAAAAAAAAACATGTGTAGCAGCGATGGCGAGTCTTTTGTCGATCCATGTCATTCAGCTTGCTTCGTTCCAATCCATTTCCCTGGATAAACAAAAAACAAACAATGGAAGTCCATCAATCGAACCTGTGCTTCATCTTTATGCTATAGAATTGAATAGCGTACCAAAGCAAGAAATGAAAGCAGGTAAATCGCCAGATGCATTAATTGCACCTTTAGTTTTTCTTATTTGTAGCGCCGAAGTGCAATAAGGCACAACCTAATCACGTATCTAGCAATTTACCTTTATTCAGCATCGCTTTCCTTTGCGCGTTTTAACATAAGATCCCCATACACCTTCAAGCAGGAATTGCAAACTTAGTGCTGGCTGTACGTTTGTTGTTTCCACGAGTTCTTTTCCTTCGCAGTAGAGAGAAAGTTAAAACCCCTTTAAAAAATTTTTTTTGGGGTTTATGAGGTTTCGAGATATTTTCAAAATTTAAAAAATGGCTCCATTGTTTTTGATTAAATTTTGTTGTTGGATAGTGTGAAAGACGTTTAAGAGAATGGTGGAGATCTCATTTTCGTTGAAAATTGATTTTTCCAAAATTAAATTAGTACACAATTTTTTCGACGTCTTCCTACAACTACAATTATGAAGATAGAGGTTTTTCTTTAATAAAATCTGTTTCTTTATACATAGATTTTGAAATAAGATCGTGTACAATTTTTCTGAAACTTTGGTAGTTTTCGGGTAATTTCGCGTGAAGATACGGACTAAAATGTACGTGCTGTTTTAGCACCAATAGTTTCTCCTTATATTAATGTACAGGGAGGAAAAGTGTTGGAAGCATCTCAACAGCACGATCTCGAATTTTCCGTCGTTAAATCCGTGTTTTTTTTAGTTGTAACATTGTACACACGTCAGGACTGATGACCAGACTGTACTGTTCCAAAGACGATTAAGGTTAGTGCCGGTGACACGCAATTTTGCACCCGGAAATAGGAATGTCTACATGCATGGATGAATAGAAGATTATGCCACGCGTAACTCTTTCAGATTACCAGCTTTGGAGCAGAATCTGGGTAAATAAGTCAGGAGTAATATATAGTTGTGCCGTTCCGGAGATCATTAAGACGTTTTATTTTTTGGGGTACTTTACATGATGCCCGTATGACTTTTCAAAATTTTCCTTTAGTTCGAATAGAAGAAAGTGCATTTTTAAATGTGATATATTTTCGATTTTCTTTAAAACAATTGAGAGTTTGAAAATTTAAAAATTTCAAATTTATTTTCGAACTTGTCCTACTTCTCCAATATTAAAGCCAGATATTTCTTTTTTTCAGTGCAATTTATTCCTCAATTTTACATTTTTAAATGATGTCATTAACTTTTTTTCAAAATATAGGAATTGTTGTAGAGTAATAACTCTTAAAGAAGGAAAAGTATCAGAATGCCGTGCTTTCTCACTTGTTTCATCGTAGAAACAATTCGACGGTGACAGATGTGCAACGGGTGCAAGCCAATTTTGAAGGCCCTGCCATAAGGTGAATGGGGTTCATTAGGGTTGAGGCCCGACTAAATTCCTGGGAGAAGCATATCAAAAAGAATGTGTATTTTACTTCAAGTAACAATCCACGTTTGAGTATTGAAGGTTGAAACAGAGCTTCAAAACTTCACTGAATGTTTTCTCATGCGTCTTATTCAAGTATTTTATTTTTCCTCTCCGTCGTGTATAATTCTTGGTTACGATGTTCAAACAATTCTGTTAAAATGTTCTTAAACATTGTATCTACTAAACTTTTCTCAATTTGTCTCAATTTCTGTTGTGTCAGATTGAATTCAATGTTTGAAAATAAACAAAGCAAATTTTGTCTTTGAGGTGCGAGAGTTTAGACCGATTTAGTTCTGTATGCCTCGGGCAGCAATTTGAGTAAGCAATTCATTTCAAATTTGTTTTGATGTATTACAATGTATCGAAAAAATCATGGATTATAATTAAGAGGTATTTAATAAAATGCGAGTCTAGAATACAATACCAAAATTAAATATCAGTATATTATCTTATTAAGTTCATTGAACAGTGAAGTTCTTGATCTATTTTATATCTTGAAATCCCAGACTCTTCACGTCGGAATCTGGCTATATTATATGAGTATTTTTAAGCCTAAAAACGTAGAGCAAAGAGCTCATAACTGCTTTACTCTTATGTATCATCCTTAAAGAAATTACATGTACATCGAAATACCGTGAGTACCGTATACATATACTCTACAGTTTTCATCTTTTCAACACACTTTATTTCAAAACATGTAGCAAGTTCTCAGGGCATTTATGGACGTCGAAGATGACCTCATTTGGCCAATAAACTTCCGATGGAAAATCTCATAGTAGGAAGTTACACATGTAATATGAAAGTAATTTGAATCTGATTAGAAGGCAACAACTCGCGCACGATTCTTTGTTAGTTGCAAATTGTGAAGCAATCGAAGAGGTTTTGTTTACCTGTCAAACATTAATGTAAGATAAGTTGCGTGCGAATCAGGGGAAAATGTCACATGCGTGACTTCGTTAAACGAGTTTTATCACCTCATGTTCCTTGGCTTACCAAGGAACATGAGGTGATAAATCTCGTTTGCGATAGTCTTCGATCCTCTGTTCTACAAGTTTGTTACGTTTATTCTTAGACATTCTTAATGTTGCAATTCCGATATAGAATATTGTTACATTTGCGGATTCGGTGGTATAACGGTCAGCGTACCGGACTGTTGTACCCGAGTTTGCGGGTTCAAACCCAATCGAAGCCGTGGATATTTAAGGGCGAAAGAATCCTTCGTACGCCTTCCTTCGGAGTGTAAGTATAGCCGGCTGTCCCATGTAAAAGATCCTCAAGCCTAAAAGAAGCCTCTGAGCAAAATTGAGATCCGCCTGTTTCGTCGTCCAAGATAATACCTCCTTTCTCCGCTATGTGGTGAAAGGAGCGTAGCGAAATTTGTGTGGTTAGACAGAAGAGCGGGCCTGATGGCCCGAGTCTCGCCACGTAAAATAAGGCATTAACTAACATTTACTCTGAGTCACCATTCATATTGCAACTATAATACGTTTGTGTTTAAAACACGTTTGCCAAATCCAACTGTGAATGGGTTGGGGGTTTGGGGGCTCACCTGGTTAGTAAGGGGCGCCGGCGGGCGCGAGGGGCAGGGGGCTGCGTTTGCCGGGGTTGTCGTCTCCCAGCAGGTGGCGCGCCGCGAACGCAGAGTCAAGTGCCTCGCCGTACTCGCAGTTGTGGCCCATGCCGCCGCCGATGTAGCACACGGAGCGCTTCCTGCAAACGAAAGCACGCAGCCGAGGCTTGCGGACTCCACAGTTGGAGGAATGGGCTTGAGTGGGCGGCCCTCTTGGCGAGCCCTGGCCCAGTGCCTAACTAAGCCCAGTGCTGCTTGGTGTGTCAGTGTGATTTGCATGGAGAGGGCATAATCTAGTGAAAGGGCAACTGCGGGCACTGTGGTCCATTCTGGTCCTACGTCTTGCATTTGAGCAGCCCTGCACTACTGTACGTATTGCACTATTGTACGCCAGATTTCTCGATATTTCACAGCGAGAGGAGGTACGTGGAGAGGAAGGCTCTGCCTGCATACCTGCTTCAATAACCGCGATAAATGTTGAAGTCAACTTCGCCAGCCATCAGGCATGGGATGAAATTACACATGATAGCTTGTTACTCTGAGAACATCTATCACATTCCTTTTCCCTGGCCACGTCCTTTAAAACGTTCACAATGATGTAGACAGCAATTTTTAGTACTTATTACATTTTTGTTTGAGCGAGTTATCTTCGCAATTAAATTATAGGGTGGAAGACGAATAATTATGTGGCTCCTTTCAGAAGCCCTTCTGTCGACAACGTAAACTTAGTTGGACTTATTAATTTGTATTTTTGTATTAAGTTGAACTAATCACTTATAATTTTATTTGGTTCACAGTGCATTCTACGTTTTCTTAACCAAGTAGTTTGGCCAATAATTCTGACAGATAAGTAAGCCGCAGTCACATCGACAGGAAATAAATTTATCTGTAAGTCGTATTAGTTGAAACAAAGAATAAACTAAAACGCCGTAAGTGATAAGAGTAATAGAAGCAAATTACAAGTAAATGCACAGACACAAGGACTTAAGAATTTGAATCGTTTTGATGGTAGAAGTAGTTAATGTCAGCGTTGGAAACTGGAAGTGACTGTTCGGAGTCGAGCCTCAAATTCTCACCGCGTCTTGCTATACATACACTGGACATGGACTTTCATTTCGATCGACCAAGGTGCTCTTAGTAACTTAGAATAAAGCAAATTGACCCTAGGTGAATTTTTGTACCCTCGTACTCGTTCATTCAACTTACTGGGATATATTGCGAAGTCAACCAACTGAAATGAATTTATTTATTTTAAACTGGTGAGTAAAATGTTGATATTTTTTTCAAAAGCCAACAAAAATTAAAACGCGAATAGCAAACGTTCCATAAAACATATTAATGTGCTCAAAATACTTTCAAAACCCGCCCAAAGGACGGGGATGCACTGTTAATCGAGATATTCCTGTATCATAACGTTTTATCTCATTTCATAGTATATCACTGCACAGATTTATGAAATTTGTCATTTTCAATACTTACTGCACAAATTCGATATTGCTGTTCATTTCATCAATGATGGCCTTGAGAAGTCTCAGTGCTTGCCTGTTTTCTTCAAAGTGTTTCATGTGGCTGTACAAAAGAAACGAAATTTAAGAAAAAAGAAAACATTTTCATTTTTTCTTACTTTAAACTTGTGATGTTCCTTATTATGAACTCTAAATGATTAATTATTTCTAATTGATTATTAATGACTAATTTGTCTATTTATTGTCTAACTGTTTCTATTTATTGAAAATATAACACAAGATTTCAGAAAGAATTACAGTCTGAATGACGATTAATCACTTGTTATTTTTTGGCATTGCTTAATATAACTTGTTCGGTGGAAGATTATACATGAGAAGTTTCTGTTTTTTACAGGTTTTTTAAACAATGTTGAACACATCAACATTCACGTACATATTTATATTACTACACTAATTTACTTTTATACACTTCCTCGAAAAATATTTATCATGCATTACAGTTCCACTGTATTCTTCCTTCTCGAAAATAATCTTTCCATCCATTTTAACTTCTGAAAGGTCCATGTTAGAAAGAACAATAACTACTCCTCTGGAAATTGCACTACCCGCTCACCTTTCAATAAGATTTTGAGAAATGTCTCGTGGCATGGCCATCGTTGCTGCGACCGAAACAAGGAAGAGTACCTGAGTGAAGGACACCATTGTGCTGGAATAGAAAAGGAGATATTTATTAATAAAAGATAAGAAAGTTTTATTCTTATGAATTTCGCTTTCTTAAACTTCGTTCATTAAAAAAACAACTTAATGTAATGATAGCAATTCAATTCTGCTTTAATATTTAATACTTTGTCAACGTTTGACTAACTCATGACTCAATTTATAAAATGTTAGATACAGGTCCGTTTAAAAAAATCAAGAACCCAGACTAGTATTATTAGATTTTCTTGACAATACGAACAATCTTGAAAATGAAAGTTATTTTAAACTGCTGAAAACATTGAAGCAACAAATTAAACAAATTTTAACCAATTCTATAATAAAAATATCGGCGTTAAACAAGGTCAAATCTGAAACAAAAAATATTTTTAACCTTACCTCTGAGCGGTAGAGGAGCTGATGTTAAGATGCAGAGAGCAGTGGAACTAGTGGATGTTGCCTCTGCGGGACCGTTGGCTTTTATACGCTTGCTCCCCCTACCAATCTCGGAGACGTCAGCCAATTACACGGCTGTGGGGAGAGGTGTTCCCCTTTCGCAGTGAGACAGGAATTGGATTCGCGTTTCATTTCAGTTGGTTGCGGTCTTTGTCAATATGTGAAGAGATCTGTAAACAATAGAATAATTGTTACGATTATTCCACAAGCAAAGCGCTTGTATCAAAGTCTGTGTAAATCATCGCTAAACTAACTTACCTCCAATTACACATAATTAAAGAAAGAAAGAAAGAAAGAAAGAAAGAAAGAAAGAAAGAAAGAAAGAAAGAAAGAAAGAAAGAAAGAAAGAAAGAAAGAAAGAAAGAAAGAAAGAAAGAAAGAAAGAAAGAAAGAAAAGAAAGAAAGAAAGAAAGAAAGAAAGAAAGATAAATAGAAAGAAAGAGAGAAAGAAAGAAAGAAAGGTTATCGTTCTATTTCATTGCATTGACAAGAATATCGGAATCGTCTCCTACATTATTTTAGTAGTATACATACCTTTTGCGGCTCACGCCACCAATCTTTATAAATGAGATCTCTAAAGACTGAGAATTTCACGGAGACGTGAGGAATTGCACTTTGATTTTAAAAATATGACGGATTTGTTTAAAATAACAAAGTTTAATATTCATATCAAACGCAACCCGCAACACTCGCACGGATTTTTTAATCTGTATCGGTAAATAACTCCTAAACCAAGCGTTTGAGGGCCTTAAAAACTAAAATTTTGAGGACAGAAACGTTTCTCACACCGTAATCTAAAGGATGAGATATTCATAAACATTCTATTACATTTACGCTTCTCGATATTTCCCCACCTGTTCAAAGTCTGTAGGAAATACATTTGTATGCGCAATTAAACTAATTACTTGATTTTCTACGCGATTGAATTACAAGGACGTACCACTCTACTAGATAATAACATTAAAAAGGAATAGTTTGTATTGACAAGTGTGTATTTTATTGTTATTAATTACAATGCGACCTACAGAACAAGTGACGGAGAACAAGAAGGTCCTGAAGAAAAATATATATTTCAGGCCTAGTGTGAAAATGAAAAAATAGGGAAAAGGATGAAGTTTAACATGCGAGAGTTTTCGCACGGGTATGCTAGTTTATTTAAAACAGAGAAAGTCGATGATTCGACTACGATATGATATGATTTTCTAGAGAATTGAAAATCATCATCAGGCGATTTTCGCAAAACCAAAATTGATCGGAATAGGAGGACAAGGGTTGAATCAGTAAGTTACGGAAACTAAATACGTTGAATCTTACATTTAAAATCTTTTAACTAGTGTCTTTGAACACACTGCTTCGAAATGGAAATATACTCGTATAAAAGTTAACATATTTTTTGAACAAATAGTAACAAAATATGCTTCTTACCAACATTTCAATGTTCTTTGAAATATGAATAGATATCAACAAGTATATTTTATTAGTATTATTCTTCTCAAGCTTTCTTAGTTTCATATACGTAATATATGGAAGTACGAATAAATCTTATTACCGGGAGCAGTAGCTCAGTGCATCAACTGATATCACTGCAGTGTCTCTGACCGGGAGGTCCTAGGTTCGAGTCCTGACGGCAGCAGGATTTTCAACACAAACTTTACAGCTAGATCGAATTCAGTCGTTGTCTGGAGAAGAATTCTAGCGGCCAAATGCTCTGATCGGTAGTTTTCCGTGCTTTCTCCACATGAGGCGAATGCTGGAAAAGTACACGGACCGCGCGCGATCTTTCCTTCTTCTTCCTTGTCCTATCCGCTCCCCTTACACGAACACTTACTCTAACATGCACTACACTACCACATATTCCGGGAGACCGGTCGGGAGCTTAGAGCTTGTCCCGGGTGGAGCGGTGCTCTATCTTATAAGCGATGCTCTATATCTGTAAACATTTACCGTAATCCATTCACAATTTCTTTCAAATTACTTCTTATAAAAGATTCGGAATTTTTTGAAGTCCAACATCATAATTGACTCAGTTGAAAGCTCATTATTACGAAATAATCAACTTACTGTTGAATTTTTTTTAAACATTTGTGAAATATTCAACAACTTTGTTGCTATGAAAACTATACCTTCGACTCTACCTTAAAATTTGTACTAACACCTATAATGATTCGTAGAAGCGGTAGACCATTAATGAATTGACTTATATATGAAGTGTTTCTAAAAACATCTAATGTATTAACGATTTTTTATAGGTCTGACTAGAAACTGTTTAAACGAAACACTACTTTGAGCATTTAATTAGTACACAATGCGAGCAAGAAAGAAAGACAGAGAGAGAGAGAGAGAGAGAGAGAGAGAGAGAGAGAGAGAGACAGACAGACAGACAGACAGAGAGACAGACAGACAGACAGACAGACAGACATAGAGAGAAACAGAGAGAGGCAGAGAGAGGAAATTTGTTAAAAAATTGTCTGCGTTGCTGATAAATTTCGTCAGATATATTTTAAGTAGCTAGTGTGGGAATTTATTGGAAACGCGCAGTATGAGAAAAGAAAGGATTACACAATCTAATATTGGCCCTGGCCAAGAAGCGGTAGGATCTTCAAGATTGATTGCGTGATTACGGGCGCGTCAACTGCTAAGGTCATTTGCCCCTTAGGTGAAGTGCATGTGTTTTTCCTCGAGAGACGACGGTGATCTTTCTCATCTGGATGGCGAGATCTGGCGCCGACCTAACGTCGGCTAACGGAGCTTAAACCAACCAGGACTCTCCCACCAGCGGGGCACCGTCCCAGCCGGGAAAGCTGGTCCAAGCTCCCGACCGGTGTCCCGGAATATGTGGTAGTGTAGTGCATGTTAGTGTAAGTGTCTGTGTGCGTGTAAGGGGAGCGGATAGGACAAGGAAGAAGAAGGAAAGATCGCGGTCCGTGAACTGTTCCAGCATTCGCGTCATGTTGATCGGAGAAAACACGGAAAACTACCGATCAGAGCAGCCGGCCGCTAGAATTATCCCCCAGACAGCGACTGAATTCGACCTAGCTGATAAGCTAGTGACGAAAATCCTGCCGCCGTCGGGACTCGAACCTACAACCTCCCGGTCAGAGGCGCTGCAGTGACATCAGTTGATGCACTGAGCTACCGCTCCCGGTCAACATTTATAAATGAGGCCTCTAAAGAAAGAGAATTGCACTTTGACTATAAAACTATGAAGAATGTTTTTTTTAAAAACCATCTACATATTCACGTCAAATGAAATCCGCAATACTTTCAGCGTTTTTGAATCTATATTTTTAGTAACTCCTAAATGAAACGTTCTAGGGCCTGAAAAAGTAAAAGTTTGAAGCCAAAGGCCTCAAAGAAACATTTCTCATAGCCGACATAATATACAGGATAAAAATCTTCTTGAACATCCTATTACATTTTTGCTGATTCGACGCTTCTCTATTCTATTCCAGATCATCTGAGCCTGTAGAACCTGAAACTGTATGTGAAATTAAACTAATTACTTGATATTCTACGCAATTGAATTACACGGGTGTACCTCTCTGCTCAGTAATAACGTTAAATAAAAATGGTATTGACAAGGATGTATTTTATTGTTGTCAATTACATGAGGAAGTATACAAGTGACGGAGAATACAAGGACATTGAATATATATATATATATATATATATATATATATATATATATATATATATATATATATCAGGCGTAATATGGAAATGGAAAAATAGGGAAGTTTACCATGCTAGAGTTCTCGCACGGGTTTGCTAGTTTATTTACAATAACCTTAATAAAATTTATCCAGGTCTTCTGTGCGGGCAGGGAGCAAGCGAATTCGCTGTCCTACGTTAAGCAAGCATGCGTTAAGTATGGAAACAGCATGCTTCTGTTCTACACTCCCTATAGGGCCTTTTCTCCGAATACGTTGCGAATCGAGGCAGCGCCCGGGCATGCCTACCCTGAGGTGTTCAAGCGGGCGATGACTCTGCGGGAAGAGACGATAGCCGACATGACGCACGGGCTGTTAGAAAACGTTTGAAAGGAAAATGTGGCTTGTGCTATGATACATTATCAGATTATGATACATTATCATGCTTGTACATTATCCGAAGAATAATACTTGCACCATATTAAAATTGTAAGTCATAAAATTTCTTTATTATTATGAAAATTATTAAACTAGTACACATTCATCAGAGTAGGCATTCATTCATCAGAGTAGGCATACATCAGAGTAGTAGCCTTTTGCTTTCTCCAAGGAGCCGCCACTGCTTGAGAAGTTCCTGTAATCAACTACGGGAATATGGAAATTGCTGGACGATTTAATATTGCTGAACATTTTACCAGGGATTTTACATACAGCAAGTTTGACACTACCAATGTGAATTTTAGACCCCTGAAAAATCATGAACCTCAACCGTGACCAATCCTGCTCACTGAGGGTAGAGAGGTGAGTAAGATAACCAGACATTCATCGAGATGCACCGAGAAAACAAAAGCTTCTTTAATAAAGCGAGACAAGATTCTAGTACTTACGCTTGAGCTCAAAATGTGCGTAAAGCAAAATTTGTACCAATGTTGCTGTCCGTGTTTCTATGTTTGAATTCCATCATGAATATTTTAGTGTACATTGTAAATAAATCCTGCAGCATTGTAGTGTACTTAACGGCCCTGCGTTCGATACGATTGTCGATAGTACCTTTCCGTAATATTTTGGATTAAAGATAGGTCGATTCCTACGTTTTCTAGAATATGAATCTAAAAGACCTGTGAATCACACACATTGCTTCAAATCTTCTCTTAATAATAATAATAATAATAATAATAATAATAATAATAATATAATAGTATAATAATATAATAATGTAATAATATAATAATATAATAATGTAATAATGTAATAATAGTATAATATAATAATGTAATAATAGTATAATAATATAATAATAAAAATTATAACACAAAAATATATCAGAAAATGCAAGAAACATACATAAACATAACAATGTAATAGTCAAAATTCTGGGTGAGTCGCCCAACATTTAAATGGGTCAATAGATATACTTTAATTTCTTCAAAGTAAAAATAGAGAACGTTCAGTTACTAAGATTATTCAGTAATAAATTGATTGATTGATTGTTAGTGATTCCGGACGCGTCAACTACTAATGGTCATTAGTCCCGTAAGTGTAGTGTATACTTTTATCGGAAGGTTGCGGTGTTCGTCCCCCGTTGAATGGCGAGATCAGGCGCCGACCTACTGTCGGTTAACGGGGGTTTCCCCACCTGGATATCTCCCACCAGTAGGGCACCGCCCCAGTCGGGACAAACTCTAAGCTCTCGACCGGTCTCGCGGCATATGTGGTAGTGTAATGCATGTTAGTGTAAGTGTCTGTAAGGGGTGAGGATATGAGAGGGAAGAGGAAGGAAAGATCGCGCACGGCCCGTGGCTTATTTGTTAGGGTACTGCTACGAGATTCGTCTGGTGTTGATCGGAGAAACCACGAAAAACTACCGATAAGAAAGACCGGCCGCCAGAATTCTCCTCCAGACAGCGACAGAATTCGACCTAGCTGACAAGCTAGTGTCGAAAATCCTGCAACTGTTGGGTCTCGAACCTAGGACCTCCCGGTCAAAGGGACTGCAGTGACATTAGTTGTCTTGAGCTATCTCTCTAGGTCTCAGTAATAGAAAAGTTAACTTCCTAAAAGTACAAAGTCAGGCAAAAATAATAAAAATGTTTTAAAAGTGTTTGATTGAATGGATTCTTTGGGGTAATGGATCATTAAATGCGTCTCCCTAAAATTAAAAATTTCGTTATCTTTATTTGATTATTTCTGGCACAATTTCGAGAGCATTTTAATACGATATAATGAATTTATAACATGACACATTGCAATAAAGTAGTTACTACATGGGAAAAGGCATTGTATTCTGATTTTCTGAGATAAATAGTGGATGCTCCAAAATGGAGATGAGAATAGAATTTGTTGTTTAGAAGTGGAGTGACGAGCTGGTAGAAAAATTGTAGAACGTACACCTCTGTAATTACAATATTGCAATTAAGATTAATTAATTATTGTTGGCGTGTTTCTATCGAAGGAGAAATCTATATTGAACGATGACTACGAGAGATGACGAGACAAACACGAAATCGTTTCTACTCGCAAGCCTTTTTACCTGAAGTACCAACAACACTCTCTCCTGAAACAGCCATACCACCCAGGTTGATGTCTTACAGGACTGTTTCTTAACCAATAAATCAATATTTCTTCTTGATTGTCAAAATATGTTTACAAATAAAATTAAGTTATGAAGTTATGTGGTATCAACTGTGCAAGAGTGAGGAATTTCGTAATGGTTCCTTAAATGTTCTGCTGATGTGGTAATTCAATGGGATAGCGTTCCCTCATTAAGTTTAGCACCTGAAGATGTAACAAAACGAGTTACGAAACGTTGTGAAATTACTGAATAAATGATTGTCATAAAAAACTTTGGATACTTTTATTCTTAACCAATGTTTTTACAGTAACATACCTCAAATTATCCGTGTGTCTTTAATATCCCAACCCAATTTCTATCATTCAGGGCTTGTATCGTGATTGACATCCGTAATAGTGAATGTAAGATCCCGAATAATTCCAAAGAGGGAGCATTTGGAAACAGCAATTTGCAAGTGAAAAAAATATTTCGCTCTGCTCTATTCGAACAGAGTAGTTTACATTTTTTTAAACAGCCGGGGGTCTAGTAGCCTGGAGGCCTATATTTCCGCGACCGGGCTCCGGTTGAGGAGATGACAGGCGGTGCGGTCGCCTACAACTTCGTCTGTAATTACGCAGCGCCTCTGCATATTGACGTGGCCGCTTGCGGCCTGCGAGCCGCCTCAATCATTTAGCGCCTCACAACCCATTCCCTCAGCGCCGCCGCAGCCGCCACCCCGCGCGCTGAATAATTTGCTTACCGACCGCAGCCTCACCTGCGCGCGGACACTTAAAACTTTCAGCGTTGTATTCAATATCACGGTCGGCTGGAGTGTTGGGATGGCAACCGTATACGAGCATCGCCGGCGGTCATGAAAAGTAACATCTCTTTAAAAATATAATTTTTCAACAGAATTTAGCTATTTACTTTGCTGTCAATGACAAACTGTATTAATACTTATTTCAGCTGTCTTACAATCTACTTACATCAATTTTTACAAGTCAGAATATAATATATTCTAACTATATTTCTTCACATAGTTATTAAGGATGAAAGAGATCAACCACAATAGTTGTAATGTTATTTAAATTGTAAACCATTGTCCAGACATTTTTCCTCACCCTCAATTATCATTGTTTGTTTACGTAAACAAATGATAACTTGCTGGATTTTCCACATGCAGGTATCTCCCAATAACGGGGCACCGTTCCAGCTCAGACAAGCTCTAACCCGACTGGTCTCGCGAATGTGTGGTACTGTGGTGCATGTAAGTGTGTGGATATAGGGAGTGAGGTAGAACAGGGAGGAGAAAGGAGAGATTGCACGCGGTTCCTAACCCGTTTATTAGGACACTGCTCCGGAATTCGCATGATGATCGGAGAAACCATGGAAAACTACCGATCAGAGCAGCCGGCCGCTAGAATTCTTCTCCAGGCTGCGGCTGAACTCGGCATAGTGAAAAAAACTTGACACCGTCGGGACAGATCCTAGGACCTCCCGATCAGAGACACTGCAGTGACCTTAGCTGATGCCTTGAGGCACCTCAGTCGATCGTGCAACCTATCACCATCCGGGACCAATCATTGAACGGCTCATGATTTACATTAGTCCGACGAATAAAATGACTAACCGACACGGGCTTACGAGCTACATCAGCGGAAAGGTTGGGAAATTTGGTTAAAGTTCGAAGGGTTAAAATCCATGGGTAGGACTTAGCCGGGGGCAGGACACCTGTAGACACCGTGGAGTGAAAAAGAAAAGAAACGTGTACAGGTGCCACTATCGTGGCTGCAAGACAGTACAGAAGACAACCTTCGCGACTTAACATATATGAAAACGATAAACATGTCACTTTAACCAACAAACCCACAACCCATCGGTCAGAGATTCTGAACCTCCCGAAAATCCCCGATGTCAGGTTCGAGTCCCGATGGTGGCCGGATTTCCCACACTAGCTAGATAGCTAGGTCGAATTCAATCACTGTCTGGAGGACAATTCCAGCGGTCGGCTTCTCTGATCGGTAGTTCTCCGATCAATGCCAGGTGAATGCCGGGGCAGTACCCTTTGAAACGGGCCGCGGACCACGCACGATCTTTCCTTCCTTCTCTTTATCATATCCTCACCCTTACTTATACACACACGCTTACATGCGCTACTCTGCCATACTTATGAAATAATGTAAATATTTAACGTGGTTAGGCGGAAGAACAGGCCTGATAGCCTGACCCTCACCACTAATAAAGACAACTTTCATTTATTATTATTATTATTATTATTATTATTATTATTATTATTATTATTATTATTATTATTACTATTTCTATTATTATTACTATGATTATTATTAGTATTAGTATTAGTATTATACATGCCAGGAGATCGGTCGGGAGCTTAGAGTTTGTCCCGATTGGTACAGTGCCCCCTCGTGAGAGAAACCTGGTTGGTTTGAGCTCCGTTAGCCGACGTTAGGTCGGCGCCAGATCTCGCCATCCAGCGGAGAAGGATCAACGTCACCTCTCGAGGAAAAACACATGTACTATACCTAAGGGACAAATTACCTTAGCAGTTGACGCGCCCGGAATCACGCAATCAATCTTGAAGATCCTACCGCTTCTTCTCCAGGGCCGGCTAACAAATGATGCTAGGCGTTACAAAGAAAACGAATTTCTTTTGAAGGGCGTCGTTGGAATACTGAATTAATGGTATCTGCTCAGTGCATTTGTGTTCGTGAAAACCAAGATGTATCGTACGGAATGTGTTGTATGCTAGGCTGAAAGTTGCTCATTTTTTCCTACTGCGTAGATGGAAGCCATTTCGAATGATGTATTGGGCAGGAGGAGTATCACGGGCCCATTAATAATGCATTCGAAAAGGGTAAAATGCGCCAGAAATGTGTGTGGAAAATATTGTTTTTAATCTATCTCTCTTCAGAAACATTTCCGTATTGCATGCCAACAATTTCTCTGAAGAATATGAGATGAGGTCTCATTTTCCTCAGCTATTAGCTCTCATTACGTGGCGTTTGGTCATTTCTCTTCCACTAAAGTCGAAAGGTACATTTTTTGATGCGCGCTCGAATTGACGAAGAAATGTAAAATCAAACATTTTCAGTTACCAAAACGAAATGTCCAACTGTTTTATTAAGTTAATTAGAATGGCAAGTTAATTTAGAAGTTAATGACCGTGCAGAAAATGGATGAATTGAATAACAAACCTATTTAAATTCCAGAAAGGAATATTGATCATAAAAAGGCGAGAGTCCACCTGATGTATTATTGCTTTAGAAACTCATTGAAGAATATCAATTTCCTTGACTTATTCATGAGCTCAATTTTTGCAAAACGAAACATCCCGGACCATGTTCTTGTATAGTTTATAAAGGAACAATTTCGGCCATTCTTGATTCCGGATACAGACTTTTTAGTGATTCATTAATTAAAGAAATAATTCGTGTATCAACAAAACTCTTCTAGCACAGACTATTAAATCAAGGATTCAATTGTATTTTCATCACAGAGCAATTAACTTTTTAAAAGAAAATCCCTTTATTATAGTAAGTAAAATGAACAGGTAAAATATACCTGTAACATACAATTTATTTAGCTTTACGATCCCCATTTGTAGAGAGTTTGTACTAGAAAAAAGAATTTTTGGTTATGGAATTGCGAAGAGACAAAATAAAATTATGTGTACTGAGAATTCAAATATTATTTTGACTATATGTTATAAATAAATCGTGTGCTTTTGCTTCCAGATCCAAATCGTAAACGGTGTGGTGCTAGTGAGCTGGCGACAAAAGGTGCTCGAAAGACAGATCGACTATGGCGCGAAACTAGGTCATGTTGTGCTCAGTTTGGCCAAAATGGAACTCAACAATTTTTACAAAAATGTGATGCCGGTCGCCGACTACTTCGATCAACGGGGCATGCTCTATGCGGTAAGTAATCCAAAGTCATCCTAGTAGCGATAAATTTATGTGATATCTGTTTCAGTATTAATTTAATGCTCATAAGTAGGTATCATTTTACTTCACTTGAAACAACCACAGTAGTTTTTTGGTGTGTGTTATATGCAGAGACTGTCAGTAATTAGTTAAATTTCATTTATTTTATTCATGGAACTTCAACTCACATTAGAGACTGATGAAATATATTGGATGGGTATTTTTGTGTAATTAAATGGAGCTCAGAAGAATACGAGAAAAGTCAATAAGCTTTGGTATGTCTTAGAGAAATGTTTCTGAAGTGCCCTATTTAAAAAAAAACAATTTTACAATATCATTTAGGTTGAAAAACATTATTATTTTTTAAACGTCGTATAAGAATAGATCGCTAAGGAAAACCATTTATTCAGGATGAGTCACGTAACCTTAGCATCTCCCGTAATTTTTGAAAGGTTGAAATTATTGCAATCCAATTTTCACGGAAGTGCAGGAGGGAATGGGGCTAATTGATTTTTTATTCGTTTTCATTTTATCACTTGTATTTTACAAGATACTGAGGTAACTTTGTTTGTTTTGTTTCAAATGTAACTATACATACATTTATTCTATCATGACGAACGTAAAAAGACGGATCCAATGATATACGTATTGTCATAAGTTAGATACACATTTCGAGTAATTTTGATTTTTGGAGACTCGTATTTAACGGATATTTTGAATGTAACAGTTCACCACCCACAGTCACGCAGCGCTCTCCCTACTAACGAGCGCTCAGGGCCTTGCGATATCCGTTAAACACGAGGTGCAAAAACATCAAAATCACTAAAAAAAAATGCTTATGTAACACATGACAATATCTATATCTTTGGATTTGTCCTTTTAAGCTCGTCACGATAGATTAAAAAATATATATAGTTTTATTTGAAAAACACAAAGTTACTTCAATATCTCGTGAAATGGAAGTGATAAAATGAAAATGAATGTATGTATAAACTAGCCCCGTTCCCTTGTGTACTTCTGTGAAAAATGCATTGCAATAACTTCAACCGTCCACCGTCCAAACCGGTCATGTAATGTGATCCTGTATATCTTTGATCCTGATCATCCTGTATATCTTTATAATTTTTTTATAACAATAAGAAGTGATGTAAATTTTTATTCATATTGGCCATTTAGAGTGTTGATCCCTATATGTGCTGGTAAATTACTGCAAAATATTATGTACATTAGCAGCTCTTTTCTACATCTCATTAGCTATTTTAAGACTGAACCTGCCAACCAACTTCTTTTGAATTTTTTATTATTTTGAATATTATTTTACGCTTTTCCCCGAAAGGGAAAACCCTTCCTTCCCCTTTAAGTGACAAAATCAATTCTCGTTTCAGTATTCCAGTATAAGAGAACATAAGCGTTTGTAGTGTTTGGAAAAACAAAATGACGCAGTTGCGGACTCATTTCCATTTTCTCTAATGGCTGCCCGTATAGTGCGAGTCAGGTGACGCTGTTCTCAACGGAAATACAATTAGAGATTGAGGACAAAGGGTCTAAACAACGCTGAGTGCGCACAAAGAAAATTTTCTCTGCGTTTGAAGCTATTTGAAAGTACTTCCACGATGAGGAATTTTAATGTAAAAGATGAAATGAGGAATACCTAAAAATAACATAAGTATGTACATCTTACACACCCTTATTTGAAAACCAATCTCTAAGGAACAGATTTTCTTGAGGAGAAAAATCTCTATCTTGATACTTTGGTTGTAAGAAGAGGCCAAAAAAAAAAAAAAACTTCAGTTGTTGCAATTTTCTAAAAATCAGAATATTCAACGAACATGAGACCTACACCATTCTCTTAAACGTCCTTCACAATAAAGTTTAATCAAAAACGTTGGAGTCATTTTTTGAAAACTTTCAAAACGTACAAGGGGCTTCATGTAAAGTACCGCAATTACAATTTCGGTTTCAAATTCAAGATCGATCAGCCAGATCGATCGGGGAGTGCCAATTTTGGAGAAAATCGAAAATTGTTCACACTCGGACGGACAGGCGGATGGAGAAACGTTCTGGCGTCATTGGATTTTTCGGTATCAAGGATCCGCAAAACATGGATTCTGGCTACACCAAGTGTTAGAGGATTTTTTCTAAATTTAGCAACTGGATTTATCCACTTTTTCGTTTGCCAGGGCCCTGCAATAAGATTTGTTCTGCCGAAACTTCCCCGTTTCTTCGCACAGCATTATATAACTTTCTCTATGCAGCGCAAGCGGTAGCGAGGGACCCATAGCGTTGCGCTTGCGTCTCGACTTGTGTGGCCCATCGCGCGGTGCGTTCCGCCGCCAGGTTAATTGAGGCGGGGGGGGGGGCAGCGGTCGCGTGCGCCTCCGCGGGCGCCCATCGACCTCCGAACGCCGCGCCGCGCCGCGACCACCTCATCGACGCTCCGCATTGAGCAGGCCCACGACCGCATCGATTTTTAAGGAATCGATTGTCGTATAAAAAAAACAACCGATATGGCGCAATTTGTTATTGAAACAATGTCATAAAAAACTTTTAGTGCTATAGAATGGCACAGACTTTCTCGTACTAGTTAGTTTTCTAATCTTTTTAGGCTACATTTTCGGTGATCCCCCCGTCTCCCACTCACCTAAGATGTTACCTTCCGGCGCCAAACGACATTTTTTCTCGTTTTCTGAATTCTTCAAACCCCGAAAAATAGAATTGACATGTGTATTTATATTACACGTGTAAGAATTACATGTGTAAGAATATTACAAAAGAGTAAAACCTTTTCATAAAAAAAATTGCATCCGTTCTTGGGAAAATGTCGTTTGTGCGCTTCTGAAAACGCACAATTTTGATCTCATTTTCGGAGAAAAGTTTTGAGTTTTAGAGATATTTCATAAGAAATAATTTGAAGCACTTGTACTTACAATAATACAATAATATATGAACATTGCCGGTAACGTAAACATTAATGACGTATGTAATATATAAAGAAAATTACATTTGTGTAATTTTTAAAAAATCTAAATAACACATTAAAATTATGATTCGGTCATGTTATTCAGCGCATGTAGCTTTATCTGCTCTAACAGTTAAAAGAAACTAGTGGTGCTAAAATGGCACGTACTTTCTCACCCGTATTTTCTCGCAAAATTACGTGAAAGGTATTCAAATTTTCGAAATCTTGTACAAGAACTTATCTCGAAATTTATCTTTAAGGAACAGATTTCATTAAGGAAAAATCTCTGTATTCATATTTGAATTTGTAGAAAGACGCTGAAAAAATTAAGAATTTTTGCAAATTTCAAAAAATTAGAGACTTGAACAAAAATTAGACCTGCACCATTCTCGCAAACGTGTTTTACTATATCCAACATAATTTAATCAAAAACGTTGGAAATATTTTTTGAAATTTTTGAAAATGTTTGAGAGGATTCATGTGAAGTACTCTGAAAATGAAAATTTCTGTTTCAAGTTCAAGAGACTGTGACATTAGCTAGGTCCTTTGGGGAATATCAATTTTGGAGAAAATCGGATGAACGATTTAGCCGCTAGCGTTGTTCACAGACAGACGGACGGACGGACGGATTGAACGTACGTATTGCCGTCATTGATTTTTCGGTATCAAGGACCATAAAACTTGGATTCTGGCTACATCACGTGTTAGAGGATCTTTCCTCCAAAATTTAACAATGGAATGTATCTGCTTTTTCGTTACCAGGGCTCTGTAACAAGAGTTTTCCTACAAAAAATCCGTCGTTTTATTACATAAATTTCTCTCTAGTCCGTAGCGTGAAAGTAAAAAATTTAAGCAGTTTTTAAGCAATTTTGGTTTTTCAAATTTTTTGTTATTGCCCATAGTTCATACAAAATTTCGCGATAACTATTCATATTTTGGAAACAATGTGTATGTCCTCATTTGAAGATCCACTTTTGAAGAACAGAATTTATTCAGAGAAAAACATCTCTGCGTTCACTACTGTAGTTGTAGGAAGACGCCGAAAAGATGTTGAACCTTTACAATTTACGAAAACTAAGATATTTCAACTAAACTGAACTGCGCCGTTTTTAAGCATTCTTTACGCTGAGCACAAAATTTAATAGAAACATTTCGAGCAATTTTTGAGAACACTGAAAAGTCTTTGAAGTTTCATGTAAGGTACTCCCAAAAATTAAAAAATCGCTTTCAAATTCAAGGGACCGTGACATCAGTTAGATCGACTACGAAATATATTTTTTTTGTGAAAATGCTGCTGACGGTTTAGGAGCTAGCGTCGTTCACTGACAAAGGGACAGACGACAGACGTTTTGCCGGAAACCAATTTTTCGGTTTTAATGACCCACAAAACATGAATTCTGACTACACAGTGTGTTAGAGGAAGTAATATCCTACACATAAGAACAAGATTTATCCTCTTTTCCGGTATCAGGGATCTACAATACGATTTTTTTCGCAAAAGTGCCTTTTTCGTTGCAGCATTACATAGCTTTCTCTATACTATGTATGTAGTATGCGCAGAAGTAACACTGCTTTCAGTAAGACTGATAGTCTGAGGAACGAAAATTTTAATGACATTATTTTATTTAGTCACAGTTACTTAGAACAGTCAAAACTGTATGTGTAATAAGTCGAAATAGGTTTACTTGGAAAATATAGTATTTCAAAGCAAATATAGAACATGTATGTATACAAATGTACTACATTAGTAGATCAGTCGTGTACTGTACTATAAGGATGACCACAATTTTGTCTACAGTTGGCAGAATCGTTATGGTCCAATCCAAACCATATCGAAGAACCTTCTTGAAAATAAATACTAGTTTTCTGAAAGTTTATTATTTGATATGTTGCGAAAAAAGGAATGTTTTCGTATTTTGAATTATTTTTTTAAATATTAGAAGCGAGTTCTCCATCAACCTGCAATCCCATCTGCAGAAATTTTTCATTCTGACCTGCACAGAAATATAAATATCATATCAGAGACATACCATATCATATCACACATTCAAAGATGGGAACAACAGTTCTTTCGTCATCTTTCTCAATGGAATTGCATTTGAAAGATGCCTAAACTTCAGTTTATAACCACTCTTTAGTTATTTAAGTGGATATATAATTTTGATAATACTTTCCAGAAATTAATTCAAGTATACGAAATAATATGAAAAGTTTTTCTGTGTATTGTATTCAAATGAGCGTGATAGTGGTCATTTATAGAAAATTTAATTGGCAAGAAGAGTTTATCAAAAAACGATAAGGTTGATGTGAAATTCCATATTGCAATTATGCTAATAAGAAAAATAACATATCTGAAATATGTTTTCACATATTTTATTTTAGTTAATGTTTTATGACAACAAAGTATGTGGAACGAAACCATTAATTAAAAAAAATACCACGATCAAAATGAGAAATATGAAGTAAAAAAATTTCAGATGACATCATTTTCTGAAAATTTGTTGTGAAGTATGTATATTTGCTGAGCTACTAATAACACATATTTGAATAATACTCTCTGCATTGACTATCTAAATATTCTATTGGTACAATCAATATCCGGAGTCTATGGATCCCCAATGCCTCTTAAGATGGGCACTAATTAGGCATATTAGACCATTTGGATGCAATGAGGAAGTTTGTCATTGCCTTTTTCATCCAATCAGAAAAAGCGGAAGCAGTGACTACCCCTTCGAGCAGCACTAACAAAGTACAAATGCCATTACTCAGCACCGCCTAAACCCTCAGCGTTTTCTGATCGCTACAGTGGCTCAGTCAGTGACATTTTTGCGGAAGCATCAGATTTATTTTGCTTCCTCTGGGAAATGACCCCGGACCCCTGTGCATGGAAAGAGAGAAGAATAGCCATGAACCATCCAGGGAAATCTAAATAGGGGAAACTACAAATAAATTGGCCAAAATAATACTTAGATAAGAAAGAGTTTTCAAACAACTGCATATTTCCTTAACACTAACGTATCAAAAATGGCCTTGAGTTAAATGAGTTTTTATTGAATTTTTCATTAAATATAAAGACCTGTTATTTATTTACATTATAAAATGTGTAACAAAAGATGGTTTTAAAGCTATCAGCATTTCAGAATCAATTATTATTTCATGATAATAAACTCTTGTTATTATGATGAAAATCTATATCTGTTTATTTGCTTATACATGAAATTATACATGAAACGTACATGAAACGTACAAAGAAAACAGTTAAAAGTTTTTTTGATGAGTATTTATTTAAGTTAAACGTGTTCTTTTGGCAGTTCAATCCGGCGTATCACATGCCCGTTCGTGTCAGACAGTCGGTGGCCAGCAGTCGCAGTTTGAGAAACTCTGCCCTAGCGTAAATAAACGCCTGAACTCATTAAGCACCGGCGCCATCTCTCCTCCCGCCCCTGCCCCAGTCATATTGTCGCGTCTAGAATTCAATTCCGCGATCTCTTGTGCTCTGTCCTCGAACATCCTCCTTCCACCGTCGCCGCCCCCCCCTTCACGAGGCGCCGGCCTGCCCAGCGCCCGCGTTACTCAAACATCGATAGCCGCAGCGTTTCGATGGCAAGCGGGCCGGGGCTCGGGACCGGTCGGCCAGCCGGACGCCCCGACGACCTCAACGCGAAAAAAAAACCGGAGTGCTAGGCAACAACTGAGCGACAACGTGGTCGATACCAGTCGATATGCTAACGTCATAGGTTCTCGCATGAGGCGATAGCATCGGCCCCGGCTGTTGTCTCTGGTCTTTGTCCCGTGGGAGTGCTCTGTTTAGTTTTCATTTTGATCTCGCTCTGCTTCCCACACAGACGTTCACCTTCAATGGAGAGCGAGGAATTACTCAGTGTTTAGATGCTTTGACATAAGTACACCACGATGTTTCCGGTGGCAGTTCGTTTATATTGCTTCTTTGGGGTACTTCGTATTAAAAGGAAATTTAGTTTTTCGCTGAAACTTATCGCTTGAAGGGCACAAAGTAAATTAAATTCCCATCATTTAATACACTTAATCACTTAAAAGAGCGTAAATATTTATATCTTCAGAAATACGCTGGGCTGTCAAGCATTAAATTCGACATAATTGACCACTTAGATGATTATTGTTGTTTCGACTTGAAATTTCACTTCAAAGTCTGTAACTCATCGAAACATCAATAATTAAAAAAATAGCATCAATTTGTATCTGATGACTCAATATTGATTTGATTTCTAGAAAGTGGGTTTTGGCTAAGAGTCCGTGCTCTGGTTTTTCAGAGAGCGTGCATGGAAAATAATCGTGAAACCCACATTAACCTCGGAGCTCTTTCTGAGAAATTGGTAATTGACAGATGTTGCATTGCGGTCTTAAATGAAGTTCACAATAAGTCCTTTAAGGACATTTAACTACATTTTTTATTCGACAAGAAACAACCATTAATTGGCTGGCAATAGAATGTTCACTTCATTTTGCAAAATGTGCATAACATAATATATACATCTTCCATTTTTTTTACCTTCCTATTAAAGGAAAAGCCGTCTAAACATATATTAGGGAAATAAGGATAGTATTTTTGTATTCCAAGAAAATTTAATTTGATAGGTATTCAAAACTTGTAATTAAAGTGGAACTACGCGGCATACTGAAAATTTTCTTCCATTTAGCCTTGGGTCACATATTTATATGAATCCATCCATCGAGACATCCCGATTTTAGGGTACAAAAATGCCTAAATCTCCTCGCCACCTGCACCAATGTTAACAATTTTTAGAACCGCTAATAGACATACATGATCATGACGTGTCTGCAAAGTTACAGCGCTAAAGAACATCAACCACGCACTTTACGACCACAAATTTGAGGTCGAATTGTTGAGATTATTCTAATGCTTTTCTAGATAATATTATTGAATTGAATTGAATTGAATGTGCCTTATTTTACGTGGCGAGACTCAGGCCATGAGGCCTGCTCTTCCGTAGTATGGTGAGAGGAAAGGTAAAAATCAGTCTTCTGTTACGAAAGTCTCCAAACTAGAAATTTTTATCGCCAGATCCATGCATATCTACAATTGATTCTTTGAATATTCATTACCTCTCCTGATACTTGATAAAAAAACGTGTTTTTAATCATAAGAAGAGTGGTTCAGATTAAGCGATACATCAACATTTCCTAACCTTTTTGATTTATTGGAATCACCTCAACAATACGAACTTCAATTTATGGGTGTAAAATCAGTGCTTAAGGTTATTTTCACTATAATTGTAGAACTGAATTGAGATATCTTCGTGCTGTTCCAAAGTCGGATAAGATTGGTGCAGGTGCGAGGATCTACGCGCAATATTATTACCCCAAAACCGAGATGTTTGTGTGGATGGATGTTTCATATATAACTCGGTCAGATTAAAAACTTTGGACTGAAAGTGGGTAAGTACGCCAAGAGTTTAATCCAGTTGTTCCGGTCCAGAGATAGAAAAAATATTTTAATTTTGAGCGGTACTTAACATGAAATCCCTACGACATCATAACATGCCTGCATTTTCTGGAACATAACTGAAATGTTTTTCTTTATATGTTTTGCTCCAATAGAAAACGGCCTTTATTTACACGGAACAGTTCTTATTTTCCTTATTACCTATGAAATTAAAAAAAAATGTTAAGTCCAAATTTCTTTTCGAACCTCTCCTGCGGTTCCAATATTAAAACTAGAGATTTCTTTAACAATGCAATTTACTACTTCTCTAGATCTGTCAATACCCTGCACTTTAAAAAACGAGTAATATTTAGTGACGCTAGGAGGAGAAAAAGATTTTGCATTTTACTTTCTCGATATGGAGAAGAGAGAAAGTTATGTAATGCTGCGCGGAAAGACGGCGAATTTTCGGCAGAAAAACTCTTATTACAGGACCGTGGTAACGAAAAAGTGGATAAATCCAGTTGCTAAATTTGGAAAAAATCCTCTAACACATGGTGTAGCCAGAATCCATGTGTTGATATCGAAAAACCGAATGACGGCAAAACGTCAGACGGCCGGCCAGACATTTTGCCGTCATTCGAATTTTGAAAAACGCTAGAGCAACACGATCTGTGAACAACGCTAGTGGCTACATCGTTCAGCCGATGTTCTCCAAAATTGTTATTTCCTGGGACATTTTCAAAATTTTGAAAAAATGGCTTCATTATTTTTGATTAAATTTTGTTGCTGGGATAGTGAGAAAGGGGTTCAAGAGAATGGAGCAGGTCTCGTGTTCGTTGAAAACCCTGAGTTTTCGAAAATTGCTTAAGTTCAAAATTTTTTCGGAGTTTTCCTACAACTAATATATTAAAGATAGAAATGTTGTCCCTTAATGAAACCTGTTTCTTAAAAAGAGATTTTGAAATAAAGTCATATAAGTTCAAAATTTTGAGTAATTTTTGCGTAATTTTGCTTGGAGATACGGGCGTGAATGTACGTGCTGTTTTAGCACCACTAGTTTTCATTCAAAACCGACTTCAATGACTTTACAATTACCCCGAATACATTTGCAAATGCTTAAGATTTAATTTTTTCAGTTACAAGATAACTTATTGGAATGGTTTGTGACACTGAACCGAGGTTCATTTGTGAAATTTATTTATTGCCAATTCCGTTGGTTTTAATAACGATGTGCACTGTTACTTGGAAGGCGATGGGAGCAATATAACAGTTATTTACGACTAATGTGTTGTGACATTTACGATACGAATATCGTACGTTTTATCCTGTTTGTAAAAATATCCAATGATCCATTATTTTCGTTTAAATTGAACTATTTATCTATTTGACTATAAAGATGATATCTTTATGTATTTGACTATAAAGATAATAGATTGATGATAATAGTAGTTAACAGGTGATCATGGATGTCCACAGGCTTGTGGAGCACCTAAACGAAACTAAGTGTTAAACAGCTTCCTGTTTATTCGACATGCACTTATAATGTACGGCATCTCTTATAATCTGCGTTGAAGAGATGAATTCTAATTCCCCCTGTAAAATATTGTTTGTTGTGTTACGATGTTTTAGGTTCGGGATACGGGTTTACCCATACTTTATTACATGTGTCGTGTGTCCGAAAGTTTCCCACATACGCTAGTATGCATATTAGTTAGTGGGGAATTCCTTTATTTTGTAATCATTACCATGAAAGAAATTGTTCTCCATGTTACCAGTGTAGATTTCTTCACAAGAGGAATTTTAAGCGATATAAGCCAACATATTTAGCGTATTTGCGATGAAAATATTTTCTACTACTCAGGAACTGCTAGTTTTAAAAACTCTCGTTGCTCCTTTTATTTATTATTCAATTTAATGTAGTCATTGAGTGGGGGTAGGTATTCTGGAACACTAAAAAACATGCAGAGTTTGCACTTGTCCCCCATATTTTACACACAATTTTAACATGTTTTTGACTTTAAATAAATAGTTAATAAATTAAAATAAACGAATACGTCCCGCTTTTCCCGACCGAGTTTACGTGTTCATGTTTTCTCAGCTTGACTGTAGGCTGACTGCCCCCCAAACGCACAACCGTAGCTCCCTATTTTTCGGGAGAGCATGCACATTTGGCGAAGAGTGAGTCGCTGCTTGCTCTCTGAGGGAGTTACTCGGAAAATTGTTACTTGCACAATCCTTGAGGATACGATCAACCCCGAATAGTGCGAACATACCCCGTAGTTTATCAGGATTTTGTTTCATGACGTTGTATCCGCGAGGAAGTGGCGATCACTGTTGTTAGTGTGCCCAAACGGGTAGAATTGAAGGGATAAAACTGCCACGAACCTCGAACGTGTGTAGCCCATTAACATATTCTTTAAAATTTCGTTTCAATCTATTCACTAGAAAATAAGTGTATGACCTATTATTTCTATTAAAGTTTAGATAATACAGGAACTGTATTTACAGCGCACAACATATTAGCGTACAACTTACAATTCTGCCAATATCTTATTCTATTTGTAGTCTGTTCTGTACTTAATGTCCACTCACAAATGATGTGAAACATGTAACAGCCAGCGCATTGATTTTGCTGAGGATGAAATTCATGCCGTTTTGTGGAATTTAAAATGGTCAACGAGGTTGTGGGAGATATCTTGAGTAATATTTCGTTTTCCTGCTTCCTATATCTTTCTTGCACCATCTCAATATTTACCACTTTTTTCGACCTCATTTGCCTCTTTTTCCAAATCTCAAATTTAGGAAATAAAAACACTTTCTTCCCATCACATGTTATTATTTACGAGTTAAAAAGTTATTTTTTCTAAGGATAACTCGTATATTTAGTGAATATTATAATTCTCATTGTTTTCTCCTGCTTCGAAATTCGTACTTCGCCCTACCTCAGATTTTATCAATATGAGTGTACTCGATGTCCACTCAATAGTCTCCCGGATATTTTCAATTCTCTTAGACTTCCCTTTCTTCTCCTGTTTCGAAGTGGCTTTTCAAGGACCATGATCGACCGTTGCGTGCAAGGTCATGTTCTTCCTGTAACAAGTTTCATGGCCATCAATTGTGACATTGGACTTACTTTTTATCAACTTTCCCCTTTAAAATATTTATTACAAAATTACTGGTTCAAAGTCTGACTTCCTATAATAACCATAAACACTTTGCAGTTTTTTAGGTAATATGTAAAGTAGAAACGAATAAAAATTATAAAACAAATCCTACATATTCAGTAGAAGTTCATTGAATTGGAGGAAAAATCATTCATGATAGACAGATGGCTTTGCAATATAAGGGCACAAGAGAAAAAACCTTCATCAATATACAATCTTATTAATAGAACACCAAACACTATATTTTTTTCATTTATTTCTGCTTGGCCCGAAGGCCCTCAGCAGCCGAGTACGATGGAGGTACATTGAATTATCTTAACATTGTTTAAGAAACATTATTGACAGATGGAATACGTTGAGTTCATGCAGATTAAACGTGCGAAGCCACATCGGTTCCATGATGATCAGGGAGGGTCGAAGAACTGTCGCGATAGTAAACACTTTAATCGAATGTGATGAGGATTTTGTTTTCCGATTTTGAAATGGATGGCTGAGAGAATCTGGGGAATTTTAGAATAGAAGCGAGAGGATAGAAGGGAGAAATGGACGGAGATCGGAGTAATGCCGAGTTCATTTTGTAACTGGGAGTTAGATACAAACCGGGAAGCTTTTGTAATGGTTCGGAGGAATTTGTCATCAACTGCTTGGTCATTAGTCCCGTTAGTGTAGTGCATGTTTTTTCCTCGGGAGATGGCGGTGGTCTTCCCCCGATCGATGGTGAGATCCGGCGCTGACCTACCGTCGGCTAGTGGGGTTTACCCCTAACCAGGACTCTCCCACCAGCGTGACACCGCCCCAGCCACGACAAGCTCTAAGCTCCCGACCGGTCTCCCGGAATATGTGGTAGTGTAGTGCATGTTAGTGTAAGTGTGTGTAAGCGGAGAGGATAGGACAAGGAAGAGGAAGGACAGATCGCGTGCGGTCTGTGGCCCGTTTGGTAGGGTACTGCTCCGGCATTCGCCGGGTGTTGATCGGAGAAACCACGAAAAACTACCGATCAGAGCAGCCGGCCGCTAGAATTTTCCTCCAGGCAGCGACTGAATTCGATCTAGCTGAAAAGCTAGTGTCGAAAATCCCGCCGTCGTCAGGACTCGAACCTAGGACCTCCCGGTCAGAGGCGCTGCAGTGACATCAGTTGATGCACTGAGCTACCGCTCCCGGTACTTGCAATGGTAGTATGGTAAATGGAAAGATGCATTGAATGTTGATGTAATATGTAAAATGGCTCTGATTGAGAGGCGTTTAAGTACATATGTAGGAATTAGGTTGTGACCGCTGGAAACTTTTGGGGTAGCGACAGATAAAATATTTACAATTTCGATGGGAGATATAAATTTTGGGCATCTTGGAACTGTTGTTACAGTTCGTCGGATTTCTTCAAGTACTAGATTATCATGAAGGGGGTTTTCTGAAGGGTGGGGAGTAAAGCATTCACTCCAAAGTGGCAGAGTATTCACCTAGTACTTTGCTTTTATCTGCAGGTGAAGTTGCTGCGGATGCTGCGGTTGTGAGGGTAGATATATTACTTGGTTTGCGCAAGACACGGCAAGTGATATTCCACAGCGTATGATCGGTTGGGTTGGAGGTTTGAGTTTGGAAGTGAAGGTATTGGGCGTTTGATATTCCCAAAAAATGTCTTACTATTTTAATGAGTAGGTTTAGGTAGGTTTTCAGAAACGGAGAACGATGTTCTTGCCAGTGATTTCGTATATATCGTTTTTGATATAACAGTTTCTGTAAGGTTGGTGGAATATGAGGTAATGGGTTGCGCTGACGTACTGGGGGAGCTGTGAGGTCTAAAGTATCGAGAATGGTGTAGGTGAGGGTGTCAATGGCTCTGTCAATTTCTTGTGAGTTTTTCAGCGATGGAAGTGGCGGTAGTATGCGAGCAATCAGGATTTGAAAAGGAGGCCAGTTGACTTTTTGTAGGTGGAAGGGCTGGGCTGGGCGATTTTCTTTTAATGAAGTATTTAAGGAAAAAAGAAAAGGGCGATGGTCTGAAGGGAGAGCGATCTGCGGTTTTACGAAAATGTTGTAGCTAATGTTGCTAGAGATACCGAAATCACGAATGTCTGCTTGAATTGAAGGTTGATAGGGGTAATAACTGGGAAAATCAGGAGCATGCACTGTTAGATTTAATCTTTCGGTATCTGCAAGAAGAAGGATGCCGACAGGAAAATTGAGTGTGCTACCCCATACTGTATTCTTGGCGTTTCAGTCTCCTACAAATTTGTAGGCTGAATTGATGAAAAAAGCGGATCAATATCACCTGTTTTGTACGGAGTATTGGGGGTTTATAAACTGAGATCACGTTGAAGTAGGATTGTCCGGTTTGCTGTACGGCAATGCTTATATTTTCAAATGTGGAGTTTGCATATTCAGGAAGCTGGTAATGTGAGATATTATTTTTTTGTAAAAATAGCGACACCACCACTACTGCGGTTTCGTGGATGATCGTATCGATGCATCGAATATCCAGGGATGAAAATTTTAACAGAGGGACTCTAGTGGATTTCTTGGATGCAAGCTATATCAATATTATTACTATGCAGAAAATGTGTGAGAATGTGAATATTTATTCGTAGGCTATTTGCATTCCACGATATACGGCGAATTGAATGACGGGGTTTATTTTTAGACATAAATATGTGGATAGTAGAATTTTAGCGATTGGAGGTGTAAGAAAGGGGATTATTTGATTTAAAATATTTGAAAATAATATTTCGACTTGCTGAGAAACAATTTGTGATATAATTTGAGATTGAGAATTAATTGGGAATGTTGAATATTTTAGGACATCTGAATATCAGGGCGGTTGATATGACGATGATGGCCTCGGTTCAGTCAGTCTGGACGTAGTGCGTCGAGAGGAGAAATGTTCGGGGGCCATTCTCTGAGGTGTTAAAGTGGGGGGAGGGGGGATAGGCGGCGAATGGGTTTGGGGGAGTGAAAGATTGTGTGGGCAGAACTGCTGGAGGCATGCTTGGAGGCTGGTTGCGCGGCTGGGTGGGAAGAACATTTCTAAGTAGAATATTCTGGAATACCTGACATTCTCGGCTGGAGGCCCGATGTGGCTTTTCACACTTTACACATTTGGTTACTTCATTGGCGCATTCGACAGTAGAGTGTTGACCCGCACATTTTCCACAGAACGGTAGAAAACGACAGTTTTTTTTAGAAAGTCCGTAGGTCTGACATTGCCGACACTGAACTGGACCAGGTATATGACGATGTTCTTTTATTGTTATAATGTGTTAAAGTTTTTTTTTGCATTCCTTCTTGTTTTCAGAGAGTTCTGCACATAATGCCATGGTTTGGTTCACTGTTGTTAATCGTATACTGTTATTACAGGTAAGTTTTTGCAACTAATTCTTGGAGTATTTCTTCTTCAGAGTAAGATGTTGGCACGTTTGGGACCACTACTGAGATGGTAGCTTTGGTTGGATCTCAGTAGGTATGCTAAAATATACCTTTAGTTGAGAGATGTTTTCGGAGCAAGGTGACATCATCAACAGAATTCACATCAACTTCCGTGTAGGATCCTTTCACTTTTATGGTAAAGGTTTAATGTTTTAGTAGGTCTTTGATTATTTTGAGGAGTTCCGAGTGAGCAGGTGGGTTGTGAATGAAAATAGGGGGTATTTTGTCTGTTTGTGAAGGATAAGGATTAATATTAGAAGGATCTTGAGGAATACTATTAATTTCATCAAGAGGCGTAAATCTGTGCCACCTTTTATGTTATACAACGGCATAGCTCCAGAAGTAGGCAGGCTGCTCGGGCACTGTTCACTAGCATTTGGAAACTGTAGTCGCTGGCGCTTAACTGAAGACGATTCAGTTGTACTTATCTGATATGCTGGCGGCTGCCTCTCGTGAGATGACTGTTGTATGGCATCTGATGAATACGCGAGCTGGCTCGCTGCTGACGGTTGCATGAAGTGTGGATAGTGGTAAAGATGAGGTGCATTTGGATAGTAGTTATTTAGCGTATGCAGTGCTGATGTCACAGCTTCGAGGAGCGGTGGGAACGGGTCCCTTTGTTCTTCCATGGCCGGTGATGAAGAAGCCTTGCAGAAAAGTCGACGAGGAACAGACGATTTTCCACACAAGGCAGAACTTGAAGTAGACACTCACAATTAACACGTTCAATGATTTAAAAGAAAAAGTATATATTTAGTAAGTACTTTTCCCACTAAGAAAGACGCTAAGAAATACACTTGACACTGAACCGCAGCGCTTCGACCCCGGCACGGGGCTTATCTCTGGTCGCAGCAATAATCAGCGAGAGAGGTGTGCACAGCTCGACGGTCAAGCACAGAATGAAACACTATATTTAGAACAATGTTATTTGCAACTATTGACATCAGACAAAATACTACGAATTGCGAAGGGAGAATATTCATGGATTAACTTTAAGATTTATGTGTCATCCAAAACAATCTAACATTAAAAAATATTTGATTAAGAAATAAATGGTGCACTCATATGTGCTTTCTTTTTATACTAAGTAGACCGACTTGACCACTCGCACAATGAGATCCTGTCTATTCCGGTTTCGATGAAAAAGCGAAAGTACATTTAACACTGGGGTATACAGTAAAAATTTGCCCAAGGAAAAAACAATGTATTAGAGAGAAAAGTGAAGTAGAAGTGAGCTGGCTATGTTAAATGCGCATGTTTCATAAAGGTTGAAAGACAAGTATTCATGGCAACGGAGTTAAACTAAGCAGTGAGACAGGCAGGTATTTTCTAAAATTAGAAATGAAAGACATAAATTGCAACACTTCATCCTCCCCGATGCTATTCAATTGTTAGAAATTTATTTCTGGACCTCGTGCGATAAGATAAAATATGGAAAACAGAAGTCGTTCTAAAATGGTAATCTGAGCTAAAAATATTCCAAGAAGCACTTTTACAGACCACTCGAAATGGCCAAACTTTGCACGTAATTTTGAACAGTGGGAAAAATAACGACAATTATCTGAAATCACAATTCTCCTCGTGAAGTACTAATTAACTACGCAAGAAACGTTGCATATGAAGTGCTCTTTGAGTGCGAGAGATAAGCCTATTAGGAAGTCAGAGTTCCGACACTTAATAAATTGCCCGTTCCGACGACCCTGCGTGAACTCGAGGCGTGGCGGGAGGTGGAGGGAGGGGGGGGGGGCGTGGGGGGGCCGTGAAGGCGCTGTTGGGGCAGAGGGCTGGGGGCGGGGTGGAACCGGAAGTAGTTACGAATATGAACCATATCTCGGCCGGATCATCGACCTACGTCTTTTGCGAAGCCCTCGTGGCGGCCGCCGTCCCTATAGCGGGCTCTGGTTTCACGCGACTCGGCGAGAGAAGCATTTTCGTATGTGAAGGAACCCTCTTTGAAAATGAGCTTCTTGAAAAGATTCATGCTCTCCTCTTCGTTTCATATCCACCAAGAAAGTCGGGTGAATGGCGTAATGTCGATTGACTCTAAGCAACGTTCTTGCTGTTTAAAAGGTAGACAGATAACTTCTACACTATCTGCTCGTGAAAACAATAATAATGGGATTAATGACTCGAAGGTATAGACAAACGCTTTGTGTTGCATTGACTCCTTAAATATATGTCCAGAAAAATTCTAGCAACATGTAGCAATTGTATATGCTTTCACAAACAGCGTGAATCATACAATCTTTTCATAAATCCTTCTTTTGTCAGTTTTTTTAAAAAAATATTTCCTTTCCCCATTTCAACATTTTCGCGGGTTCTCGTAAGAGGAAAAAATCTCCATGTCCATGAAGATAAGTGTTTAAAGAAATAATTGCACATTATTTTCATGTTGTATACAATCGCGTAGAGATTTTGGTGATAAATGTGTCATATTAGAGACAAGAGAAAGAGAAGCGGAATATTGAAGAAAGAAGTTGACATAAACATATCAGATATTCAAATTGCTTCTTTAGGCGTTTTACATCTTGCGACAAGATTAACAGAATTATAAAGGTAAATCTGCACCAACCGAGTTTCACATTCTCAGGCAAAAATATTCCCACGTGAAGATCTTAAAAGTTCTTTGTACTCGTGCTAAGTTATATGAATTTACAAAGTTTGAAAAACACTGCACCAACCAACACATTTAACTCTCGACTACATACTTCAAACATTCTTCGAAAGCTAACAACTTCTATTACCTTCTCGAAGAAACAGAGTGCACGCAAGAAAAGCCGTAGTTACTAAAAAAACTAACCTCGTCTCTCCTTTTTGAGAAACAGTCAGTGAAATATTTATTTCCTTTTTAAAATTATTATTAACACACGAGAGAAGCGCAACCTCATTGAGAGTATTTTGGAGAAAATTTGTTCTTTGCGCATTCTTCCCGAGCGGGGCTGAAGCGACGCAAACGCGGAAGTACGAAGGAGGCGAGTGTTTCGTGTGTGCGTCGCGTGGTAGCGTGCCAAGGCGCTCTGCTGCTCGACGGACCTTTTGCTTAAACGCGCTCTGCTCTCGCTCCACGCTTGCGTTTAACGACTGCCTTTGACCTCCAGCCAGCTCGTTCCGTCCATAGATTTAACCGGTATCTTTGCAAAACGCTATCTCCTTCTTGGTTTGGTAATAAAGGAGTAGATAAATGTTGAGTGAGTAATTGTTGATTACGAGTCAATTAATTAGGGCATTAGTCCCAGAAGTGTTCTGCATGTGATATCGCGGGAAATGGTGATTGTTGCTTTTCCGCTGGAAGGTGAGACCCGGGGCCGACCTTGTCGATGGTTTGCGATTTTCCCTCTCCAAGAATCTCCTCCTGGGTGAGCACCTTTCTAACCGAGACAAACTATCTTCCGATTGGTATCCTGACGCGCGCGCGTGTGCGTGTAAAGGTGAGGAAGGAAAGATCGCGCGCGGTTCGTGCTCCAATTCTTAGGATAATAATTCGATATTCAGCTGCAATTAATCGAAAGAAAGACAAATAAAAACATTCAGACCAATCGGCCACCAGAGTTGTGGTTAAATTTGGTTCAGCTACCTAGTGTCGAAAATTCGCAGGACTCAAAACCTACGACTTCCGGTCAGCAAGAAAAATGTTGAAATACTTAATTTAGATAGTGTAATTTGGAGGATAACATGAAACTATATTACTACAAGACTACAATCTCAAGACCATAATTCATAATTATCAGCAATATTTATTTATTTATCTACTGATCATTAAATGATTATTCATAATTTTGTATTTAGTACATAGCGCATCCAGAATGTGAGTTTCCCTATTTTGTGAAATAAAAGACAATATAGTTACATTAAAAATTGTATTGTCAACAGGTACATGTTTGAGCTATTTCTCGACATGGTCACCACACATATTAAGACACTTGTTATAACGTGGTATCAACTTTTCTATACCTGTCTCGTAGAAATGTGCCGCCTGTGGCTGTAACCAGCGTGACAGAATCGCCTTCAGCTCTTCGTCGTTGTGAAAACGCTGACCGGAGGACCAGAATATCAAGTGTATGAAAAGATGGAAGTCGGTGGGTGCAACATCAGAACACTTTGGGAGATGATCAAACAGCTCCCAGACGAACTCCCATTACCGTACTTGGCTTACTTGGCCTGTTGGCATGCCTGTTTTTTTCTTTCGTCACGAAGCTATAGAAACTGATACGACTTGCGTTAGAAAGCAATAGCTTCTTTTTTGCCCCAACCAGGAACCGAACCCGGGACCGCCTCACAGGAAGCTAGCACGCTGTTAATGAGCCACCCAATGGACTGCCATGTTGTAAATTCGTAAATTTGTAAAATATTGCAATGCCTCTTGATATTAAATATTTATTAATCTTTTAATTAAAAGTAAATTTAAATTCCACAAAACTCCTGAACACTTTTGAATACTTGAAAACATTGAAAAATAGGCGTTATGCCATCACGTAATAGGAGAATATACTATTATGTACGCTCTTCAGGAACATTTATCCACAAGCGATTGTTAGTGTGGATTAGTTGCCTTTTATCGTGTCACTTCTTCACGAGATTAGGAATCACTCAATATTTACGGCCATTCTACGGCATCTACATCACGTAATTTCATATCTCTATTGGATCTGGACTCGTGCAACTTTCAGCTCTGAGAGTAACGCATGTGCATTCGTCGAAATACAAATGATCAGTGCTATATGATTGTATTAAGAGACAAGCAGACATCGACCAGCAGGGCTTAATCACATTCGCGCATACTCACTGAAGAAAACACACAGTTAACTTGGATTCTGAAGAGATATTGAATATGTATTGTGATGAACCCGACCTGCCGCATACAACAACCCACGCATGTGAGCAATGCGCGTAGCACACGGTTTGGATACCTCACAAAAGGGGGGGGGGTAACACCGTCACACCGAAGTGTGTCGGTAATCAGATGACAGGTGTGCGCGTTTAAATTTATAAATAAAGGGCGCCAAACGGGCACTTACCTGACACCTGGCACCGGCATATGAGCACCTCAGGAGTGAGCACTCTGTGAATGAGGGCGTGCACTGGGTCCACTACTATTACTAAGTTATAATATCTACAAAGTCATGTTCCTTTTTTTAAGTGTTAGTCGCCTGAATGACGAGAACACGTTTATTGCTTGTTAAAATACATTTTGGCCTGAAGGTTTCTTAAATTAAATTCTAATAATACTTTTACAACAGATGACTTTTTTTTAATGTCTTTAGAATGAATGCAAAATAATAGTCGTTGATTCTACCTCTTTCGATGATTGCACACCTGTGGTCGCCCTCAAATCAAACGCTGTCGCGAACCGCGTTGCAGCAAGGCGCAGCCAGCCGGAAGCAGCAGTTTATTCGGCGCCAGCGTTCCTTCCCGTTCCAGTATTTCGCAGATCCGACGCCCGTAGTCAGGAAATGGATGAAATGAGCCGCAATCGGTGGATAGCGGAAAGGGCCGTCAATACGCCACCCTATCCGTATTAGGTCAGCCTCGATAACTAGGCTGTACTATCGATATTTACGGATATACGCCGGCCCGTTGGAACGGAATAAATTCCAGTTTGTGATTTCAAACGGGGCGGCCTGCACTCCGTTGGTCGGCCAACACTAATCGCTGGCTCCAACTACCTCTCCTCAAAACATCAGCCTGTTTTCTATGCTGTTCTCTCGCCTTCTATCTGTCTTCTGATAAAAATCCTCCCCTCTCGAGCTCCCTGCTTCGCATCCCCACTCTCTTGTCTAACTTTGCAGTTCGCTCCTTCACGTGATCAGAATTTCAAATGCTATTGGTCGAAATCTCAATTTCTAGGAAATTCGACGCGAGTCAGAAGCCGATAGGGCATTTCCTAACTAACGTCATTTTCTGGGCGCCTGATTGGTGGTCTTTGTTGTGCGTGTGTTTCGGCCAGTACAACAGTTATGAACAAAGCAGTTCTTTCTGCTGTCTCCGTGATGATTGTATGAGTCCTATGGGATTACGTAAACAGTAGCCGGGATCTCTAAAATTCACTTGTTCCAGTGCCTAGTGTGAACATTGGCGGGCAGCCGCCCGCTCTTTGCCTGAGGGGCTGTCCCGGGAGACGATCCCACCCTAGTCGTAAATCTGTGAATAGAACGACAGGCGCGTGTCTTGCGCTGAGCCGTGTCGAATCAGGGGCTGTCCTAATTGGCGTGATAGAGGGGGAAGTTTAGGTCCGGCGACAAGCAATGGCCTCATTGCAGTATATCCAAAATACCCAACTTTAAAATAGTGATCCCCCAAAATATAATATATGATAAATACACATAAACCGATCCTTAGTAACAGAATTACGTACTATTTGAAATGTAGAAGAATAAGGCTCTTACTTTACATTCGAGACACAAATTGTCGAATTGCTTTGCTTCTGGTATGCCTGATTTTCACCGATAAAACCCCCACTGATTTTCACACCAGTGATTTTCACCGATCTTCGAATATTCTCGTAAATACTCTGGAGTCCATCACTTTTTAATACTTCAGCGTAGCTGTAAAAATTTCTGAATACAGAAATCCACAATACAAGTGTTACGACATCAGCTCTTGGAGATGCCAATTTGTGACTTAGAAAATGGAAATCAAAATTTTACAATTAATACAATAATATATGTAGACTATAGATTTAGGCTTAATATATAGTTTAATATATTGCGAGCCACAGTCGTGTGCGGTACAAGCCGTAAGGCCAGCACCCGACCTGAGACGTCTTGGGGGGGTGGCGAACACAATTCACCAGATGGTCGACTAGCTCAGTGTAGACGTCCCAGTGTGGACACAATAAATAAAAAAAAGGGGGCAGGGTCGTGAAGATCGTTTATGGATTGGATGCAAAAATTACAAACAACTCAGGTGAGAATCACTTTTCACTAAATTCAGAATATATTCTAAAAATATTGGCTGCTTTAACAAATACATACAATAACACAAAAGAAAAAAACAAATACAGAATACTCTTGACTGAAAAAAAACACACTAATAACACAATACACAATTTCCTACTTTCATCTACAACCCAATTGTTTAACAAACACACTTTCAGAAATTCGAAAGAATCGTTAAAATAACACATTGAAAATCAAAAATTAATACTTTTCCCTAACATTACTTTTACAACAAAAAGGAAACTCTTTCTCTCTCTAAAATCCAGAGAATTACTATTATTATAATTATACTCTTACACAAACTCTTAATCACTATATTACAATATTTGATCTTGAAATCCTTTTTGAAAGAAAAGATTGATTCTGTTCTCACGTATTAGAAGTCGGAAACAAATGTACTTTTTACTTTTCTTATCTTTTATGCTGGTAAATCTGTTACCCTCCCTTTTTCTTTCTACGTGATAGATACAGAATGAGCTTTCTTATTAAACTGAATCACTCCTATCCCTACAAAACATTTTATTTGGAACGACCTTACTGTGTTCTTGGCCGCGTAGAGCAGTCCACTTTGCTTCCTTCTACACCTTTCCACCGAGCTGCTTCGCCTTGAGCGTCGTGGCCTCGGTTGAGAACGCCGTTGCTCCTCAGAAATCGCCTCTTCTTCTCGTTCAAGTTTTATATGCTTGAATACTCTCATATGAATTTTACTTTATTTTCGATTACAGTTAATGACCAACTGGATATTCAGAGTGAAAATGAATCCAGAGATCACCCCTTTTTATATGAGCACCAACTTCAAGAGAGTATTTAAATATAAGAAAAGCATGTGAGAAAAAAAAAAAACTGGAAAGAGAAATGAATGCAAGCTATTAATTACTGCCATCTATTCAAAACTCCACTCCCTAATTCTTCCATTATAAATTCATAACATTTCTTATTATCTTTCTTCTAAGATTATGTTTAAATCAATTTATAACAGAATAATTACCTCTTCGGTCTTCTAGAAGAGTTTTCCTCAAAAAGTTGCAAATCTGAAATCCGCTGCAATGTCACTTCCTGGGGTACCGTTTTCCATACGTCCGCCCAGTTCAGCTGCTACCTTCAGAAAGAACTTTTTCTTTCATCCGACCTCCGGTCTCGCCCTTGGTATAAGGTGGCGGTCTCTCTTGTTTTAAATTCTAATTATCATTCCAAATATCCATCGCGTTGGCGCGTTCAAAATATTCTTTTCCCTCGCTTTCTTAGGGCGGTATGTGACACGTTTTCGGAATCAAAAAACGGGCAGTCACATAACCTTCTTTCGAAAAAAGATTTTATGGAATTTGATTTCATATGCCTTAAAATCTTTCCTTTTGCCATTTATTTCATTCTTTAAATGGTCGCAAACTGTAGTTACTTTATCTGTTTTTTTTTTCCTTTTTTTTTTTAAATGGTCGCAAACTGTAGAAATTTTATTTTCTGATTGTATTCCCACTTTCATCTAGTGTGCTTTCGCAGCAACGGAAGAAATATTTCAATGTGCATGGCGAAATTAGGAATAAATCTGGCGTAATAATTGACGCAACCTAACAAACTTTTAAGTTGTTTCGTGTTTTTGGCGGTGCAATTTATCTATCTCTCGCATCTTTTCCATATTCATTTTGACTCCGTTAACTGTCACATCATAACCCAGGAACTTAACTTGTTTAGTGCAGAAATTACTTTTCTCCAAATTCAGTTGTAAATTATTTTCAATCAGACGTTTCAACAAAATATCTAGCTTAGTCATGTGTTCTTCAAATGTCTTAGAATACACAAGCACGTCATCAATATAGATAAAAACATCGCTGGACATCTCTCTGCCAATGATATTGTCTAGACATTGTACAAGAGCAGATGCACTGTTCTTGAGTCCAAATGGCATTCTTTTGAAGACATACGAAATTCCCCGGTGAATAAATCCTGTATATTGTCTACATTCAGGTGCTATCGCTATTTGCCAATACGATGCAGTGAAGTCGGTTGAACTCAACCACTTGATGCTGGATAATTGATTAGTTAAATCCTCTACACGCAACGGTCTGTCTCTGTACGGTAAGGTAATTCGATTCAATCGCCTTGCATCCAAACACAACCTTATCTTCCCATTACTCTTTTCTACGAGCACTATCGGATTTAGATAAGAGGTTTTGGACTTCATGATGATATCATCTTTGACCATGGTAGCAATGAGCTTATCCACCTCTTCCTTATGTTTTTCTGGAATGACATATTGGTAACCCGTGAATGGTGTTTTATCTGTTAATTCTATTTCGAATTGAAAATCTTTTACTGGATTCTTGTTTTTGCAAAACACCTTTTGATTCCTAAGTAATACTTCAGTTAACTGTTTTTTCTGATATGCATTGAGATTATCGTTGCACAGTTCATCATCAAATGAGATTAATTCGATTGATAATATCGCCACCTCTTCTTCACTAGATAGTTCTATTTGATTTGCGGCGGGATGGCGTGTCGAAACAAACCTTTCTAATTTTCCGACTCATGTCCGCGAGATGTACTTGGTCCTGTATTTCTGGGTTGGAAAACTCCTCTATCAATAGAATTTTTTCTATTTCTATCCCTAGACGAGGTCCTGTCTTGTCTAGCATAAGTTTGTTTTTCTTGGTGATGTTTCGGTTTGTAAGTTTCTCCCGTTTCTGGTTTGCTTACATTATGTTGTTGCTGTCTGCTATCTTGACCATTTACGGACCATTAGCATTTGCCCTTGCTTTCTGTAACCTTTCATTATACACGAAAGTGGCATCATACAATCCTAGTTGCGTTATTAATTTTCAGTGGACATTGGTAAGAGATTCTTAACAAATTTTGCGTCGAGGAAGGAAAATGACGTATTAATAAACAGACAATTTCTTCATCCGGTATCGTCGAGTACATAATTTGAAAAGCTAATTTCTCCGTTGCATATTCCTGCATGGACATCGTACCCTTCTTCCACGTACCATACATTACATTAACTTTAAAATTGATTTGAGTTTCGTTATTCCAATATCTCGAATAAAATTTTTCTTTGAGTTCGGCCATAGTTTTGGGAAACTCTCCTAAACTATCTGCCCAGATTCGTGCATTACCCTGCAACATCTGATAAACGATTCGAGTTTTCTTACTGTCCGGAACACAATTTAAAGAAAAGAAATTATCTACTTCTTTCATAAATACACATGGATTTTCATCTCCCGCTGCACTGAAATTAGGAGTACACGGTAATGAAACATACGTGGGCTGAACACTTCCTCCACCCGATGGTAAATTTTCTAATTGATTTTTCAATTCTACTACTTCATTCTTATATGCATTAATTTGATGTTGTAGAACGCCATCCTGTTCAGAAAGAGCCTTTATTCCACTATCTAATTTATTAGCTTGAACCTGAACTTGTTCAGTAACTAATTTCTGGAACTTTTCTACCCTTGTTCTACCTCAATCTGCCTGTCGGATACGGCGGTTATAAGATCCGATTGTATTTCGATCCTAGTTTCAAATTCTTTCGTTACTTGATCAACCTTTTCTTCTAATTCAAGTCCCAGCTCCGTGAATTTTTTCTCTAAGTTCTCGTGTTCCTGTGCTAATTCTTGTTGAACCTCGCTCTTAAATTCGACCTTCCACTGCTCCGCTAATTCATGAAACTGTGCTTTTAAATTTTCTTCTAACTTTCTATTATTTTCTTCTAATTTCGTGTCGAATTCCGTGAATTTTGTTTCAATGCATTTATTGCCGAGTTATTTTCCTCTAATTTGGTTTCCAAAGTATTTATTGCCGAGTTATTCTCCTCTAATTTAGTTTCCAAAGTAGCCTTGTTCTCCTCTAGTTTAGTTTCCAAAGTAACCCCTAATTTTTTTATGGTTTCCTCTGTTTTTTCATCCTGCATGACTAACCTCACATCTAATTGTTGCATAAATTGCCTATTAACGTTGCATCATTGCCCAGTTTCCCTATCGCTATCTGATTCCTCAGAAGTTCCTTCCACGGTAGATCTGATTCCTCAGAAGTTCCTTCCACGGTAGGTAAATTCCTAGCCACGTTATACTTATCTGCCATTTTGAATCTATTAACTGCCTAGAATCAATCAATTCTTTTCCCAGACACCATACACCTCTCACAAAATATTTCACACAGAAATACCAGACACAATTTGAAACTGATAAAACTCTCAATAATAAATATCCTTTTCGAAAAAAACACTCCTGAAATAACACACTTTTACTCAACACACTTGAACTCTGCAACCTGGTCAGAAATTTTAGTGAACTGTGATTCAATTGTACTAGTAATTTTAGTTACACAAATTTTGGTCTCAGTTATTCCCAAATCGAGTTTGTCGTAAATGCATCCAATAATCGAGCCGCTTATGGGGCGCCAATTGCGAGCCACAGTCGTGTGCGGTACAAGCCGTAAGGCCAGCACCCGACCTGAGACGTCTTGGGGGGGTGGCGAACACAATTCACCAGATGGTCGACTAGCTCAGTGTAGACGTCCCAGTGTGGACACAATAAATAAAAAAATAGGGGGGGGCAGGGTCGTGAAGATCGTTTATGGATTGGATGCAAAATTACAAACAACTCGGTGAGAATCACGTTTCACTAAATTCAGAATATATTCTAAAAATATTGGCTGCTTTGACAAATACATACAATGGCACATAAGAAAAAATCAAATACAGAATACTCTTGACTGAAAAAAAAACACTAATAACACAATACACAATTTCCTACTTTCATCTACAACCCAATTGTTTAACAAACACACTTTCAGAAATTCGAAAGAATCGTTAAAATATTACTTTACAAAATTTGAAAGAAACACACATTGAAAATCAAAAATTAATACTTTTCCCTTAACATTACTTTTACAACAAAGGAAACTCTTTCTCTCTAAAATCCAGAGAATTACTATTATTATAATTATACTCTTACACAAACTCTTAATCACTATATTACAATATTTGATCTTGAAATCCTTTTTGAAAGAAAAGATTGATTCTGTTCTCACGTATTAGAAGTCGGAAACAAATGTACTTTTACTTTTCTTATCTTTTAAGCGTGGTAAATCTGTTACCCTCCTTTTTCTTTCTACGTGATAGATACAGAATGAGCTTTCTTATTAAACTGAATCATCCTATCCCTACAAAACATTTTATTTGGAACGACCTTACTGTGTTCTTGGTCGCAGAGCAGTCCACTTTGCTTCCTTCTACACCTTTCCACCGAGCTGCTTGGCCTTGAAGCGTCGTGGCCTCGGTTGAGAACGCTGTTGCTCCCTCAGAAATGCCTTCTTCTTCTCGTTCAAGTTTTATATGCTTGAATACTCTCATATGAATTTTACTTTATTTTCGATTACAGTTAATGACCAACTGGATATTCAGAGTGAAAATGAATCCAGAGATCACCCCTTTTTATATGAGCACCAACTTCAAGAGAGTATTTAAATATAAGAAAAGCATGTGAGAAAAAAAAAAAACTGGAAAGAGAAATGAATGCAAGCTATTAATTACTGCCATCTATTCAAAACTCCACTCCCTAATTCTTCCATTATAAATTCATAACATTTCTTATTATCTTTCTTCTAAGATTATGTTTAAATCAATTTATAACAGAATAATTACCTCTTCGGGTCTTCTAGAAGAGTTTTCCTCAAAAAAGTTGCAAATCTGAAATCCGCTGCAATGTCACTTCCTGGGGTACCGTTTTCCATACGTCCGCCCAGTTCAGCTGCTACCTTCAGAAAGAACTTTTTCTTTCATCCGACCTCCGGTCTCGCCCTTGGTATAAGGTGGCGGTCTCTCTTGTTTTAAATTCTAATTATCATTCCAAATATCCATCCGCGTTGGCGCGCGTTCAAAATATTCTTTTCCCTCGCTTTCTTAGGGCGGTATGTGACACGTTTTCGGAATCAAAAGAAAACGGGCGGTCACAATATGTAGGCTTAAGGATATAAATATTATTCAACTCGAAAAATAATACGGGAGGAGGGGAGGTTAAAAAGCTCGAGAAAAAGAAACCATCGTTAGAGTTACAACGTTCCGTCAGATATTAAATATCCTCCACCTCTAAACAACATTTTACAAAAAAATATACTACTTTTACATTAAAAATTGATTTTTTTCTTTCGTATGTATTCTTGAAGACAAAAGCGATAACGGATTTTACTACAACTGTCATACATATCTCAGTGGTAGATGTGATAAAGCTGTTAAGTCACGCTAAGTTAGTTTCAAGAAAAGATAATGTAGTACATGTTTAGGATTGAGCCTAATTTTCTACTAATGTGCAATGCAGTAATAAAGCTTCTGAAAACTGATATTATAATTTGAGCATGAAATGTCGACACAATGTTTTGAATTTTTGCATATACATTGAAATAAGACCTACCACCAAAATAATGGACAAGAGATTGTATCTTTTTCGTAACAATCTTTTGGTAAGAGGAACATTTGCCATGAAAAACTAGAGAGGAGTAGTCACGGAAGGAAAGAGGAAAAGTTATACATTCTTGAATCCATGGGGAGTTATGCATGAAAAATATGCAAAGAGATACAGAATAGATTTATAGTGCACGCTACAAATATCTCACGCAAATCTGGAAAATATGAAGCTAATGATTCACTCATATTTCTGCTATATACAAGCTAAAGAAATGAAACAGTATATATATAGACACCACTTTTCTCGAACCGGAGACACTATTGTATCATACATTGGTTCTTTCTGTGGATCTCAAGGAAAACAATCGATCCTCTAAGTTGCAACGATTCTTAAGACATTGAATATTAACTAATTGAAAAAAATACTATTTTCACTTTAAAAATTGAGATTGCACTTTTTTGACGTATTCTTGGTATTGTCAAAAGCAATAAAGGATTTTACCTAACTATTGACAGAAACCAAAACTACAAGTGACCAAACTAAAAGGTATGATTTTGAAGACCATTCTGTGTTTTCTGTGAAATAAATACGCATTTTTAAACCGATCTGGGTTTTGAAATATTTTTCTCTTGATAGATTAGCATAATTAATGTTTTGACTTGAACGTTTTAAATGGCTTTTGGTTTTCCCACTTCTTAGTTTTTAATAGTTTAGAACGTTTTTAATAGCAAGTTTTTTTTTTAATTTTCTGCTCTCCTACAATCAATTCTAGTTAGACCTCCCTCATGTATACATGTAAATATTTGAAGAAAATACATTTCGAAGAACTGCAATACTTTAGCCATTTGCGTACTTTCATCACATCCTCTCAATTTTCGTGACTTTGCTTGTAATCGGAAGGATATCGGAACTTTCGCAGCATCTGTAAAAGGGAGACTGATTGTAAACAACACATTCAAAAGTACGTTCAATTATCTCTACTTATGTAATAAGTACATTATATAGAATATATCTTCAGAATTGGAAAGTTAAATATTTGAGATTTGGAAAACAAATTATTTTCCAAATGCAAGTTAATTATTCTTTTGTTGATACTTTCTTAGTAATAGGAATATACTTATTACTAAACGTTATTTTCTTAGTAATACAAATAGTTGTTCCCGAAACCAAATTGGCTGTGGAAAGTGACCAACTGTCATTGATTGGGACTGATAGACATTTCGTTTTCAACTCTCAAACTCATTTTTTTGCGTTCCGGTAATACTCAAACCTGCTTCTTCTTTAAAATGCAATGAACGCTATTGCTTGCTGCTTATTTCCAATTTCTCGAAGCGTGCGAGCAAAAGAACCAGTAGGCAAACTGTTGGAGCCAAACGGACACGCGAAGTCAGAACTTGTGTTTTTATTAGGCTAGAAGCGAAGGTAAGAATGGATAGTAGCTAAGTTATTGTTAAGTTTGCTGCATTAATTTATTTGATAATAATTTTATACAATTTTTCATTGACTTTCGCCAATATAGAGTGAATGTTGAAACTATTATTATTATTATTATTATTATTATTATTATTATTATTATTACAACAGTATTGTTAATCATATTCCTAGGGATACAATTAATGGATACTTATTACTGAGACACTTGTTGTAGTGCTCTCTAGTGGCTGTCAGTGAAATAAAAGTAATTTGCTAAGAGCCTAAAGAATTGATTCATTAGTGATTCCGGGCGCGTCAACTGTTATGGTTCCTTAAGTGAAGTGCATGTTTCATCGCGGAAGGTAGCGGTGAACTTCCCCTGCTGAATAGCAAGACCCAGCACCGACCTACAATGGCGTTCGGTCTTTTTCCCAAATCAGGTATCTCCCACCAGCGTTACATCGCGTCAGCAGGGACAGTAGGAGCCTGTAGGAAGACAACCAGGGATGCAACATTGCCAACAAAGCATCGACGTTTCAAAACATAATGTTCAAAATGATGTTAAATAATACAGCGTCATAAAACCCTGGATGATTTTACACATCGATGATTTTAAATCCGCTTAAGTAACCTCGAACATTATTGTTCACACTGTGCGGGGTTTAATTTGAGGGTGGTCTATTTTTAAATTAATAATTTAGATTTAACTAACACAACAAAGCTCAAGAATGATCAAAAAGTTAACAAATCTTTTTTATTTGTTTGGATGTATAAAAATATTAGAGTACCACATTTATCGACGAAAACTTGTCTAACTTATTTTCCCCTAGTGACTACTTCGGTCTAAGCAATGCTCAATTGATGGTTTTCTGAAAAGTAATTATATTTTTGTTATGGTATATTCTTCATTTCAAAATAAAATTTCTACAACGTAAAAACACGAAGCCTAATCCTACGTCGTTTTAATCAGTACATAGACGTTAACTACACCGTTTTAATCAAAGCATTTCTGTTTGAAAACATCGTCAGCAACATCGCATCCCTAGGGCCATCTAGAAAATCCCAGCAATTTCGCTCATGTCGAGGGTGGATCAGAGTATCAATCTCCAAGTACCCGCGCAATATAAACAATAGTTATTAACATTAATAAGCTGATATATTGCAAAAGAAAACGGTCGGGTTTTATGTTTGTAAATAGAGGCAAGAACCGAGGTTCGTAACCAATATTTTAATTGTGATATCGGTCTTGATTCTTCTCAAAATACGCCTTTTTTATAAGAAAAAAATACTCAATAATAGCTATATATATATGACACGAGTGGTAAAAGTCATATTTTATTTTGCGAGTAGGAAATATTGCGACCGAGGCCAATGGGGCATCTGGCGCATTATTGCGAGCAAAATAAAATAACTTTTACCACGTGAGTAATACACAATTTTTAGACAGCCTAATTGTCATTCATTTTATTTTAATTCGTTTTATTTTAATGCGTCAAGTGAACAGAACAGTACAGTAATACGAAAACTTAGTCCTGAAAAAGGCTTCGCGGGGTGAGTATTGGGAGAGGTCGGGGAGACGCACCGAAGGCCAAGGCGGCGCGGCGCCCGTTGCGTGTAGGGGTGGCAAAAAATCGATGTTTTCAAAACATCGATGTTTTCAAAACATCGATGTTTTCAAAACATCGATGTTTTCCACCAGAAACATCGATATATTAACATCGATGTTTTCTTCACAACGATATTTTGTTGTAAAAACATCTATGTTTTTTTAATTTTAATTTTTTTTAAATAAAGGGAATTAGGCCCGTTGTAGAGTAGCAGCAATTCACAGAAATAGTGTTGTTTTGCGTTATCCTCTTTATCACGCTGCACATTTCGCCTGTGCAATCTGAGAGAATTTTAGATGGTTTTACTTCGATAGTGTATGAATGGAAGTGACTAAAGGGTAAAGTAGCGACACACTGTGTTGTATATTGTTAATTATATTCTTTATATTCGATAATAATTTTTATTAACATACTACTAACATGCTAGTACGTAAACAATAAAATATATCCCTTTTACGTACTGTAATTAAAAATGGATAGTAAAAAGCATGCTTATTAGACTATAATTAAAACATCCATGTTTTTCGTCAATGTTTTCACCGACATCGAAAACCTTTTAGCGATGTAACGAAACATCGATGGTTTGGTAAAATTTGCCATCACTAGTAGCATTGTACCCGGCGGCGGGGCTGAGTCGCAGCAATGGCGTCTCCTGGACGGCACTTGGGCCACCCTCAGGGCGAGGGCGCACTTTCTACCCCCGCGATGCACACTTGCACTGTTCTTAGTTGCATAAAAATGTTTGCCAGTTGTATTTTTGTGTATTTGTTTAAGAGAGGAATACAGTATACTTCCTACATTCAAAAATACGAAAGGAGAATTTAATGGTCTCATTTTTTCTTCAAAATGTGAATGAATTTGTATTGGAATATGCAAATTCTTCATCAACATCTACAGCCTTTCCCACCTACAATCTCATCTTCCTGTCTCCTGTCACATCCTTCTTATTTCCTTCTCCTTCACATCCTTCTTATATATTCATATCCTACCTCTTCTCTTCCATTAATTACTAATGTCTTCTTTTATATCTCTGACTCACACACCTCCCTGATGCAGACAATTTCAATTGATCTTGTACACTCATGATATGAGTTACTGTACTTAAACACTGAGGTGACAAAAGTCATGGGATATTAATATGCGAATATACAGATGTACAAATGGCAGTAGTAAAGCGTACTTTCGCGTTTCGGAAATCGTTACAGAACTCAATTTTCCGAGATCAACAGTGTCAAAGAGTGTGTCGAGAATACCTAATTTCAGGTACAACCTCTCAAAGCAGTGACCGACGCCCTTCACGTAATGACCGAGAGCAGCGGCGTTTGCATAGAGCTGTCAGTACTAACAGACCAGCATAACGGCGTAAAATAACAGCAAAAATCAATGTAGGATGTACGACGAACATATCCGCTAGGACAGTGCGACGAATTTGGCATTAATGGGCTATGGATGCAGAAGACCGACTCGAGAGCTTTTGCTAACAGGACGACATGGCCAGCAGCGCCTCTCGTGGGTTCGTGAGCATATCGATTGGACCCTAGTCGACTGGAAAACCGTGGGTTAGTCATATGAGTTCCGATTTAAGTTGGTAAGAGCAAATGGCAGGGTACGAGTGTGGCACAGACCCCACAAGGCCAGGTACCCAAGTTGTCAAAAAACACTCTGCCAGCTCGGGTGGCTCTTTAATGACGTGGGCTGCTTGTACATGGAATGGTCTGGGACCTCTGGTCCAAATGAACCAATGATTGGCAGTAAGTGGTTTTGTTCAGCTACTTAGAGATCAATTGTACCCATTCATAAACTTCATGGTCTCAAACAACAATAGAATTTTTATGGATGACATGTCAACTGGCCACAAGTGTTCGCGATTAGTTTGAAGAACATTCTGGAAAATTCGAGTAGCCATCCATATCGCCCGGCATGAATTCTGTCAAACATTTATGGGATAATCGACAGGCACAAAATACTGTACCGGAAACACTTTTGCAATACGGATGGTTATAGAGGCAGCATGACTCCATATTTCTCCAGGGGACTTCCAACGACTTGAGTCCATGTCTTAGGGGTGCGATATGCCTGCATACCAGTTTGTATTTGATGGCGCGATACCACGTCAGAAAGAAAAAATTTCGTTTGAAAAAGCTTATTTTAGTTAAGTAGACTGACCATAATGACTTCTGATAAAATAGATACGGAGCAAGAGAGCGAATGTAATTAAATTGATGAATGCTCTATAATTTAGTTATATTAGAGTTCTCGACTTGAAATGAATTTTACTTGTCTATGTCCTTTAAAATATGATATTTTTTAGGTACACTTTCAATATATAAAACATTTTTATATAAATTTACAGATATACTGAAAGCATAATATTGATATTTAATATTATAATACCTGATTATTTGAGTTGTGCCACTATTACAGCCCACGAACGATTTAATAAACTGACAACTACAAGTGGATCTGTTTCTTTTTCGTATATTCCGATCCTCATTGTTCTAAATAAATGGAAATTTACATAATTAAATGAATAATCTTGGAAACTTCACAAAAAAATAATACTGTAGTTAAACCTAACATTTACCGCTTGTATTCTGTACATTTATTCTGGTGCGTGCAGTGGAGCAGAAAGCAAGTCAGTTTTGATGTTCTTGTTTAAGCTAATCAATATGAGTGAATTCAGCAAATAAAAATTTGTTCAACCATTTGTCATTAAATTAATCTGTACAATTACTTGAGCTACTCGTATTCATTTCATTAATCATTTAACCTGAGTATATACACACCGGGAGATTGTTGAGATTAGTTAAGTTGAATGAATGACTTTTTTGTCTTTGGATGATCCATATATTTATCTAAGCAAGAAATTAGTACATTAGTAAGGAAACTGTTCCTGACTCATTAACTTATTGGAGTATACAAATTAAGAATTCGTGGTTTAAATATTGATATTAATTACTTCTTTAGATGAACTTTTAATTGAATTATTTGTACTATATATATCAAGAACTCTTCAGTATGCTTTAAAATTAATTATTGTCTAATATTACACCTGATTTTCAATATTATTTGGAACATGAGTGAATAACATATATTTATGTGTCAATGACCACCATCTCTCTCAGATTTAACGCCCAGTTTCCTTTGATCCATTGAGTAAATGCTGAGATGTCTCCTTGTTTTGCTTCTCGACATGTGTAGCTTCACGGCGCTCACGTTTTGTTGAGCTCTCCTTTTGCCACTTGTAATAGGAGCTGAGTACTTCTCACACTATTTTCGAGGTGATAAAAGACAAAATGGAATCTAGTTTAAAATAAACTACTTTATCTTTCTCGGTGGGGGCGTACTCTTCGCTACTTCTATCTTACTCGGCAATATTTCGTTGCCTGCACCTTCCCTTCTTCTCTTCGATTCCTAATTTGATTCAGAATTTACTTCGAACATTTGTTGCCACACATCTGTTGACTTGTCCCGCCATTAAAACTTTTCTATTACGATGACAGTGAATATTGTTTCTCTTTCCAACATATACACTTTGTCATTTCTGATATGATCAGATGTATATACTTCAACCTGTTCTGTAGAAGTTTTTTCCAGGCTTGAGTACAGAAATGATTTAGTGGACTCACAACCTCACCAATCTACATCTTTCTCTACTTTCATAAACAAGACTTGCCTTTTTCTGATATCGCATTTTACTGATAAATTGTTTATACCTTGAAACGTGAAACATCACTTTAATACCTTTTTTGCTTTGGGTCTTTTTTAAATCTATTACTGGATATTTTGATTTGCATATCATTCCTCTTTTTATAAGATCCCTATGCATTTCTAATCTTGGATAATTTTGCAAGATTGTCCAAAATTCGACATTTTTCTTTCTTCAAACGTTCCTCAGACCTTTTTTTTAAAGTTTTGCGATTACTTGATCATTAGTTTAGATCCAAGCGAATTATACTTCTTACACAGCAAAATTTTTTTACTTTCGATAAATAATCGTTCGATAAATAAGATTGTTTCCATTAGGTTTCGAAAAAGGAAAAACGTAGATGATTCGGTATCTCGGTCTCAGGGTTCAAGTTGTTTTGAATTTATGGAAGAAATAAAATTAGGTTTTTAAAAGTTTTTATATTCTGAAAGGCTGTCTTACTTGTGCGATAATCAGAAATATGGGAAAATATGAAGATGAAATAAAGGGATAGAATTATCATTTTATGCAATGACTGTAGAGAAGGTTGTTGAGGTGAACGAATTAACATTGGAATCATGGCAGCGAGGACTATGTGATATAAAACTTAAATGCATACTATCGACTCCGCAGAGCGGCGTCCTACTTTTCAAACGGTAAGGTTATCTATTGACCAGCAAGTAACATCTCAACAAAGAGAACCTTGGCCTATTTTTGGTGTATAAACGTGAATATGTAAGTGTATGACAGGCCATACAATAATAAATATTTCGTATAACTTCAAAACCTTTACAATTAAAAGTTTGACGTGACTTATCCCCATAAACATCACATTTTAAAGATAATTTTTCAATAAATTTCTCTTGAACCTAACCATTGTTCTGATATTGAAAAACTGATAAAATTATTTTTTTTAAAAAAAAAAAGTTTAGGTTAATTAGGAAAAATTTTCAAAGTACCATCAACAATTATATGTAATTTCAATCATAATTTTTCCTTATGATAAATGCCCAATCTGTAACTTAAAGTCCGCTATAGATGTGTATTATTCAATCTTTCTCATTATTGTTTTTGTAAGTCAACAACAATTTGTTACATAATAACATAAATAGCGTAACTTCACTTTTTGAGTTCATTTCATTGAAGCTTGGATTTACCTTTACAGGATTTTCAATATCTGTAGTTTTATTTTACAGTCCTAATAATAACTAGTATATACTACCTAATATTGACCTAATAGCAGTAAGAGTGAGAACTTATTCCTCATTGGAGTTGAGTCTGATATTATCAGGATAACATTATGCAAAATAACGTCTTAATCGTAAACTGGTTTCAAGGAATAAATCCACATCTGTTCAATTTAAGCCAAGAAGACTGGGAGTGGGGAGTAAGGAGTTGATGTACAAGTAGTATGTTCCAAAGGAGACCAACAGGTTAGGGCAGGAGAATAAAAGTATCATCACATGAAAGTTTCAAAGATAAGATAATAATACTTTTAGTGTAAGAAAGTGGACTAATTTTCTTAAATCTCATCACAATAGAATGTAAATCAATTACAGAGCTATTGTAAATACGCTGTTGCTTTATAAGAACCATACATTTTTTTTTAAACCGAAAAAATGTCAACTGTTGTAGTATAATCATCGGTACAGCTTAGGGGCTTTCTACCAGAATATTCCGATATAATAATATAATAGTAAGTTGTTCCTTAATATGTTTGCAAAAACTTTACAAATAAGGAGAATTCTGGCGGCCGGTTACTCTGAAGGGGAAGATCTCCACCACATCCGCGATTAATAGAACACGTACTACACTTACGACGTCCTCTTACGCGACAACCTTGGATGTTGACGCGTCTGGAATCACTAATCAATCAAACAATAATAGTTTTCTAACTGTTTAAATTTAGTTTTCATCGTGAAATAAATCTATAAAGACTTTGATTTACATTTTTGGTCCGCCTTTTGTAACTTCCTAATATATTTTTAAATTTAAATTATGAAACAGAAATGCTAAAAAAGGAGGCAATGACGACAATCGATGATCATTCGCTGACCATTATAGTTGAATTCAATTTTTCTCCCCTTTGTACGTGCTCATGAATTTGCGAATCAATTTCAGTCACCTTATTATCGTTCTTAAGAACGATATACGAAATATACCATTTCTCCTAAAAGTTGAGCTGAGGCAACATACGAAAAAAGAGTTTTTTTCACAGCATGAAACCTTAGCACATAGTATTTTGGTTCAACAACACTGCACTGAAAACACGAATTGCAACAAAATGTAGTGTGTATTTAGGAAGTACACTGTGATTTTTAAATTTATTTATTTATTTAACAGAGTGAGCTGATTATACAACGCTCAGCCATATGGTTTTCAGTTGTTAGGAGCGAGCATTTTCAGACGAAGATATGCGAATGGGCATGGCTACGGCCACCTCCCATTTAGTACACTGTGTACTAATAAACTTACGGAAGTCGACTTTTACACGGAAAAAGGCTGCCCTTTCCTTGAGTTTCTTCCGGATGACACTATCTGATCGGCAATGGCACTATCTAGTACATCGACCAGGACTTCTCCAGCAACCACCTACGCATGAGCATGTGCACGAATACACCCCGGACCCATTCCTTGATCCTCTTGGGCTTATTTTCCTTTGTAATGATATTATAATCGATAATTTCTGTTTCTCTAAGTGATCTAATTCTTGCCACAACCTTATTTAACATTTCTGTAGAAATTAATGTGCATCTTTTCGCGTCTTGGGACATATATTGTTTGATTTGTAGGTTACGATTACCATGATGTATTACATAACTTATCAATATTTCAAGGCCGAACGCCAAGCTTGGATTCGAGTTATTATACAGAGAAAATATTTTCCAGAGAAATTTCTCCAGCAAATTTTCATGACTACGTAGAGAGTAAATTACTTATAGGTATGGATATAGGTTCATTATAGATTCGTTATAGCTTATAGTTATTTCAAATGGGAAACTAGCGGAGGCTGACTTACCACTAACGGAGGCTGATAAATTATCTTTTGTAATATACGACTTCATCAATAGTAATAGTAACAATTATAATATCAATAATTTAATCTGTGCAGGTTAAATGCGTTTTGTAATGGTTAATAAAATGTTGCTATAGTACTTCATTGTCTCCGCATCGTACATGAATAAGTGATTCTATAACATACTTTTTTGTATTTTTGTATTTGCAATTTTCGAAAGTTCACAGAGTTCGGCTAAAATGGATCCAGCGCAATTTTTATAAGTAATTTTTTCTCTATTACAGAAAAATTAAGAAAATACTGTAGGCGTTTTTGAGAATTTTTTTTAATTGCGTATATTTCACACAAAATTATCCGCAAAGTAAGTCATATACGAAATTGTTTATGACCTTACTTTAAGCTGTCTTTGAACAGGCTTCGTTAAGGAAAAATATCTATCTTCAGTATTGCAGTTACAGAAAGGTGACGAAAAGATGTCAAACTTTTGCAATTTTGGAAATTCAGAGGGTTCACGAAAATGAAACCTGTGCCGTCCTTTTTTCATATCAAAGAAAAATAATGTAATCCAAAAATTTTGAAGGACGAACACGCAAGCACGTTTTGCCAAAAAAGCCTTCTTAGGTAACAGGGATATCAAGGACCCAAAAAAGGGATTCTGAATACACGACGTGTTAGAAGAAGTAATTTACTACTTTTTGGTACAAGATTTATCCCCTTTCTAGATGTCAGGATTTCAGAATATGAGTTTTTTGGACAAACAATTGCCACTTTCCAAAGCAGCATTACAATAGCTCTTTGCTACGTACGCTTATAGTATGCGCGAAAACGAATATCCTATCAAATATTACACCTGATGATAAAAATACTTTATTTACTCGAAATGAATAGCTCAAAAACTGATTCATCGCTGTAGATATAATTCGTTCTTCACGTAGATAAAATATCTTTACGGTATGTAAAATACGTTACTACTGTAAAGAATTAGGGAGGGGCTAATTGAATTAAAAACAATAATGAAAATCCTTTAAGAACGTTTTTGAAAAATTGTTATTACATTGCTGGCTTTCATAATATTTGGGAACACATTCTAATGCAATTTATATTTGTTATCGTTACGAAGGTTAAATTTCTTGATATAACTTTTACATTTTTTTAGATTATCATTTTTTAGTTCTCTCGTAAGTCGTACTTGATGCAGTTTTTCTCGCAAGTTGTACTTAATCTAATTTTTAATGATATTAATTATTCCAACTTTTTTTATGTACACATTTAATTTCATTAAACCCTAAAGAAGAAGGCCAATGACCTTCGAAACGTTGGTCTCTAAAAAATGTAAAAAAAATAATAAAGATTTATATAATTTAAATGTCAGCATAAAAAACCAAAGGACCTTCCAAGAATTACAAAATGTTATTTCTTGTTCTCCAACAGGTGAACGGCGAACGAGAACCCAGCCTGGTGTACCGCGACTTCCGCGCCGCCGTGCTCAAACTCCTGGGCATGCGCGACACGGCGCCAGGCGGCGGCGGCGGCGGGGTGGGCGCGGGCGTCGGGGGCGTGGCGCCCGCAGTGCCGCTCGCCGCGCCGCCCATGGGCGTGGGCGCGGGCGACGAGGTGATGGCGGCGCCCAAGGCGGTGGAGCCGCTGCACCGCGAGCCCGCCTACCGCCCACCCAACAAGGGCTTCCCGCCGGTGCTCTGGGTCATAGGTGAGACACGCGGACAACCGAAAGCGATTGCCGCCGGAGTTCAATGTCAGGATTTCGGTGTTCCATTACCGGCTTAGGTGATTCAGGGCATCGAATGATATCACTGCTGTGCCTCTGGGAGAGACCGGGAGATCCTTGAGTTCAAGTCCCGATGGAAGTTTGAGAGACAGCTACAGAGCTACGTTGAATTTGGCCGCTGGAGAAGAATTCTAGCGGTCGGCTGTCATGATTGTTAACTTCCCGTTTCTCCAATACCAGGCAAATGCTAGAGAGGTACCCTAGAAATCGACCTCAAATCGTGCACAATCGTCCCTTCCTCTTTCTTGCCCTATCATCACCCCTTTCTTACAAACACACACACGTGCACTACACTTCAATACATGCCTGGGATGGGAGATACTGGTTGGAGAAAACCTCGCTCTCCGATGGGAAGTTCGGTGCCGGACCTCGCCATCCAAGGGGGGAAGATTACCGCCATCTCGCGTGATAAAACATGCACTACTCTTACGGAATTTACCATCTTAGAAATTGTCGCCCCAGGAAACACCAATCAATCAATCATTTGTGCAGTGCATACGGCTGGAGAGAGTGTAGGTAAAATATTTTTGGTGGAAAAGAACTTCTTAAAATGAAAAAAACTCGGTTTTAGATTAATATATTGTTCAGCTGGACCGCGGTTATCCAATCGAGAGATACTACTTAATTTTTGGAATTGAAACGTCCGAGTAGATAACCGCGACCCAGCTGGTCAAACGTGAGATGTCACTCGAAATAAATCGAAGAATAAATTCATATTTATTTCCCCCTCTATCATTGCCGTCAACACAAAACCTCGTATGTCTGCCTCTGCTGGATAGTGGATGCATCCCTTCAGAGATGCATAAAAAAATTTAAGACGCAAAATTTAGAGTCGGCGGAGTAGTGGAGTGGATGATAAAGAAAGCGAAAGCAAGAGAATGCTGAGTCACAGGGCAAGGTGGCGAAGAAGGATTCATGTCCGGGTTGCAGTGTTGGCCGCGGTAGCCGACGCAGTGCCCATCAAAGTCTTCGTTAATAAAAGAGAGCACTCTACCAAGATCTCGGTGCGACGTTGGATCCAACAGGCGAACGATTATGAACGAGTGATGAACTGTTGTGATAAAGTTCATATAGAGCTATAAAAAGAGTTCATTTTTTGCAGGGTTGCCAGCGAGGGTGCTTCTCAACATTTGATCTCTGCAACAGCCATCCTCTCCATCACAACACCATCGTGGCCTGGCTCTCGCCTAGATTACTCATCTATGCTATAAAATTATTTTTATTTTTTACATAGTATTAGAGAATTACTCATCTATCCTACTGCGTCATCTTACACTTCCCTACTCCGGGCTCCTTATCTACGCTTCTAAATGTCTCTAGCTAGCCCCATTTGTCAAAGCTTCTGCCTAATACTGGCTTCCCGTCTCCTTGTTCTCTCACCTAAGCTTCTGCCTTATACCGAACTCTTCCTCACTTCACCCCGTATCCATGCTTTTGCATTACGAGTATACCACACTCCTCCTCAGTTCCGCCTATTCTATGCAGCTGTCTACGGGTATTCCTCACTTCTCTCCGTATCTATACTTCCGCCGTAGGTGTACATCAAACTCCTTCACACTTCGCTCCCTCGTCTTCGCTTCTGTCTGACACTGGTCGCCTCTCGGCCCCCTGAGGTACCCCACCGCCTCATCTACTTTCTCCTCGGCAGTGATCACCCTCGTCACCGCGTGTCCGCCGTGTCCACCGCCGGCTGGGGCGTTCTGTCCATTGATTTCCGTTATGAACAGTCTCCTTCCGCGCCGCTGTCTGCTGCCGGACTTCCCCCTCCACTTAGACCTCATGGCCTAATGGCGTGTGCGCTGTCGCCTCGCCTCGCTTCGAATATTCGAGATGTGTACACACCGATAGGAGGACGCCTCGTTATTCCAGCCGTGCTGGTCGGGCAACGCAGTAGTAATAAGAATTGTTTGAGAAGTTTTGCAATTGAATCGAATGCGTTACAACTTGAATGCTTGAAAACGAAAACAATGTCTACAGAAGGAACGCTTTTCAAGCAGGATCTTACGTCACAAGCTATGAAAATGTGTTTTCAAGAGGGAGGTGTTGTTTAAAGACATCTTTTTGTTTAGTATTAAAGCTCTTTTCTTAAAAAAAATACGAAGACCAGTTAAGAAAATACCTACACATTGTCAAACAATTATTTGCAATACAATGCAAAACAAAGGTGACAAGTGAATTAACTTATTTAGCTGTATGTTTAATTTTTCTCTTTTAAATTCATAACACCAGTACTGTATAAGAAAATAAAATGTGTAATTAACTAACTTTACGACAAAACGTCCTTTCACCATAATATGTAAAGTTAAGACGCCTAGAGTTTCGTAACCCATTATAAAGTCTCCTGAGCATGTACAAAGGTAGGCGAGGGCTTATTTGGACTCTGGCAAGCGGGTCAAGATTTAAATTATGTTTCTTAAGGGCTTTCGATCTGACGGGGCAGGGACGGAGGCTCTCGTAAGATTTGGTTCAGATTGTGAAGTTTCTAGATTATTAAGGTAATCTGACTCTTCCTGGCCAAAAATTCTCGGTTTCCTCTTTCTTGCACGTGGTTCAGAAAGCAGCGCTGCTCAAAAGCACGAATAGGGGCCAGAAGACCCGCTGTAGCCCGTATACCGCTCGAATTCGTGTACCACTGCGCATTTAATTTTTATTTTACCGTGGACTAGAACCGATCGCGCCCGATCGGCCCCTACCCTTCCTTTGGCTGACAGCAAGCATTGTGTCCTACCGGTGATCTGCAGTCACGCGGTGCTTCAGGGTATAACAAAAGGACCGCCCACTTGAGCGGAACTGGTGTAGCGCACTGGCAGGCAACCCCGGCCCGCGATCCGGATGCGGCCCTCCACCTGTTTTCGTCTTCCTCAGCTAGCGGCGCGTGAATACGGACCTCCAACTTCATGTCGTGCACTGACAGAAATTTTTGCATTACTTTAATTTAAATTACATTAAATAACTATCATGAACGCACATTAAATTTAATGTACACAAGCAAATTAAGATGCACGAGTCTAAGCTTTATGAATGGATGAAAGAATGATCTTGATGGACTGGAGATTACGAATATATGGTATGAATGATAATGAGGCATATTGAGGGAGGAGAAATGGGAGAACTTCTACATTAAATAGGTATTGATTTTAATGTACGCGTTAAATTCAATGTACAAATACGAGTATATTAAGTTACTTTTAATGTACAAGGTACATGAAGTCCTGTGTTCATTAATACATTAACGAAATTAAAATTTAATGACATTTCTAACAGTGTGGTCTTGTACGCTCTCCCATGGGAGATCCCAGAACAATCTCCTTCCTTGCCTCCACCGTGCACGCGCTGAGATCACAATGCCCTACATCGCACTCTAAGAAGATTCTTGCAAAAATTAAATAAAAAAAAATAAAATCTGGCAAGGATAGTGGGTTATAACATGGAAAAATATATGCGATTATCCTTAAGTTATATTAAAGCCAATATTGATAATCTCTTAGACCAAGTACAGGACCAATCATCACACTAATTTTTTGTTGTTCGTTAAATTGTAATATTTAAGTTGATATTTAAACCACAGAATTATATTATAAATGAATTATTAATTGATAACATTAATTTATTTTATATAATAATTTGGTCCGGCCTTTGATTTGCGAGTGACAATAGTAATTTGGCTCCTGTGTCAAATTAGAAAAAGTTACCTATGTCCGGTTAAACCATTTGAACCCAGCGTAATTTTGTGCACATAGCGCTCGCCCATTATCGTTGTTGGACCAGTCATGTAGAATCTATTAACAACGTTTAGTGCTAAACCATTGTTACGTTGCTAAATTATACTACTAGAGCGCTTCAAAGCGCCAAACGCTGGTTATATGAACAGTTTTTTCTAGAAAATGTAGGAAATACGTTAACCAAAACACTTGAGTTGCATATGTCCCGTCAACTTCGGTGCGGACCAATGACCGTTTGCTTTACAGCGGCCTCGCCCTCTGACTTGGCCACAGGCATATTGCAGCTCTGATAAATACGCCTTGGCCAAGAGCGAACAATGCTTTAGCAAATTCAGCGAAATCGACATACGGCAATCGGAAACTAAAAAAATTGTTTATATGCTTCATTTAGGATATCTGCGTCTATTGCATAGAAAAGTATATTCGAGATAAGAAAACAAACCCTTAAAGTCGACTGTTTCACATTTTTGGAACGGTGGGTGGTGACGGTGCGTGTGCGTGTGCAGGCGGGCCGGGCAGCAACAAGTCGGCGCTGTGCCAGAAGGCGGTGCGGCAGGCGCCGGGCTGGGTGCACTGCAGCGTGGGGCGGCTGCTGCGCGCCGCCGCAGAGACCACGGACCCGCGCCACGGCAGCGACGCGCCGCTCGTCCGGCAGGCCATCGCCGCGGGCGACATGGTGCCGCAGGTAAGCAACGCCCCTTTCCGCCCGCATTCCAGTGCAGGGGGAATCACGGTGACGTAGGTTGCCGTGATTTCTGATGGAGAGTTGTAGGTGACCACCCGGACCCTGAGTTTCGCGACGACACTAATGTCGTTAGCTTCAAGATGAAGGCAGTGAGTAGGCGATGCTAAGCTCATGGTTGCCGGGCTTGTCCGGCAATCCACCAGTTGAACCCCTTGCGTCGACCGTTGGGCAGGATTGGGTGAAGAAGATTCTTCAATATGCTCTGGAACCCACACAGAAAAGTCCGGCGGTAAACTGATACCTACTCAGGCTCCCCAGGTTTTGGCAATACTCACGTCGTTAGCATAAAGGTGTAGACAGTGAGGACAGGGGACGGGGACTCCGAGCCGCTCGAACCTTCATTCGGGTCGCCCCCAGTTGGGCTCTCGGCTTCGTCGTGGCAGTGTCCGATACTCTGGGCAAAGAGGAGGGACTCGTTCCGGACGCACTGTTTTGACTCCGGAACTAGCCTGGGTAGCTGGGATCTCTGAGCTGTCAGGGTGGCCCTTCCCGGGCATTGTAAGGGGAGGTTACTGTGAGGGTCAGCTGCGTTCTGGCGGTACCCAGATACGAACTCAGAGGCGCACTTGTACGCCTGCGAGGGTGCGGATAGAGGCTAGTGCCCACCCTGGGGTGAATTCCCCCTGGTAAAGAGCAAGTACAAGGTAGGTAACCCACGTATTCCAGTGCTGCATATACCCAGAAAATACGAACGCTGATTGGAAAGTAACGCACAATAATGTTTTTTCTCGCATGATATTCCTACTGGAATGATGAAATTGCTCGACGAGATAGTTTGAAGTTCGTGCTGTGAAGGGTATTTTGTTTTCATGTGAAGCTCTGGCGAGTTAAGAGCAGAGAAGTGTAGTGCGATATTTTAATCTAAATATCTCCTAAATTGAACATCACCAAATGAAAGTAGATTAGTTTAGCCATAAGGATGATTATCCCTAAAGTGAAGTAATTATGTATTAACATCCATGAAAGGTAGCAATGCCGAGCAAGTAACAATAAATTTAATAGAAAAGTAAGCAGCTGCGAACACTTGACTTCACCTTTTTCTTTCCTTCTTCTTTGCCCAACCTCTATTTATCTTCTATGTCCACTCCACATTCCATCTAATTGTTATTCAATCCTCACTCATTATCTTTGTTTCCAAATCCTTTAAAAGTATTTGTACCCCATTATCATTTCCTTTACATCTTCAGATTTTTTCCCAACTCGCTATTACTTGCAGCTCCTCTTTCTTCTCTTCTCCATCCCTTCATTTTCTTCGGTTTCCCTTTAATTTATTGAGGTTACAAAACTTACCCCTATTTACTCAATGGAAAATCAAACTTTACGTCACTTTATTGCGGAAGAAAACTCTCAACCATCCTTTCTGGTATCTGTTCATCAGGAAATCACTACATTATTTGACTTGCTTGTGCAAGAACCTAGCTCTTTTGGAGATTGTGACGAAAATGCATTTTATTTATCTGACCTCTCCCCTCACTGCTATTACTATTCCAGATTTGCTCAGCTTCACAGTGATACATGTCACCGCAATATGCAACTAAAACGTAAACCCTAAAAATACCCTAAAAACAGTTACATTCGAATTGCAACGTTTCCGCGCGCGTGCTTGTGCGCAGACGTACGTGCTGCAGCTGGTGGAGTCGCAGATGCGCACCAACATGAGCGCGCAGGGCGTGCTCATGGACGGCTTCCCGCGGGACCTGGCGCAGGTGCACGACTTCGAGAACAAGGTGAGCAGCCACGCTGCGCGTAGCGGCACGCGGGAAAGCAACACGCTCACAAGCAGTGGGATCTGGGAAGCACTCATCGCTCGTTACCTACACCTGGCATGACAAGGTCGTGGGCAAGGTAACTAGAGTTTACTAAGATGACTTCTTCGCTGTCCGGGTGACGCCGCGTAGTGGGCCCACTACTTGGCCTCCCAGCCCACTACGCGGCGTCACCCGGACAGCGAAGAAGTCATCGACTCGAGCCGCGGAAGCTTACGCGTAGAGTTTACTAAGCTTACTAGAGTCCGACCAGAGAAATTGGCGTGATATTCAAGTGTAGGAGTTGTACAAATCGTTCCGGAGTGGTGGTACATCACTGGATGTAAGGCCTATGTCAGTCTTTTAAGAGACGTGAGTTGCCATTCATTGTCTTAAATTTAGCTGTATTAATTCTTGTTTCCTATACAAAATCAAAGTAGTTATCCATTAAAACATAATAATATATCAATAAGATTAGAAATTGTCAATTGAGAGTAAAATGAAACATTTTGAAATGAAAGTACTATAATAATTTTATCATCGTGTTTTTTTAAGAGTGCTATAATTGTATAAACTCCGTAAGTTCAGGTTAGAAGGTTTAACAGCAATGATTCTGTTGAAAGAGCTACCGTAAGCATTAATTGTTAACTTATTGAGACTTGTAAATTTATTTCACATTATTGCTGCAATAAATAAATAAATGAATTAACGAAACACAAAACGAAAACAAGAAAAGAATTCGCCATTCAAATATATAGTATTCTTGTCCCTAGGAAAAAATGTTTATACCATACATAATAAATAAGAGAAGAACATGAAATAATAAAAATAAATAGTAAATAATATAATCATAAATCAAATCTTGGTTGTTTGAAAGAACAAATCTGGCAAACATATTCTCGTATGAAGTCACTATTCCCCACGTCGGGTCATTTGAGCTTACGAATGTACACCCCTTTGTAGATTTCGAGGGGAAATGAGAGCCGAGTCAGGGGAAGTTGCCCATGACCGCAGGAGCATCGGGCTTCCCAGGCGGGCACGTAGCTCGTGCGGGCGCAGTTTGACTCGCCTGACCTACACCGATGCAGATGTTTTAAGACCGCGTTCCTTTATTAGAAATGACAAGCAGCAACGGTTGAATTTGTATCGCTTAGCAAGGGCGGTCAGTTTGTCGACATATGCCGCATAAGGAAAATATCTTTCCTGCCGTACTCGCGGAGGAAATACACTGATTTAGCTGGAAATCAATATCAAATAACCTTGCGTTCACAATATGATACGCATAAACCGGAGTAGATGACTGTTAGTTATCAATAATTTTCATGCATACCAGTTTTCTTAACCTCGGTTAATTAGTAGGGAGAATCCTCTTTAGTTTAACACACATTATTATGAACGCACATTTTTTTAAATGACATTGTTAAGGCTTTTATTAAGCGTTCCTTATTGCTGTAACGAACATCGTACATTTTACTGGCAACCAATTTTACACAAAACGAAATAATTTTGTATTGTAAACGAATCCATTTACCATTTTCAAATGAAGCGAATTCCTTCCCAGTTTCAGACATCCTACTCCCTCGTGCACGCACACTACGCAACATAACACTATTCCCTATCAACACTCATTACCCTCTCCTCTCACGAAGATCACTTCATTATAAGAAGAAACAAAGTAAAATTTTGAATTTTTAGCGATTTGGGAATTTTAACATCCTCTACATAGTTGGATTTCTTAATAAAATGATACACAATTAAGAAAAAATATTTTAAAATAATTTTGATATTTTCTTCGTTTATCATCACATGTCAAAATGGCAGTCATATTGGTTACGACTGTTGTTGTGTGTAAAATTGATCGTCAGAAAAATGTAAATTGTTTGACCGTGAAAAAGGCTTAATAAAACCCGATTGGCAATTTTAAAAATAGCGATCATCATTCATCTAAGCTCAATAGGATCCTCTCCGATTATCAATAATAACAACAAACAAAAATGACATTAACTTTCGAAATACGTAAGTCATTCAATAATTAAAGAGACAAATTAGTCTGGAGTAAAACAGTGGACAGGACAAATTTGGTAATTTTAGGACTTTAAGTTGGCATCGCTGGCGTGAGTCGTAACCATCTGGATGATCAGCATTGTTGCGTTCATAATCTCAAAATTAAGTTAAACGATGGCGAGTCCTCTTGAAAATTCCACATAGGTTGATTAACGTTCTGTGATTCCTTTGAACCCGCTGAAAGTGAAAAACAAGCTAATATATACTCTAGAATAACTGAAGTGTATGGTGAATGTTGTAAGAACCGCGAGAATTTTTACAAGTGGGTAGAAAAGTTCCAACGTGGTGGAGGCTCAGTGACTGACAAACAGCGTTCTGGCCGCATCAGCAGGAAAAGTCATGTTGACTGTGTTTGGAGAGGCTGTAGGTGGGTTTTTGTGATTATCTTGAAGAAATGCTATACTAAACAGCCAATACTGCTTAGATATGCTTTTGAACAAGGTGAAAGCAGTCATGAGAGATGAGGATCTCTTAGGAGAGGTGTAATTCTCTAGCAAAACAACACACGTAATCACACTGCTCAACAAATCCGTGAAACCATCGAAAAAAATGGGTTGGGGGGTATTGCCTCATCCCCCATACAGCCCCTATTTAACACCACCTGATTTCCCTTTGTTTGGTCCACTGAAGGAGGCATTACGTGGGAAGAAGTTCCAAGATAACGAGGTTGTAAAAACCCTTGTGGGAAATTGTTTTATACACAAAGATAAAGATTTATTCGCAGCCGTTATAAAAAAAGCTGGTAACCCGTTGGGACAAGTGAATAAATGTTGGTGGAGGTTATATTAAAAAGTAGGAAAAGTAATTTTTTGTAAAAATTATCGTATATTTCAGCAGACCAATTTGTCTATTTAATTATTGAATTCCCCTCATACATAACGAATCCAGACAAATCAAGTAATGTAATAAGATTGAATTTTCCAAGGAGGCTACGCATAGGACCTTGAGAGGTAGGAATAATAAAGCGTTAAAAACATAGATCTGCGAACACATAAGTTGGAAAGTCTATATATTTGTACATTGCACTTGCAAACTTATTCTGAATGACCATAGATAATATGATTGTGGGAGGGCAGGCTACATTTACATCAATTGCGTCGCTGGATTCAATGTGTCAGGGTACTAAAGTCGTGTTATTTATTGACCTTCACATTTTAAAAGAATTTATTAATTCTGAGTATCAACACTTCGAATTCACATTTGAAAAGGACGTTCAAAAACAACAAATAATCTCGTGCATTAAAAGTAAAACGCTTCTCCTGTTCATGAAGTATCATGCGTATTTTATAGTTCGCGTCCATACGGTCATTAAAAGGACGCTGGGGTGGGAGTGTGGAGTGAATAGGGATGGTAGGAGGAAGTAGTGGGAGTGGCAGTGGGGCTAGGGGTGGGGTTGGGCGGGAGGCTAGGACACGCACTGTTCGCGTGCGCGAGGCCAGCGTTATGGGCACACAAAGCGCTTACCACCGGCGTCGGGCGCCGCGCGAGCTCTCCGACGTTCACGCCCCATGCATAACTCACACGCGTCTCGGAGGGGGAACAACAAGTTGGGACGCAGTTTGAGCTTTGCGCTCAAAGTTTTGGGAATGACACAAACAAGGAAACAGAAACACTGTTGAAGTTACACTAAGCATTCCTTTTTGTTTCGGACTTAATATTCTATCGTTTATTACCAGGGCTCCATTTCTGATGACATGCCATCTTTTCATTGGTGCATTATATTATACGTAGCTAACTTGTAAATAAATGCTTATCGCGGCACATAGGTTATAGATGTGTTTAGTTATTGGGTCATTTTTAGTCATTTTTTGCCATTTTCCAGTTTTTAGGTAATTTTTGTCATTGTTACGTACTTTGTTTCATTTTTTTGTGTTTTTTGTTAGAATGTTTCATGAATTTATAGTGACACACACGACGAAATTCACTATTGCAGTGGACTCTGATTTTGAACTCTAAAAAAGTTACACGGATCTTCGGTAACTTTCTCAACCTTTCAAAACTGACGTAGGGAAGATCGGAGCTAAAATAACAACTTTATATGAAATAAAATTTAACATAAATAAATGTTATTAAAAATTGTAAAATTTATTAAATAAATAAAGATTTTCAAACAAATTTTTCAGGATTAAAAAATTAGGTAATTTTCTCATTATTTTTAAGTCATTTTGTAGATCGTTTTTCTCTTATTTTTAAGTCAGTCTATAGATACTTTTCATAGAATTATTAGGTTAAGAGAATCAGGGCCCTGTTTATTACAAATCGAGTCCTGTGCGTTGTTTAAATTTATATTTTCCAAACGAAATAACCATAATGCAAAATTGTCGGTTGATGTCAAGCTTCGTGTATAACACATGCCTCTCGGAGATAATCCATTGAGAAAAGTATTTGAAAGTATTTTGGACTTTGAACTCAAAGCAAAGGAAATGTCACAAACATGAAAACAAAAAGACTGTGAAACTAAGAACCCTTTATGGTTTGGATCTTCTATAGAAATGTCCTAATTATTTAATCAAAAACGAGTCGGTTGAATTGATTAAAATATACATTTTCTAATCGAACTAGATACAGTGCAAGACGTCTCAGATCAGGTGCACCATTAGAACTTTGCGCAAGCAAGTTGACTATGTTATTGATTTAAAATTCTTTCGAAAATCACTAAAATATTATCACAAATGTGACTCGTAAAAATGCAGAATTATGAAGTGTCTGACAAATGAATTCCAAAATAAACATTTTACTTTTTTTCTTTCTTTTTATGATGTCAATGTTCCACTTTTATTTTCATTGTATTTATTTGGTAGAAGTTATGTCAATCATATTTTTTCCTGTAATGTGAAATTTTCGTATTCGATTTGTCGATATCAAATGATCTGTAAAAGTCTTCTTGCAGGTTCTTTCAAACACCCTATCATTAATATTCATTGATCGCATTGAACTTGATTAGAATGATTAGGTGTGTAAAGGAGAAAATTGAATAATTTATTTATTAATTAGGCATTGTCACCTAATTAACCAACGTTTATTGCATTTATCCATACACACCAATATGGATTGAAGAATGTTCACTCAACTCAATATTTCAAATACGTAGATGTACATAGATCAGACTTAAACAATCTCTGTGGTTTATCAAAGAAAAGTTCTACAACCTTAAGAGTTAATGTGGCCACCAAATCTATTTCAACCTGAAAGACACCGGTGCTCATTGAACATGGGGATTGTAAATGAATTGAGTGGTGGATTGAATCTCGGAATGTGAGAGAGGATATCACTATCAAACAACCATGTCCAATGTAGTATACCGGTCCGGAGTTTAAACCGTTCGAAATTGTGTCCCTTGTAAGTGGTGGATTGATAGTTTGAATAATTATTTCTTCCTTCCGGGGCGTCAACTGCTAAGGTCCAGTACACGTAGTGCATTCTGTAATCACGTGAGGTGGGATACGAGTTGGCATGCAGGATTTTCCCCATCCCGGTTTCTCCCACCAGCGGGGCACCACCCCAAACGGGACAAGCTCTAGACTCCAGACTAGTCTCCCATTATGTGGAGTAATGTAATGCATACAATACGTATTGCAGTTGTTGAGCAGGTGAATATGTTTTTATTCGACTGGAAACAGAATTTTTCCTGTTTGTGAGTGTTAACCCAATTCGACTGGTCACGTACATGAAAATTCCATTCTCTTAGCGAAAAACAAAATCTTATAAACAAACACGTTAGACTTCGTTATTAATTGATGTTCCAATAAATAACGGAACGAATGCTTAAATGCAAAGAGTGTATAATAAAATTGGTATTCGCTCTCCGTTGAAGTGTTTTCATGGTCAATGTATCCGAGAATCACGCCAACCGCCCGTAACGCGACCTCCATTGTGGCACCCGATAGACAACTCTGATTATTCCAGAGTGTACGGCGACCTTGCATCACGTCACTCCAAGGGTTAAAGATCTGTTTTCTAATATTGCATATAATTCAACGCCTTACCTTTGTGTACGAAAGGAGAGTACCAACTAACAAAAAAGTATTTTTGTTGCATTGCTTCAAAAGATAACACAAATGATTAGCAGAATGAGTTCAAGACTTGAATGCAAGTCGTGGGGACAAAATTAATTGTTGAAAAGTATATTCCACATTGCCTATTTAACTCATTCAATATGCTTCATTCGGTTAGTTACCGTATTAAAATTTATTTTAAAAAGCATTTTTGATCATAATTTACTAGCCATGCCGGTAGGTAGTTATTCTGATTGAAAAACCCAAAGTGAACGTCAAACCATTATAAATATATTATTATATTATGTATTTATTCGAGATCTGAGTAAATTAGCAAACCGATTTCGCCAATTAAATAGCGAGTTTCTTATTACAACACATTTTTAAATTTCAGAAGCTTAATACCTATACTACACAAGTCGAAAGTTTCAGAAAGGGAATAATAATTTGGAGAATGATTATGTTTACCGGCAACATACAAGGAGTATGCGTATGAATCGAAGTATCCTGATCATTTCTATTCGTGTTTTCCTGAACGAACACCGTGATCATTACAGATACATTACCAGCGCGGCCGGTTTGGCAAAGGTCGCTTGTGATCAAGTTTGATAGATAGTGGGGACGCGTAGCATGGACTCAATCGAATGTGAAAGATCAGTTTTCGGCGCTCATGGCGAGCATTTTACTGACAACACAATTTTCATTTTGAATGACATTCGGGTTGAAGGACCCTACAACGTTTTACAGATCAACTTCCTAATTGACAACAGAAACGAAAAGAATAACAGAACTGTAAAAATAACAGAACACTTTATAAATAGTGTATAGTAATTGATATTTGCGTAAGCTGAACACGCACGAAGGCAAAACAACACTAGAAGAAATGAGACGATGAGACAGTGAGTGAAATCAAAGAGAGATTAAAGTAGGCAGAATACGTAAGGCAAGGCGCTGAAGCGAAGCTAGACGAGAATAGGTGGGGCATTAAGAAGTGAGAGAATAGAGATTTAACTAAAGAGACTATACAAAGCGAGATAATTTGGAGTGAGTCTATGCGAAACAAGACTAAGATGTGAGACGACTCGGGACTATAAACATATTGTATGCCGCTTTCAGCGTGAAGTGAAAATTACTTAGACTGAAGTAGCTTTTAATCATCTGGCCATTGATTTAAAAAAAGTACATGTAAATTATTTCACAATTAAAAGTTAAAAGTTTATTTAAATGTAATTTTTGATAATCAACTGATTTCACATGCTTATACTAATGCAGTATTTAATCATTTCCCGCTTAACGTACTTTAGACATGAAGGCAAATTACGCGCCCGTTCAAGTGTCGTCATTCGCTTCAGCTCAATATGTCATATTTCTACACAAGCGAGGCAATACCAAGCGATTGCTATTTTCGCAAGTTACGACAAATTATGCCTCCAGTGGTAAAAAAATCTCCTTGATTCATTCCTTACGAGACATTAATTTGATTGATTGATTAGTGACTCCGGACAAGTCAACTGCTAAGATCAATAGTCCCGTCATTGTAGTGCATGCTCTTATCGCGGGAGATGGAGGTGATCTCTCCCCGCTGGATGGCGAGATCCGCCGTGGACCTGCCCGTCGGCTTGCAGGATTCTCCCCAATAAGGGATGCAGTGACTCTGACCGGGAGGTCCTAGGTTCGAGTCCTGACAGCGGGAAGATTTCTGACACTAGCTTCACAGCTAGGTCGAATTAAGTCGCTGTCTGGAGGAGAATTCTTGGGGCCGGCTGCTCTGATCGATAGTTTTCCGTGGTTTCTCCAGGCGAATGCCGGAGCAGTACCCTAACAAACGGGCTTCGGATCGCTCGCGCTCTTTCCTTTCTCTTCCTTGTCTTGTCCTCTCCCCTTACACACACACATACACTTACACTAACATGCACTACACTACCACATATTCCGGGAGACCGGTCGGGAGCTTAGAGCTTGTCTCGGCTGGGGGAGGGTTCCGCTGGTGGAAGAGTCCTGGTTAGGGGAAAACCCCGCTAGCCAACGACGGTAGGCCGGCGCCGGATCTCGCCATCCATCTGGGGAAGATCACCGCCATCTCCCGAGATAAAACATGCACTACACTTACGGGACTAATGACCAAAGCCGTTGGCGCGCCCGGAAACACGAAAAAATCAATCAATCAATCAAACCCCAATCAGGTATCTACCACCATGAGGGAACCGCCTCAACCGGAATAAGTTCTAAGCTCCCGACTGGTTTCCTGGCACGTGTGGTAGTGTAGTGCTTGTAAATGAAAGTATGTCAGTCAGGGGTGAGAACAAGAGGAGGAAGAAAATATCGCACACTCCGTCATCCGTTTGTTGGGGCGCTGCTCCAGCATTTGTCTGGTGTTGATCGAGAAAACCACGGAAAACACGGATCAGACCAACCGGCCGGTAGAGTTCTCAAGACAGCGGTTGATTCGACCTAGCTATTAGGACTTCTCCGTCAGAAAAGTTTGAAAATCACGTGATTTACAGTGCATTACATCAAGAGTTTAAAAATGTAACAAGGTCATACCTTATATGTAATGTACGACGTTACAACTTCATGATCTGCCACGCCCCTTTTAGTGCAAAACGTGGCTATAATAACCCTGGAGTACTCGCAATGAATCTGTGAGATCCAAGCCACGGCAATTTTATGTTCCTGAATTAGTGTGATGCGTTTGTCGTGTTATATTTCATGTATTCCTTCATTGTACTTTTCTGAGATTGCCTGGCCTTTTATTTTTATCCTTTCGCTCAATCAATTCCCGTGAGCATGTTCAAACTTAATCACTGTGCTGCGCGATCTCTGTCTTATACATTGGGTACAAATGACGCCAGTGCATTGTGAGGTCCTGGCCTGAGCGGTACGTATAATGGCATTATTTTCAGCCGTGTCTATGGCAAGTACTTGTTCAGAAAGTATAATAATTTGCCTTATCCACAATCGACTGTCATAATGTCGTACCAAAGAGAAAGAAGTTGTGTAGGGAAAGAAGTGTCTGCAGGGAAAAAATGATAACCTTGCAAAATAGAAAAAAGACCAAGACTTCTTAAATACTTTTGTGAAAAAGTAAAATATATTTTTGTGTAGAACATGCGAAAATAATTTGAGTAAATTGTATTTAATATTATTTAAAAGGATAATATGTTTCATGATTTCTGCATGTACTTTGTGAATTTTTATCTTTCTCGCCATAACTATTCAAACAATAATTCTGAAATGTAAGATTCACCAACAATTACATTGAGAGATATGTAAAAACAGAATAAAATATATATTTCAGTAAATGGCCCTTCAGATGATTCGCATTTACAAAACCTTGTAGGTATATCTGAGAGAAACATTGCGGGCACTGGCGTGAGTCTACGTATTGCGAGCACTCCCGGGTTAAGTGCGCGTCTAATTGAATGTGTTTGTGGCTCGCTTGCAGTTCCACCAGCAGCCGTCGGTGGTGCTGCTGGACTGCTCCAAGCTGCAGCTGGGGCGCGGGCGCGTGGACGACAGCGTGGCGGCCTTCCGGCGCCGCCTCGAGCTCTTCCGCGAGCTCACGCTGCCGCTGCTCAAGGCGCTCGACGCCGAGGGGCGGCTCACCATCGTCGCGGCGCACCGACACGCCCGCGGTGAGTGCCTTGCTGCCCGCCCCACCGCCACTCGCCGCTCGTCCCTCCACCCTCGTCCCGCGCCTCTCGCCCCTCACCCCGTTGATCACCGCTCGTCCTTTCCACTCCTCCCTCCACCCTCGTCCCTCGCTACTCGCCACTCGGCCCTCGCTACTCGCCACTCGTCCCTCGCTACTCGGCCCTCGCCACTCGGCCCTCGCCACTCGTCCCTCGCCACTCGTCCCTCGCCCTCGTCCCTGCCTCTCGCTCCCGCCCGCGCCCGTCGTCCCTCGTCGCTCGCTCCTTGCCCCAAGTCTCACGTGCTTTGTTCTCTGCTCGTCCCTAGCCCCTCGCCCACCGCCCTTTACCCTTCGCCCGCAGACCCTCGCTCCCACGCCTCGCTCAGCCTCCTCGACATCCTCGCCCCAATCGCCACCCGTACCACTTGCTTTTCTCGGCACGCACACGCGCGTATATCGGATAGAGTGAAATGCGGGGAAACGGCCCAATAACCCTAGTTCCGCTGCCAGGGTCTGTCTGAACGACGTCGTTGTCTGGTTCCCCCACTTAATGTTGCGGTTATCTCAATAATTATATAGAAGCCAGTGAGTAAAAATTGAGCCAGTGAGTGAAAATAGAGTCAGGTACTTAAAATACCTCGGCTCGCATGATATATCCTGCGAGGTGGCGTTCTTCTTTTCTTACTGGAACATGGAATTCGTCGACGAGGTTCACGCCCTCTTGCGCGGTATCTCCTTCTCCAGAAAGCTTCTTCAACGAGGCATTGCTGTAGTCGTGACAACTTGCAAGCTACTGTCATGTGTGATAATGTAGTCAATGCCAGTGTATGAGTATAAGGGGAGAAGGGGAAATAAGGAGACAAAGGAGAGATCGTTCATAGTCTACGGACAGTTTCTATTACTGTTCCGGCATTCGTCCGGTGTTGATGGGAGAAATTAGCCCAAAACTGAAGAGAGTAGCTGACCACTAGAATTCTCCTTCCGTCAGTAGCGGAACTAGGGTGTAGCTGTTGTAGCTAGTATTCAGAATCCACCACCACCGTCAGGACTCGAACTCTAGGTCCTCCCGTCAATGAAGCTGCAAAGACAACTGTGTAGCAGCTGAACTGCTTAATTACGTATGGAATGGTGGAATAGTTGGAATGAGTTGAAATATTATGTGGAGATTAGTGTGAATGAAAATGGAGTAGATGGTGTTCCGAGGCGCGGGAAATACGAAAATTCGAGGAAATCTGCGGCGCACCCACTATGTTCACGATACATTCTAAATTAATGAAATCGGAATTGAGAAAAAGAACGATTTACATTAGGACGAATAAAGCAATTTGTTGCTCTTAAATGCTACTTAAAATATAGAACGAATGAAACATTTATTCAAAAATTATAATCAGCTACTGCAGTTGGTTATAGTGTTATCAATTTTTTTAACTCAAACCAATTTTTGTAAGGGTTGACTTTCAGCAATGTGTCTTTTGTTATTTAATGTTATTAAATAAAAACTGTAGTGATGTAACATCAAACTGCAGGAAAAACAAAGACAGCGTAATATAATTTAACTACATAAGTAAATGAATAATGAACTTTCACTTTTCAAAATATACTTCATTAAAATAAATTAGTTATCGGCTCGAAACAAATGTCTTAATGAAATCGAAAAACGGCGCATTTCGTTTCCTTCATGTGGCATTTGTTTCGCTAATGTTGGAGTGCGAGAATCTTTACAGGTCTAGGCTGCAAAAACCTTTATTGGCCGAGGCCATAAAATTTCAATTTTAACGACAATAAATGGTCCGCAGAATGCGACGTCCGAGGTGAGTGTAAAAAAATGTTAGAAACACATGACGTTGGATTTTGTAATATCTCCACCAATTTACAAAATTCTGACGTTCATTTCGGAATGATAACATGTTGGTATATAAAGTTGCTTTAGATATAGTTTTATTTCATAGTGAGTATCGTACGGTGCAGCGGTATTATAGTCAGCAGTGTTTATTTAAAGGGTTTATTTAAAAATGAAAGGCTCGGATACGTTGAAGGATGATGATGTATGTGCATATTATTAGTTTAAAAAATATCTTGAATACAAATTTGTAGAAGTAATAACTTTGACATTGCAATGTGCAGTCGATAATTTCTAAAGGCCTGGGACTCCATTTACGACCTGCGTGATCTTATATGAGCCACGTGTATTGCTCTGTGAGTCATTAATATACATAATGGCTTGGGGAGCGAGGAACATAGCTGGGGCCACGTGTACCCATATTACATGTGCTTCAATATAGTAATGGTCCTGGAAAGGGTTCAACCGAAAAACATGCCGCAGCTCCAAGTGTTAAAAGCACTTTTTGCGTTATTCTGTTATGAATTGTCCTGAGCCGTAGCATGACGTGCGGAGGTGAATGGAGAAGTATAACTGGTTGTTTTTACATTTTTTTACAATACAACTAAGGGTGTTTTAACTAAGAGATTAGGACCCAGTCGTCGAGCGCTACTCTTACTTAGACACCAACTCCACTTACCCTCATACAGAATGTGAAGTTTTAATGACAATTTTACACAATATTACGATAGCAGAAATAAGTCATTTAGCATTACAATACTTTATTATATACTTGTACATACTTATGCATTGGCGTTGGCTCTACAGGGTTGCTGCGCTGGTAGACCTACGGTTTGAATACAGACGTTGGAACATTTTCAATAATATCTACTGACCTATATCGAATTCTGATGGAGAATTATAGCGGACGGTTTCTCTGATCGATAGTTTTCCCTGGGTCATTTAATCCACACCACCCGAATGCCGGGGCATTATACTAAACTAGGTGGGAATACGCGACACACCGAATTGTTTCCTCCTCTTAGTGTTATTTCTCTCAATTACTCAGATATTTAAAAAGAAATACATGGCATCATTAAAAGATCTACAATTGAATGAATTTATGCAGAAAACATGTAGAATCAATATGGTTTAAAATGCTTTGAAAAGTTGGAACATATCTTAAAATTTAGACCAGTAAGGATGCATACCAAACATTAGATATGAGTAGGATGTAACAGGCGGCCCTAGCCGAATTCGTTTACTACGCTCCGTGGAGTCAGGAAGGTTAAACGATTTCGAATTCCTGGTTGGGTGGCCGGCCAGGTACTCCGGGATCTAACGGCGTGGAGCCCCTGGCTGAAGGGATAAAACTTACTAACTGACCGCGCCTGATGAGACTTGAAAAATATAGTAATTATTCAGTATAGTAATTACACTGTAACGGAAGATTACTCCAGAAGAAAGCGCATGACGCCCAACAAGGGTTAAGAGACGCATTGTATCAACAACGACGCAACAAATGAAAAAAATTATAAAGGTTCTACATATTCACTACAAGGAGAATAGAATGTCTCCAAAATTTTGTTTCATGTCGTTCAGTATTAAACCTGGAAGACTAATGAAATAAGGAAGATGTACACATTTTGGAACAATAATATCACTATTCACTGTGAATCCAGAATTCAACATCTTTTTGAAAACAATGATCTCTGTTCATGCATGCTGTAAGGAAATATGAGAAATCCTACTATTCACCGAACTATAAAATCGCAATGCACCTTAAATAATTATTACCACTGATTTTCACTGCTTATACAGAAAAGAGAAAATTATGTAATGCTGACTGAAAAAACAGTGAATTTCGGCAGAAAAACTCTTATTACAGGACCCAGGTAACGAAAATGTGGATTAATCCAATTGCTAAATTTAGAAAATTTCCATTGCCACGTCGTATATCCAGAATCCATGTTTTATGGGTCCTTGGTACCAAAAGTCGATTGAGCAAAACAACTGTTCGTCCATCCAACCTATCGGTCCGTCCGTCCGACTGTGAACAACGCTAGCGGCAAAACCATTCAGACGATTTTCTCCAAAATCGATATTCCCGAATTAATCTGGCTGATATCGCAGCCCCTTGAATTTGAAACCCGTTTATTAATTTTGGCGAGTATTTTACATGAAGCACTGGGACATTAAAAAAAAGGCCCATCATTTTTCATTAAATTTTGTTGTTGGATAATGTAAAGGACGTTTAAGAGAATGATGCATGTTTCATCATTTTCTTTGAAAACCCTGATTTTTCGAAAATTGCAAAATTGCAATTTCAGCGTGATCCTACAACTACAATTAAGAAGCAATATTGTTTCCTTAATGAAATCTGTTCCTTAAAGATAGATTTTGAAATAAGGTCAGGTACAACTTTTTAAAATTTGAGTACTTTTTGCCTAAGTTTGCGTGAAATATAGGCACTAGTTAATTTTTTAAACAATCTTTTTCTATAAACAATTCAATTATTATATTGTCCTATCAATTTTCATTTTCTTTCGAGCGGTATCAACAAGGCTAAGTTTCAAACTGTGTATCCTACACGAATTACCGGTCATTGTTGCTATTTTCCAGAAAATTTAAAATGTCATGTGAGCTGCATGTTAAGTATCCCCTAAAATGAAACAAACATTCATGATATACCGGTCGGCACAACAAGGTCTTACTCCGAATGTATTTTCTGAATTTCTACCCAAAAACGTCTAATCCGACAAAATTATGCTTGCCCCTTTCATTCATCCATCCCGATTTTCGGATCCAAAATGGCACGGGTCTTCTATCCACCCCCATCAAACTTAAAAAGCTGAACTCGTGGCTCATTGCAAAGTCGAAAGCCTTTCACCACTGAGATCCGGGTTCGATTTCCGTCGAAACTCATGTGAAAATTGTTCCAACAAAACGAGTTCGGCTGCTTCACAAGGGCTAGTCCAACCCCTGCGAAGTGTCCTAAACCCTACCCCTTTCCTTATTCCTTCCTAATTCTGGCCGCTGGGTAGTGACGCAGGAGCGCGGTAGGAGGCGCGTACGCGGAGATGCTACCTGGCGGTCCTCTTGACAACGGACTCTCCCATAACTTCCTTTCATAATTACCTCTCATAATTCCCTCCATAAGAGAACATGTAGAAATCATTCAACTGTTTTCATATTTCCTTCGCAACCACGTTCCTCTCGCTCCAGGTATATACCGAACTCGTATTGAAGGCAACAACAAGTAATAACGTATCACTAAAAAATTAAAATAATCACTGAACCACATATTTACAATAACATGGGATTAACAATGTCGACTTGACAATGTTTCTTTTCTTGTCGGCAGGTGGAGGAGGAGTTCCAGCGCGTGGTGCTGCAGCACGTGGAGCACGTGAAGCGCACGGGCGGGCTGATCGTGCCGCAGCACGCGGCGCTGCCGCCGGGCGCCCCCGAGCAGGCGCCGCCCCCGGGGCAGCCGCAGGCGCGCAGCCCGCCGCCGCGCCCGCCGCCCCCGTGCTGCCCCGCCAGCCCGCGCCCGCGCCCTACCAGGTGCGCCTTCTCCACACTTGCTCACTTCGAAAGCAGGGCAGCCTCCCTTTTTTTCTCATCATCATCATAAATGTTTTTATAAACACTTCTTTTTCTTCTCCATTTTTCCCCTTCTTAATCATCATCTTTTTTTAATCATCATCTACTTCTTCTTTTTTCATCATTATCATCTTTTTCAGCATCATCTTTTGTCATCCTCATCATCATATTTTTTCATCATCTTCTTTTTTCAACATTATCATCATCTTCTTTTTTCATCATTTTCTTTTCATCATCATCATCATAATTCCCATCCATCTCTTATCATCTTCTTCTTTCATCTTCTTTCATCTTCTTTCATTCATCATCTTCTTCTTCTTCTTCTTCTTCATCATCTTCTTCTTTCATCATCATCATCTTATTTCATCATCATCATCGTCGTCGTCTTCTTCTTCCATCATCGTCAGCTTCTTTCATCATCGTCATCGTCGTCGTCTTTCATCATCACCTTCTTTCATCATCTTCTTTTTTCTTCATTTTCTTCTCAATCATCTTCATTTCCTCGCGTTCATCTTCTTCGTGCTAGGTCTCCATTGGAACGACGAGGCACATGTAAATAACATGCTATTGGTCTCGTATTGTCTGCCGCATCCGACATTTTCTCAGATTAATAATACTTGTGATATCTTATAACAAATATGTTTTCTCCTAATATAAATTATGTTTACTTCGTTTTGTTGTATTTGTAAAAAAATGGTTTCCAATTATTTTTATTGCGGTTTATGTTTTAATTTTAGACTTTTTCTTTTCGCGTAATTCGAGTCAGACCTAATTCTCCCTCGGTCCACAGGACATGTTGCACGACTTGGAAGAAGAAGGCCAGCGGCGCATCCCAAACGGCGTGTCCAGCATCAGCGGCCTGGTGGGCGACGGCGGCGCGCGCCTGCCGGCGCAGCTGCAGACGCAGCTGCGTCGCATCTCCCGTGGCCAACGGGTACGGGGGCGTCGGCGGCCACCGCCCTGGCGCGGGGGGGGGCTGGCGGGCGGCCTGTCGCGCCTGATGGGCGGCCACAGCAACGGTGTCGCCCCGGCACCCAACCGCCCCTCCAGGGACACCGTGCAGGAGATGTACGGCGCCGTCGAGAGCTACCCAATGGACTCCAGGCTCTGAGTACGTGCGGTGTTGCACCGTCCGACTTGACTAGAGGACGCTCTCGGAACCATCAGGAGGAAGCAGCCCCATGGACTCTAGGCTCTGAGCACGTGCGGTTTTGCGCCTTATGAGTTGACAAGAGGACGCATCCGGAACCATTTAGAAAAGGAAACGAAGAAGAAGTTGAATTCTGATCCACCCGAAAACTACGTCCACGAAGTACGCAATTATTGGCGTTGCGTTGTTGTTTGTAGAACCATAAGTTTCAAGTCATTGCTAGTGTGTTGCAACTCTTTCGCAAAGACGATTGTCGAGATCTAGAATTCGGGAAAATCTTCAGAAATTGCGTAGTTTTCTACGAACACACTTGGTGAGAAGCGAGTGGAGGACGAAGAGACTTGCTACTGAACGTAAACTTGTGGAAAAAGTAGGTGCTTTGTAAAACGATTGAATCGGTGACAGAGTCAGAATCAAGGGCCAGAAAACTGGTTAATGCGTAATTCATCAGAGATGGTAGATCTCGACATGGATGTTTTTCCATCATTTTTGGTTCTTTTCAGAACTCGAGACATCATCAGAGTTCAAACGATCATGATGTCTCGACCAACGTTTGGATTGTGCATCGAATTGACAACATCATACAACTCAGTGCCTTTTATCGATTTTTATTAAGAACGCTGGACCCGCAGAGACTAAGTATATTGTTTTTAAAATTGCACATAGCAACGACTAGTATTGAATTAGTGAATCTTCTTTCTTCACTGCAAGTTTATACGAGCCTTATTGCAACCAGAAACTCGCCCTTTATGAGTTTATCTTAAATTACTACCAATGCTGCAATAATGAGTCTTCAGACGTTGTCTGTGATGATAATAAAGTCAAGATGTACTATGATGGTAAAAAGTAATCAATATCAATTTTTATACATTTTCCACACATATAAATTAGCGTTTTGTTATAATTTCATTGTGGTTAAAAATATGTACATAAATTTGTGCGTAGGTTAGATAGAAATGCAACGAAATTTGGAACCCGAGACGCCTTATTCAGTTTCACAATTGAAAGTAATTTGTTCACATATATGACATTTATTTCACAAACAGTGGAGAAGTTAAACACTATTAGTTTGTGAAAAAGTTGCTAATAATCTCGCTTCACAGAGCGGGTAGTCTTCAAGTAGAAATCACAGGGTGCCTTGTAATTTATACTAAACTGTATATCACAGAGAAAAGGAAAATCATTAAATTAACTCTGGATGCACACTTGATTTCACAACTAACAATTCAAGAAAAAGGTGCGGAGATAACCAAACACGTGTGATGAGAAGGGCACATTGTATTAGACCCCGGTGCTCGAGAACACTTGAACACTTCCTTAGGACGCACAGGTCTCACGAATCAGCAAGTTACAAGAACTGTTGGTGAAAGGCATAAAAGACAATTATTTTTATATCTAGTCTTGTTTTTTCAGAAAATTTTCTGAACAGAGTTGATGATGATTGTTTTGATTTTCTGAACAGAGACAATGGATACATAGCCGATTTATACTATATATATTTGCGTGGACTTGGGACCAATTTAGTTTTACTGTGTAAAGTATGACCTTCGCACACATCTCATGCCTCTTTTTTTGCATGCCCTTTGCTCGAAAAAATCTTCAGATTTCCCTTGCCTTTCTATTCTTTAAAAGTAAGATAATTTTTAAACAGCTGACATCTTTCATATTTCTAATAGAAAGATCTGTGTTGTCTAGGTATTTAATTGGGTGAGTCTAATATCTAGACAACAATAGGTTCTTTATTAATTACTTACTACCTGTTCTTTAAACAAATCGTAACATTAAATTTTCCTCAAATATCTACTGAAAAAGTCGCAAGGATTACGAAGTGAAAATATGTATATCTCAATAAGATTACATAGTGTATTTTAAGTATATTATAAAATTAATGTAGCATATTACTGGAAAGGGGCTTTTCAACAAAGAGGCATTTTTCACTACGCACTTTAGGTATAGATCTATTATTATTACATAAAATATTTGGGGATGTTATAAATTAGCAGACAAATTTCAAGAAATTAGGAATAGTATCACTGTTGTAGTGTACCGTGAAGCCGCTGTTTCCTCTTACGCTTAAATTCGTTAATTTATTGAATTCGCAGGCTTCTGCGGACAGAGTCATTTAATAATCTTGCCTGTCGTGGTCTTCCTCAGGGCTGGTTTGCATGATTGGTATCAGGGCTGTCCAGCCCTGAAAAAAATTATTTACAAATTGGCACCCGAACAGCCAAGATCATGTTTGTTAATTTATTGCACAGTTTGCTTTGATTTTGTTTCTGAGCACACTTCAGATAAAGTTTGCTTTAATTCTTATCAACCCATTCCTTTCGTTCAATTGTTGTAACTTTTTCTTACATGGAAAATGTTTGCAAAATTAAGAAAACAATTATTTACACATAACTCCCATTATATTTTCATTATTAGTTAATATTTTGCTGATATTACATAACCATTTAATGATTCGTGACGTTTATATTCAGTATTGTAATATTTGTTTACAGCAGTGTCACTACAGCAAGATAAATTTAGTTTTAAATTATCAATAAGAGCATACATTTCAAATAAAATATATTATTCAAATAGATTTAAGAATGATATATTGTATTATTATTACAGTGTTATTTGATGCACTGTAATCGTCTAAATCTCTAAATAATTCGACTGTCTTAATGGAATTGACAAAAGTCCGACTTATTACCATTCTGTATAATAAAACTATTTTTAAACATTAAATAATAATATTATTACAAAACGCTGAAATGTAAACGTTTGTTGTAATAAAGTACAAAATCTTGTAGAAATTGCTGAACCAATCAATCCATTTATATAAACTTTCAGGAATAAAGATCAAGAGGAGAACACCTACCGTTTTGTTTATTATCGTAAACACATCTCTGGTAATAGGATTAGGTTTTTGATGATGTTTGGGAAAAACGTTATGAATCAGAGTGAAATCAGAGTGAATCAGAGCAATTATTTATTAAAATCAATCCAAATAGAGTTAGAAACGTCTGTTTTTGATGTAATGTACTATTTTACTTTAAAATAGTGTTTTGTTTTCGTAATTTCTAGTTCACAGCATACAGACTAGCTTAATACACATTGCAATACACCATGCATACCCAGATGCTTAACCCATGATGTACTCAAGTCTCACCCTAGTTCGAGAGTAAGCATAACCTAAACTTGACTTCTTAAAAGCGCGCTAAAGAAATATAACACACATTTTCATTTGTGTATTATGTAATTTTTTAAGTACAATTTGTATTTGTATGCATTACTTGAAGTTACCCGCGGTGCATGGGCACTTATTACAATACTAGTCTATTAAATGGAAAAAGAAAGAAATTTATTAGCAATGTAACTCCTGCTTTGTTACTTTCCTTTTTGTTATTATTTTATTATTTGTTTTCCATTTGCTTAAGACATTTTTAAAAGAAAAAAATGAGAGTTTAAAATTCGGGGAAAACGTATTTAATGTATGGCCACAAACAACTTAATATTAACTATTAATATTATAAGAATTACTGGTGGAAGTGAGCCTTACCCTTGATTCATTTGCTATTTTACTGATGTATGGGTGTAAAATATAAAGTAATACTCCCGAAACTGCTTTTGTTATCAGTGAATGCAAAAAATCTTTTTACGTTTTATTAAAATATACAAAAGTAAGTAACACATTAGGACCTTGTAAAGAGTAATCGGGCATCCTCCTCTTGATCGACGTTCTCTATTAACCGCTGAGTAATTTGTACTTTGGTGCAGTTCAATTTGGTAAAATGTCAATTAGATTAAAAGTCAGAATGAACGTTGACAATCACAATGCTAAACTATTTGTTTAATAAAATATTGTTTATGGATGTTCGCAACAAAGCTTTAGGTTGAAGGCCAGCATGACCATCACTTCTTCCTGACTGAGATATATGAAAAAACGATCTCTTTCTGTTTGCTTCAGCCGCCAAATCGGAAGACTGCTACAGACCGTTAGAAATCTTGAACTTAACGGCTAGCGAAATTCAAAGGTGAGGGCGGCGCTTGTATTTTCTAGCTTCCCGATCTGTTTGTGAATCTCTCATCTCATCTCTTAACGAAGAAGAGTTAAGTGCAAAAGACGTACGAACAGAAAGAAAAAAAAAAGAAAGGTATATAAAATAAGAAAACTACAGGAGCTAGGGGAAAAAATAATAAGAAGAAGACGACGAAGAAGACGACGAAGAGACGACGAAGAGACGACGAAGTAGACGACGAAGTAGACGACGAAGTAGACGACGAAGTAGACGACGAAGTAGACGACGAAGTAGACGACGAAGTAGACGATGAAGTAGACGATGAAGTCGACGAAGAAGTAAACGAAAAAGACCAGAAGAAAGAAGAAGAAGAAGAAGAAGAAGAAGAAGAAGAAGAAGAAGAAGAAGAAGAAGAAGAAGAAGAAGAAGAAGAAATTCACCCAGAAAGTTCTCAGTTATGTGTGTGCAGCAACACGCAGTAATGGCGTGCGATGTGGGTTGCATTTGCCAACAAGTAACTTGTGAAATCCATGAAGTTGCGTGATCCGCCGAAGTTAGATTGCAATACGTGTTAGCCATTAACCATACTGAAGTTCGCGTCCATAAAAACGCATTTGTGATCTTTAAAAGCAGCAACAAATTTAACGATGTGCAAAATGAAGCGATTAATAATGTCCAAAATGAGTGCTCCAAATTCACGGGGCCAATTCATGTTTCGAACTCAAGACTATAGACTTTTCGTAATTAATTGTTTTTTCTTTATTATTCAAGAGAAAAGTGTGAAAGTATTTAAGGAACTCACAGAAGAACATAGGTTAATTGTATCAGTTGAAGAACATGAATTAGGAGGAAAATCAAAAAATGATACATATCATAACGTTAAGCAATTACGAGGAAGTTTTAGAACATCTTCCGACTTACTGGATGACATATCATTAGAATAAAAATTTTGAAAGTCATTCATTAATAATGAATACAAAGTGAGTGTTCATGAAATATTGGGCATCATAATTCCACTTCCCTTCATTCTCACTTATTAAGATCGTACTCAGTTGTCACGCTAGATGATAACATATTAGATAAAGACAAGTTTATTAGCCACTTCCGTGTTATCGAAAACTTTTTAATAAAGTGATCAATATCGATTACGTATTCTTTGTCTATCCTAATACTCGTCCACGGACTTACTGAGTTATGATTATCGATTTGTAGACGAAAAGTAACAGAATGGTTAATGACTCAGTAAATACGTCATACATTGTGATCTAATACTTACGCAATTAGAAAGGGGAAATACCAAGCCGTCATTCCAACGACACGGAAGTTACACCCACAAACCCAGGTTCCACTCGTAATAATCTTTCGCCAATACCGTACACTGTCTGGATTAACAGACGAAATGGCATTCAGTAGTGGTAGTAGATAACTTGTGTTGATCTACGATAAATGAATAGTAAGATGTCTTAAAATACATTCATAAAATTGGTAACCAATCCACCAATAAATAAAACGTTTTTATGCTCCTTATCAGAACACCAAGTGCATTACATGCTTTTAACATGTAATTATTTTCCCATCTTCAGTGGTTCGCTAATAGCTAAGTATCTCATCTCAATGTCCCAGACCCCCTTCCGGTTATTAAACCGGTTCTGAGGCACTGAGACTTGAATCATCAAGTCCCGAATCGCAGTACAATGAATCCAAACGATCGAAAAGCTCGTTAACTTAACTACGTTTTATTTGAACATGGTTGCAAGTTATACTTCAAGGTTTTCAATCTCGTCGTCGTTTTCGTCTTCTCGTCGTGTTATATTTCGTTTTTTCAACGGATTTTTACTCTGAAATTCAATTTCTTTACATTTTTATTGTAAGGGTGTCGGGAAACAGTGGACTTTAATAGACTACCCTTTACACTCCCAAGATACTCAGTTTTTTAACTTCCAAGGTCTTATGAATAGGAAAGTGCATGGCATCTTAGAAACTGTTCAAACGTTTGAGTTTATGTTGTGACAAATACATAAAAAAACAATTACACAATTCACACAAACCATTTAAGTGTATTAAATGAAACTGCAGTGCAGAGTAAAAGAAATGCAGTACTGCCGGGTGTCTGCGCACGTGGCATAGGAGAAAGCATGTGATAGAAACCGTTGATCACGGAATCCCAGCCGCGTAATACGTAATAATCAAGTGCAACACTCACACGTTAGATGTGCCACTGACGGTGAACTCAATGGTAGCACAAATAACCTGTAGCCGCGAAAAAACATTTATATCGAAGCTGAATGCAAGCTAGGGTGTGTAACAGCTTGGTACACAGTTCTACCAAGATGAAATTAATTATTAAATAATAATCCACGTAATAAAATGTACTTTTTATTTTTATATTAATAGTTAGGTGTTAATAGAAATTAAAAGAGGTTTTAAATTTTGCCTTACAAAATGTCACCTGGATGTTAGAATATTATTGATGGTATGGAGGTAATTCGGATTAAGTTTTTTCTTTTTAAATCCCTAACGATTTAAAAATATAATAATGACAAAAAGTTAAACAGAAAATTAGTGGTGATTGCCTGTGATAAACAATCGTGTAGTCGTAAGTATACATTGACTGAAGCTCAAATACTTTCGTAGGCGAGAACAACCTAAATCAAGAGAAGGAAGGCAACTTCGTTTCTACCCGACTTTTTCATGAAACGTTTTATTCACTTAAAACATTTTTACTGGAATGGAATATAATAAAAAATTCGACTAAATCAACTAGAAACCCTGTAGAGAATGTTGTTTTAAAATATAACGATATAAATGTGAACGATCCGGCAACAGTGGCTAGTCTCTTTAACCAATACTTTTCGAGGATTGCTGCCGATCTCACTGAGGGTCTTCAGCCACAAAATTCAAAACCAGACAGTTCACCCAAAATTTTAGACACAATGTTCGTTTCTGAAACTTCTTCCTATGAAATTCTCAAAATAATCGGTAAACTAAAAAATAAATATTCGTCCGGTTTAGATGAATTTCTGGATTCTTTGTTAAAGACTTGTGCGTATGCCATTATACACCCGTTAACTCACATATTTAATTCATCGTTATGCACCGGAACGTTTCCAGATATTTTCAAAACAGCTAAAATTAAGCCGCTCTTCAAAAAAGGCAACAAAAATGAAATTCAAAATTATCGGCCCATTTCTCTTCTATCAGTTTTTTCAAAAATATTAGAGAGACTTTTTTACGTACGAATGGAAACCTTTCTCAGTAAACACGACGTGCTTTCAGATTGCCAACATGGATTTAGAAAATCAAAATCAACGGAAACAGCTATATTTTCTTTTCTTAAAGATGTCGCCTCATCATTGGATCAAAACGAGGATTATTTTTAGATCTCACAAAAGCTTTTGACGTCATTGATCATGACATTTTACTTTCCAAATTACCTTCATATGCAATTCGTGGTATTGCTTTAGATTGGTTATGTTCGTACCTTAAACAACGATCTCAGAGACTGGAAATACCTCACTGGAATGATGGAACATTACGTATGCACCTTTCCGACTCTTTGCCCATTGCACGTGGAATCCCTCAAGAATCGATTTTAGGCCCTACTCTGTTCCTACTTTACGTAAACGATATGCCCTCGACGATTCGAAATGGAAGAACGGTTCTCTTTGTAGATGATACGAACATCCTTTGCAATAAAGAAACCGTAAATAGTACAATATCAGATGTTTCAAATTGGTTCCGAAATAACAAATTAATAGTAAACGAAAAGAAAACGGTTTTAATGCAGTTTTCCATTTCAAATAAACAATTCTGTGCTCCATTGAAAATGAACGGTGTACCATTGACTGGTGTCAAGGCAACAAAATTTTTAGGTCCCTCAATTCAGTGAATCCTTAAGTGGAACGTCCATTTAAATGAATTGAACACAAAATTAAGTTCATTATGCTACGCGTTCAGTATTCTTGCAAATTCAGACAGCCTTCATACTGTTCGTTGTGTATACTTCGCGAATGTTCATTCCCGCCTGAGATATGGCATAATACTCTGGGGAAATACATCTTATAGCTCCCCGACTTTTAGATTACAAAAACGAATTGTACGAATAACAACCAAATCCCACCCATGTGATTCATGTAAGCCTCTCTTCATTAATCTAGGAATTTTACCATTACCTTGTCTGTTTATTTATGAATCAGTGACTTTTGTCAAAAATAACTTGCTTAAGGGCGGGAATATATTTGCAAAAAATACCGATGTCTATTACTATAACAGTCGACGTAGAAATCATATTCATCAGGTGATAGTATCAACAGCTCATTACATAAAATTCACATACAATACATGTACATTATTTTACAACACTTTGCCAGATAACATTAAACGATTAAATTCAATAGAAAAGTTTAAATCCCAAGTGAAATCGATTCTTCTGCATAACAGTTTCTATGCAATTAGAGACTATACTGAGCATCACAAGAAAAGTAACATTAATTTTAACAATGATACATACTGCATTATTTACCATTTGAACTGTATAAATGTGTATAAACAACCTGTCTCGATCGGGTTTTCGTCCAGTTTCCCTGATCCATTGAGGAAATGCTGAGATGCCCCCTTGTTTTGCTTCTGGACATAAATGTAACGTCATTTTCTGTGCACGTCTTCTAGAATTCAGTGGGAAATACAATTATTCAAATTATCGTTTCCATGTTGTCGCGGCAGGAAGTATTATTCCGAAGGACAACATGGATAAGAGCCAAAATGGATTGCATTTTTATCCTTGAAAGTAGATTTTATTACATGGGAGCTTTTTTTTCCTTTTCTTTCTTTCTTTCAAAATTTAAGTTGTATATGACTTAGTGTAGGATCACAGAATTTTGAAAATGTGCACACAATTCACTTTTCCCCATAGCACGTCATACGCAGTTTCAAAGAATTAAAAAAGAATTAAAATGTAGCTTTAATGATACAATTAATAAATACAATTGCTTAATGTTGAAATATTTACAGAGTAGCCGGATGATTTGGAGAGCTTCTTCCCTAACTGCCGTGTGCACATTCTCCAGATATCAGCATAACAAAGGGAGAAATACGGAATCAATCATATCTATGGAAGTAATATATTTTATTACGTAGGGTTGCGGGGTCTCTTTCGAAATATTTAGTAGGTCCATGGGCCCTTGGCCCCTTCCTCTGTATAATAGCAACTAAAAGGGTCCAAGCCTATGAATAATAACGGTCTTCCCTCCTGAAAAAAGGATCCATAATTTTAACTAAGAAGAGAGTGTTTGCCTCGGTGACGTAGAGGCTCAAAGCAATGCTTCAATAACTGGAAGCAAGAGGAGCCAATTAGAGTCGAATGCTGCTAGTGGGTTCCAGTCCTGCGTAGACAGGATATTTTTACAACCTTATTAACTCGTGGTTGCTTTGGCTCACATCATCACGTCCCATCCCTGAAAGTTCATCCATCATCATTATTCACTCCCCAAGATCACTCCCACCATCATACACCCAGTGGAAGGCAAGAGTCATTCCACCACTGTGAACTTATGGCCAGGATAGGAGAGGGCATAAATATCGTAAGTCGCCGCCCTTCCTTACGCTAGGCTACCGAGTGCGGTTCTTATCATCACATCATTACAACCGAACCGATAACATCAGTTACAGTCGTAATAGCTCAAGGGACATTACCTCTAACCGAACACAAACTGTGCGTCCCCCTTGAAAGATAATAGTACATATGAATTAAAATTTAATATAAAAATAAATTATAACATTTCCAACTTACAAAATAAATACTATTTTTAACATTTCTGAATACAAAAAATGTGTTTATATTATTGGTGGACTCTATCAAGAGGGGCTCTACTCACTTGCTTAGTCTTTTTATCTACTAACAGTCACTTACCCGGAGAACATCTGGGGGGGGGGGGTCGTCCACGGCGGACTTCACAATAAATCGCACGCTATACTTGGATTTATTCAAAGCTGCCTGTGACGTAAATCAGCGGTTACGGTGTCATCCAATCGGAAGATTGAACGCCACCATAGTGACGTGTAAGGTCCTGATGGGATGGCACCGTAACACTTGATGAACTGTCACAGGCAGCTATGGAAAAATCGTAGTATAATAGGAGGACAATTTTATATAGGTCAGTGCTATTGTATTACAAGAATTTTCTGCCAGTTTGCGTTAAAATATTTTCAGCGTTTGAGCTGTGGCAAAGCCATAGCTATTTTGTATATTTCCTACCCTTTCTGCACTTACCGCAGAGACACAGAAGGAGCGCGTCCTTTTCTCAAGAATTAGTTCAATTTGCACCATGTTATTCCCTACGTGCAACTGCTCTCTTCATGACCTTGTAATAAAACAAGATGATGGGCAGCCCTGCTGTAAGATAACGCCAAAGTTTCCACGAAGAGAACACGCATGAAGGTATATTCGAATAGTTCTTTAAACATGCGATTAACATTAAAATGGAACTATCATTTACGGTCAAGAAAGATTCTGTGACAACACTTAATAAATGTGAAGTACGAAAAATGTATTTTGTATATCAGCATTATAAACGACCTTTTCTGTGCAAGAAATCATTCATAAAAGGTATTTGACGGCACAAATGATGACATATTAGATTTTACGGCACGAATGATTGCGTCATCACACAGCCAATCCCAGCGGGAGAATCGTGGGGAGGTAGCGGTGAACGGAGCTGCCGACCAGAGTTATCTCGCACAGATGTCAAATACCCGAAACGTCACAAGAATGTTGTTTCTCAAAATTAAGTATAATTCTCTTAAAAATGTATAATGCTGTTATACAAAGAAATAGCGTGTGCAACTCGTTTATCTTTTCTTTGTAGGGTTTTTTATCCAGCCGACAACCGGTTACCCTTTGCGTCCCGATGGGACGCATATTCGACCATACACTAGACACCAACACACTTGCGGGCTCCTCTGATCAGCTCCTCTGGTCAGCAGAACGCGAAGCCCTCCGCGACAACACATACATACAAAGACAAGGGACAAACAACCATGCCCAAGGCGGGACTCGAACCCGCGACCCTTCGGACCGAAGCGCTGAGTCGGTACTCGCTCTTAGCCACCTCGGCCATCCAGGCCGGCGCAACTCGTTTATAATGTTGCTTTATTGGATTCATACAAATTTCCGCTCCTAACGTCGCTCGTTTTCAAAATATGAACTCATGTAATAAAGCTTAACATTATAAACTAATTACACAAACTACTATTTATTGCCACGGACAATCATACACATTTCAGAGAGAGCCATTGAAACAGTACTTCCGCGTTTCTTTCTATCTGCCCCACTGTGCGGCTCCGCGACCTAGGCTGCCGTGCGGGCGCGAGCAGCGGGCAGTTGCAGCGGGCGGGGGCATCGAGATAACGTCCATGACTCAGTGAGTGATAGCGACGCCGCAGCGCCACCGGCAGCCGGCCGGGCAGGCGCACGTGCTGCTATCGACCGCCGCGGGGCAGCGCTGCGGGCTCGGACCTCACTCACAGTGGGCGAACCTCAGCGTGCGTCACAACAGATTGTAAGACGGCATACACCCGGAGTATGTGGTTATTTGTGCAACTCTGTATTGTTATATCGACGTATATCACAAAGAGGGGAACGAAACTTCACTCTTAAAGGCTGTCACCGTTAAGGAATTTATCAGTCTGCCATCCACTGAAAAAAATCGTAATTGCTGAAGATAATGTATCACCAATGTTTTATCACAAATGACAACTTGGTTATGAATCTCGGCCATCGCCTTTGTTAACAAACTTCAACCATGTCCTTTTCTCTGTTTGGGGTTCATGACATTAATATACAAAAGATGTACATAATGTTCATAGATCGTTGCGGTTAAGTAATGGAAATTTCACTACTGTTTTATAACATCCTTTACATTTTTTAAATTTAGAACTGAGCAATTAATTTAGATTTTTGAAACGTCTTGCATCAAACAGGGTTACTTATGACATGAAGACCAATTGAAAGACAGGCCACCCAAGCGAATTGATTGATTGTTAGTGATTCTGAGCGCGTCAACTACTATGGTCATTCGTACCGTAAGTAGTGTTTTTGCCTTGCTTTCCACGACGCAACCCCGGGTTCGATTCCCTGCTGGTCCAAAATAACTGTGCGCTTTCCTTACAAATGTCCCAGTATCTACTGCTGTGAGACGATGAGAAAGCCCACCCTAGGGTTATGAAGACGAGATTATATGGCGAAGGGATGTCTTTGTGCTAACCACACGAACCCCTTATGCCATGGCCGAGAGGCTGGGTCACCGTTGGTGTCCAAGGCCCGTAGCGGGCTGTCGAGCCATAGGACAGGACAGGTATCAAATAATTTGCTAAAGTACTTCCTATCCAAGACATTCTAATTCTTCCAGAAATCTCTGACTTCACGTGAGTAAGACCATATTTTCTGAGAGCACTTTCTAACATCAACCACTCACTTCCCTGGTACGAACGCGATAATCGTCAATGTAAGCTCTCTTTGGCTGCGGCGATCAACTGGCTATAGTTATCATAACTAATGGTAGATAGAAGCACGTGTTGCTGCCTTTCACTATGGTTTGTTTACACTATTTATCGATAATTTACCGCTGACTCCCATTACCCCCGCTTCCTATATTTAAAATCTATACAATTGCAATTTTGTATTTAACAATGTACTCGTATGTTTATATCCTATTACATAATATATTATATTTCTTTTCAATTTTATTTAATACAAATATATAACTTTTCTTTTCAATTTTGTTTAAGCACTGTTTTATAACCAACGAAAATGTTATGTAATGTATTGATGTGTAGTCGCTAATAACCATAGATATTGATGCAACATAAACAAATTTATATAAAAATATGTGACTAGAACACTGCCAAATACGCTAACAATAACTACAGCCACCAACGTATTACGGTCTCTGAGCAACCAGGTAATGATATTCTTTTCACAATCATCACATCCGAAGAGACATGGGTGCACCGCTTTCTCCCGAGACTAAATCCACTATAATGTCATGGATGCATGCCAACTCAAGCACAGTATGCGTATTTATACTGTTGTGCAGCTCCGTATTAAATGCTCTACGATGACGTGTTGATCAGTGAATCGAGCGATCCGCGAGGTGATCAAGGAGTACTACGCCTCTTTACTATTCATAATACCACAGAGTATTAAAATACAACATCGTTCTGGTACTCTAACCAACATGTAATTTTTTATATACTGTATACGTTTAAATTTCCTTACGCATATAACTAAAACAACTTGTGAAGAAGACGTTTTGAACAACTTTTCAGAAAAGAAATGATTTAAACGTAATTAACGTTATTCATTGAAACTGAATAGTGGAATCAGGAAGAACACGTATTTATATACTGTTTATGAAAATATCTAGAAGTGTAAGAAATCTAAGAAGTAAATAAGAGTATCTGGGAGGTAATAACGTTTCTGTTATGAGCTAATAACAAATTTCCCTCTTTCCTTTCTATGTCTGTTGGACGAGTAAAAAACAACATAACTTAGGGTTCTTTCCTTCGTTATTACTGCATTTTAATTGCAGAACAGGGCATTCTTTTGAACACGCGCATGTTATTAATGTGTTAATTGGAAAAATGTAAAAATTCAGTTGGTGTGTATTAAATATGTTCCGATATATGTCAAATGTAAGGTTAAAACGTTACTTTAATGTAGTTTTACGTGTTGTTTAATGAATTGCCCTTGAAATCCTAGAAATATAAAATCACGAGTTCAAGAAATAATACGAATTATCTTTTAAGTTTTTAACCAGCTATTAATAAACGCCATTTCACAAACAATTCCGTATACTTCAGTAGCAGCTATCCGCAATTTTACTTGATCTTCACCATGATCGCTAGCTGTATGCGAGTGCATCCCTAACTAGCCAAAAAACGTGCTTGCACTACTGTATAAATACGTATACTGTGACTCAACCGTCAGGAAACAATTTGAAGAATCTTAGCATGTTTGATTCCCTCATTGTAGGGACCGTCAATGCAATACGTTATTGCCGTACACTAAGTAAACTTAATGTCCGACACTCGACGCAAGAGATCCAGGCTTGTGTGGGGACAATGCAACATTTTACCGTGTAAGGGTTAGTGTAGTATATATACGTCGTCTGTGATGGGACATGATGGAACAACCGACCTGTAGAGTGTATGTAAATGTCTTCTCTACAGAATTACACGTTTTCTTGCGTTTAAATCACTTTCATCTGGACGCCACTTCGGAAGCAACGAAGGCTGTTCAGAACTTCCTCAAATTAATGGGTCTCGGTTTTATCACGGATTGTTTATTGAAATTAATTTCCCGATACTACAAATGCATCGATGTTGATTCTATGTATGTGGAAAAAGAGCCAAAACTTTGTTTGGCATTTTATTGTTTCGCTTTGTAATAACTCTTCTTTGCATAGAAAATGACGAAAGTACTTTGGTATGTCTGATATAGTGTGTTCTGTACGTACTTTTTCTTCCTTGATGTGACCTTCTTAACGCACAACTTGCTTGTTTCTTGGAACGAACAGTTTCTTAGGAAGATGCTCTCCATCAGCAGTCATATTAAGGGTCATTATTTTTTAACCGTCGGTAACAGCTTCCCTCTGCTGCACACATGTGCACTAGTTGGAACTTTCTATGATATTTCAAATGGGGTGTGTTGAGTGTCCCATGGTATGAAGAATTGATGCAAACTTCAGCTAATCCCAATAATCTATCAGTAAGCAATGAGTATAAAATGTTTCCGAGAGTGTAATACATCCTAGGTGCAACTATTTTTATTTCATTAACCACATTTATTTACTTTGTCAATGTGTACATTGTTTGTTTTTACTGAATGTTGCAAACACTATTTGAATTAAAAGAAATTCAGTCGTTTTGGAAAAACTTAATATTTAGAAATATATGACGGAATTATCAATTTAATTCCCCATAAAATGCTAAAAAAATCAATCACGTATGTTGAGAGAGTGCCAGTGGGTTTTATGGGAAAAAAATCAAGAACTTTCATCACAAACTTCAAATGAAGAGGTGTCAAACCTCTATTAATTGACGGTGTCAAACCTCTATGAACTGAAAGTTACGAAAGAAATACAATAAACGTGAAAGTATAATAATTCAATTATTCTTCTGATTAAATACTACTGCAAACACCAAAGATCAAAGTAACAAAATATCCTGTCCGATTTATGACATACTAGTAAAATACACTCAGAGCATCTTTAACAGAATATAGCTGCCTCACCGAATACCCAAATTAAACGTTATCATACTAACAATTTAATAACATATGCTATTTGCATTTATTAAACGTCAATTATCTTGTTTTCTGGCACACATATGGTTCAATAATTCTTTATATGCTATCCCTTCTATAATAACCGCTGAAGATCAGTAGAAAATGAAATCCAGGGGACCAATATAATAGTAAAGATAAATACGATGAGATCTCAGGAATCTTCGGAACAGCATTTTAATCAATGATGGAGATAACAAGAGAAACAAAAGAAAATATTCTGGATTGTCAATATATTACACGAAACTCTTCTCAGCACTGAAACGTATAGAAATGAGCATGAGAGAATTCTTTGCACAACATTTAGCAATCATTTTTTTAAAATAAAATATGTATTATTAAATGGCAAATAGAAAATCCAACAAAACCATATACACTCGTGTTTATACAATGGCATTTTGTATTTGGTTGGTACGATGGAAAATAATGATAACAGAACTTTTGACTAAATGTCTGCATATTGTAAAGCAATTATGTTACTGTTGTTAGGAACATAGTTCTGAAAAGATTTTCTTTTCAGATTTGTAATTCGGAGCCACCCATGATTTATGGCACTTAAGGTTATAATATTTACGATATGAGTGGTAAAAGTGGTCTTTTATTTTGCGAGCAGGAAAGGTTGCGACGAGAGGCCAATAGGCCGAATGACGCAATTCTAAGAGTAAAATAAAATCACTTTTATCACGTGTGCCATACACTATTTTTAGGCAGCCTTTCAGACTTTCATTTAATTGTAATTGAATTAAACAAATCCCTTAATAATACACTAAGATTGGTAGTAGTTGATGCGGTCAGACGAAAGTACTTTATTTTCTTTGTTGTATTCACAAATTTATTACAACACTTAAACATCGTCTCACTTTTAACACTAATGTTAAAAATTTAACTCTTAACAAGCTACACATGCAATGAAAGAGGCGATTTTAAGCCTGTTATACACGGTCATTTTTTCATCATTTTTCTGTACAGAAACTGGATGAAAAAAGGACATTCGGTTCTATACGTACTGAAACTGGATGAACGTGATTCCAGCGTTTTACACGGTCATTTCTGGTCTGTGCGTAATCGTGATAAAAATACTTCCTGCAAACGCTGCAAAAAGCACTGGAAGTTTAACAGTTGGACATCGCATTTACGGAAACAAATTAAATTAGCGGGAAGAATGATCAGATAGTTACGAATTCGCAGAGTAAGGAGTAGAAAAACGTGTGAGGTATTGTGGTTTTATTTGCGAGAGGGTTCACTGAACCACAAATCGCTTCGCAAAGACTCAATATCACAAACAACACGCGCCCACGCAACGCACCAGATATATATACTCCTTGCCGGAGAACCCACGCAATCGAAGAAAGTTCCATAAAGTGACACTAGGGGCGCCGTAGTCAAACTGGATGAAATCTGTACGAAAAAATGAAGCATGCATCATTTTTTCGTACAAATTACATCGTCTGCTCAGTAACTTGTCTGTACCGACGGGAAAAGATGAAAAAATGACCGTGTAAAAACAGGCTTTAGACGTGACTGTCTAAAAAAGGATATTTTTTTCAATTAATTTCAGAAAAATAAATTTATAAAATATAAATGTGATATTTTAATAATCTTGTTATATTATAAGAATTATTTAAGGCAATCTGTCATCATCAGAAATTGTTTTGAAGTATTATTTTCAATAATAACCATGTTATAATTACTGAAATGAAAAATACATTTTTATTTCCGTTAATAATATAAAAGTATGATTTTATGAAACTGACAAATAATTTCATTTAGATTTTATATGCATTTTCAAAAAAACCAGCTCATCTCTTATCTTTTCATATTGCATATCTCATTTTACAACACCCATATTGTCATACTGATATCTCGCCTGTATTGATATCAAGACAGGGTGGACACATTGATATCAATTTTTTTGTCGTGCTCGTCATGTGACACTAATGGCAGATACATAAATGGCTTAGTGTGATTGCGATAACAGGTAGTTTTAATTCTTCTAAACAATGAAAATACTACAAATCATAATACTCGTTGACACACATTTTTCTGATAAAATAAATTCTTAATCACTGTTTTATTTCTTAAGATTTTAAAAGAAACGTTAGATGAACTAATTTTAAAACTAAAGACACAAGTTCTTCAAATTTGTTTGGGTTATCTGATCCGATATCTACCAAAATCACAAATCAGTACAATAGAAAATCAGTAAAATATAGTACCCCTTTAATTACATGGACTTCTTAGAATGTTTTACTTGCCTTGGTGCTCAAAAATGATATCAGCATTTGTTTTAATGACCTCATTTTCGATGAGGAGAAAGAGGTGGCTGATTGCTCAGTAATATGGTCACCTACTCTACAAGTGTTGTTGCACCCTGGAAGAAATGTCGTGTTCTCCTTCATATCAGGATAGTGATAACGAAAAAGTTTGTGTCGATTTGCAAAACACTGAAACAACCTACATTACAACCATCATTGAGTATCAATGAAAAAGTGTTCGATAAAATTCATTCCAAGTTCAGTTCAGTATTATATAATAGCCTTGGTAAATCTGACAAGCAAAAATATATCTTTGCTCCTATATATTTCTCTTGACCCACATACATTAAAAATTGGCGTTAAACACATCTAGCAGAAATTAAGCATTTTCTTGTTTGAAATTATAGAAAATAACGGTGTTTAATATCTTCTCTTTTTTCTCAGTTACCTTATAAACGAAAACAAGCAATAAAAATACCGATCTATTTTTTGTTCAGTACACACACATTGACGCTGGGCACTTAATATACATAATATTGGTATTTTGGAAAATGTTTCCATCCTCGCCTGGGGCGGAGGAGGGATTGCGGCGGCGCATGCGAGCCTGGGGCTATCGATTGAGACGGTGGCAATGGTCGTGGCGGCGCGGTAGAGGAGGCAAATGTCTACTCGGTGTCGCTGACCCCGTCAGACGGTGGCGGAAGTTCCTGGCCTACGGAGAAGGCAACTTGGGCGGATTTGACACACCAGACACGTGGCTAGTCGGACTTCTTTAGGATTGATTGAATAATTGATTAATTAGTTTTCAGGCGCGTCAACAGCATATATCATTTTCCCGTAAGAGTAATGCATATTTTATCGTTGTCGGTCGTGGCGGTGATGGAGAGATCCGGTGCCAACCTACACTGATCTAATCATCCGTTACGCGTGGTAGTGTAGTGCCTGCAAGTGTTCGTGTCTAAGAAAGGGGCGAGGATAGGACACATGGCATGGAGAAACGCAAAATTAGGCCGCAGCCGGCCACTAGACATGCAGACTGCTCCAAACCGCGGCTAAAATCCAGCCGCACCGTCAGGACTCTTCTCCAATCTTCATGTCTTCAATCTGCATGTTGGGGTGTACAAAAGGATTTTGTAGATAGCCCGTTGTAGAAGGTCATGTAGAGTATGCTAAAAGTTCAATTTTTGGCACTAGTGCTAAAAGAGAGAAGATGCACAAATGTTCAAATACAACTGAAAATTCAACAAAGATAACAAAATATTTTTTACTGATCGTATCAGCTACTACATACGGATTTGTGTGATCGACTTGAACCAAAATGAATGCCAGTAAGGCTATCTAAAAAATGGTGTACGGACGTGGATGACACGCCGGCCTCTCGGCCGAGGCCTGTCGCCCTCGTGGCGGAACATTTTCTACTTGCAAAATAAAATACCACTTTTACTACTTGTATCATAACTAACTATTTTATTCCTGCATGCTAATAAACATTCTAAACATTTTTAGAACATATTTTTGAAATTCTGTTTGCGGCTCATGTGAATTCTCTAATCATCAATGTCACTGGTTTAAAACCTTAAATTATTTTGGTATTTCGGTGCTTTTGCTTTACCCCTTTGTTGTGTATTTGTATGGATTAGAAACTAAATATGGTGGTGCGGACAAGCAAGACTAGAATATACTGGTCTCGAATATGAAGGTAATGAAGAGGAGCTCAAAAAAGTTATTACCCGACATGCCTCAACTGTGAACAATACACAAAAAATGGGGGTTTATTTTACATTTACGTCTGGGATGCAATACTAGGGACCATCCCGGCATACGCTTTAAGCGATTGAGTAAACTCAGAAAACACCTCAATCAGGACGGCGGCTTAAGGCCGTAATATTGAGAGGAAGAAATATCAGGGCTGAGAGTGAAAAACAAAAGAAAGGGGAAGAGAAGAAAATGGAGGTGGACAAGAGGAGATAATAAAGAAATAATGGAAAGGATACGGGAGGATCAGAAGGGAAATATAGTACATATAATTTTACAATTGCATAATAACATAATAACTTGATGACATATACAATACATAATATCAATCAAAAACATGGAAAATTACCACATTAATCATTAGGTAAAGGCAAATACAAAAGGATATCTTACAGTATAAAATACAGAAAGTGTCAATAAAATAGTAGTGTGACTACTGATTTTCTTTGTAACATGTTTATTTATTTATTTATTTATTTATTTATTTATTTTACGTCAAAAAAACAGTTAAAAACTGCGTATGACGTGCTATGGGGAAAGTGAATTGTGTGCACATTTTCAAAATTCTGTGACAATCTGTAACAATTCTGTAACAATAATAGTAATAAAATATATAAATAATAATAAAAGTGACAAATATAATGTCACTTTTATTATGTAAGAAAGCTTTAGTTTTACTTAATATTTTCTTATTTTACATTTATAAATTATTACATTATAGTAACAAAGTTGTATTTTAGATATAGCTATGTAATTTCTCTAATTTTAAACATTGTATCAGCCGTAATAGGATTAGCTTTTACTGTATCCTGAAGTAGGAAAGGAGGAAGATGGCCAGGAGGAAAGGAGTGGGAAGAAATACTTAGAAAATATGACTTAAAAAAAACAACAAACGATCTAACATGGAGGATGAAATGTAATAAAGGGATGATGGTCAATGTTTCAGAAAATAATTAAGATAAAATTGCGGATAGAACAGAGAGCGTGAGTAAACTACATTTCATTGTTTTTCATCAAGACACCAAGTTGAGTTTTGAATTTTCTAAAGTTTCTAATTCTCTTAAGATGTGTAGGTAGTGAGTTCCAGTTTCGAACTACTGTGGCAGTGTAAGGTTTACTGTATGACACAGTGTTGTGTAGAGGTATGCACAGCAATAATCCGAACGCGATCGCTCTAGTGTTAGCATTTTGAAGTTCTTAGACATGTGTGTTTGAAGGCCGTTGTACAAGATTTTATGGAGAAGCAAGAGGCTATGCAATATTCTTCTTTTTTCAATAGAGCTAATTTTTGTCTGTCTGTAGTACGCAGATACGTGATCGTACTTACGAAGATGGAATATGAAATGAATGCATGCGTTTTGTGCTGTTTGCAACTTCCATTGTTGCTTGGTTTTGAAGTCAGTGAGCAAGAAATCACAGTAATCGAAATGGGACATAATTAGTGAATTCATCAGGTTCATACGTGTGTTTATAGGAAGTAGTTCTCGTACGCGTTTTAGGGAGTGGAGGTCTTTGAAGACTTTTTGACAAATCTTACTTACATGCGTCGTCCATCTGAGAGTGCTGTCTATATGGATTCCTAGGTTCTTTACGTCGTTACACCAGGGTAGAGGGGAGCCATTTATACTATTGGACGGAAGGGTTTTCTCTAATTTGTTGATGGCGTTGCGGGAGACTATCAGTAAGCTTTGGGACTTATTTGGGTTTAATAAAAGTCCTAAGGCTGTGGTTCATTTATTGAGAGTATTTAGGTCCTCATTTATTTTCTGAACTAAAGAGTTAATCTCCGACGGATGTCCGCTGACATATAGTTGAAGGTCATCTGCGTACATTTTATAACGACAGTATTTAAGACATTGTCCTACGTCGTTTACGTAAATTATGAATGCCAAGGGTCCTAGAACTGTTCCCTATGCAATACCCCGGGTGGTTCTAATGGCACTGGATCGGTTTTCACCTGATACTACGACTTGTTGACGATCTGAAAGATATTGTGAGAACCAGCGTATTGTGGGTTTAGCGAAGCCCAATGGTTTCATTTTCTCTAGCAGGATATCATGATCGACCGAGTCAAATGCTTTACTGAAATCTAAGAGAATAAGTATTGTTAATTTACCGTTGTAAATGGCAATTCTGGCCTCTTCAATTATGCTTAAAAGCACAGTTCCTGTTCTTCTGTCTGATCGGAAACCATGTTGATGTTCACTTCACTGATTCACTGATTTTTGCTGTTTAAATAGTTCGTAATTTGAGGTCGTGCAATTTTTTCTAATACTTTAGAAATTGTAGGTAGAATACTAATAGGTCTGTACTCAGGAGCATTTATTGATTTAGGAAGAGGATGGACAAGTGCAGTCTTCCAAGAGGTCGGATAAAATCCACTTATGACAGAAAAATTTATTATATCTGTTACAGTGGGATACATTATTTCGGCACAAAGTTTCAGTAATTTGGCATTAATATTGTCTACTCGGGCTTGATTTTAGACTCTGAATAGTTTTAAGGGCGTCGATATGACTTGTACACGCGAAGAAAACTTCTTCTGGAGTATTTCTAGAATGGAACTGTAAGTTTGATAGTGTCATGTTTTTTAATGAACTTTCGAAATGGGAAGCCATATCAGCGAAACGTTGGTTTAGGGAGTCTAGAGGTACATCAATTTGAAGCGGTAGTAATATTTACATTTCGCGTTTCTCAATCTTTGAGTAACAACATTTCTTAATTTTTTGTATTTAATTCTGTCGTTTTCACAATTTGAATTTCGAAAACTTTTGAAGGCAGCGTCCCTTTGTTTCATTAAGCAACGTATTTCATCTGTTTACCAAGGTGTCGGCGGACGTGTTTGCACGAGCTTTCCTTACGGGTATGTGTCGATTAATCAGTTCCGTTAATTGATGAGTAAAAGTATTTAGTTTTCTATCTAACGAACTTTCTTGAGAGACCAGATGCCAGGGCATAGACATACCGTCGGAGAGAAATAATTCAAGATTGAATCTTTTGAAATCGCGGTATTTGAAAACTGTTGGCCTAAATCTAGGGCATTTCATATTGTATGAGAGGTATATGAGATTGTGTTTAGATATTCCAGGAATTGGTGATTGGTCATGAAATTTCACTTTGTCATGATTCGATACAACGATATGATCTATCCAAGTATCTGTACTGATTGTATGGTGAGTTGCATTTAGTGGTAAGATAGAACGATTTATTTCGCCAAAAATACGTTTGAATTTGTCGGCATGCGACATAGATTTCAGAAGATTACAATTGAAATCGTCCATCAGTATTTCGTTATCGTATTTACTTGAGCAAAGCGCAATTTCTTTGTCGCTAGCTTCGATATTCCCTGTTTTCGGAGGACAGTACACGACGCCTGAGGCACATTTTTTGTTAAATATTGAAATTTCAATAAAGAGTTATTCGTTTTTCTGATTAACGTTATCTGCTGATGAAGTTATATATTTATAAGTGAGATCATCGCGAAGGTAAATACCGACACCACCTCCCTGAGACGCGATATGTGGGTTCCAGTCACTTCTAAGAAAACGGTATCCGGGGATTGTGACAAGTGTTGTAGCACGTGACATCTTTAGCCACGTTTCGCTAATAAGGAGAGCATGAAAACGGTGGGTTAAATTAATTCATGCACTTCATCAAGATGACAATATAGCGATTGAGCATTTACGTGACCTACAAATAAAGTTCGCGATGAAGATTTTGATTGGAGGCGTAAGTATTATGAGTAAGTGTTGTTGGTTAATTGCTTTGTCCATGAAATGAGGAAAGCTGTAGGGGCGGATTCATGCCGGTGGCCATGCTTTCAGAAAGGTTGTAGAGAAAAAATTGAAGAAGAAAAGATGCTTAGAGGGGTGGGGAGGAAAGAGAGGATTTTTGGAAATTCCAAGTTAAGGAAGTGTTAAGCTGTGGGGTAGAGGTGGAGAGCGCTCTTACTTAGGCGGAAATGGCCTGCAAGTCGGCAATTGTCTGCGCGCGGGCTTTCCTGCTACCTGTTTTAATGACTATTGCGCCATCTTCCGTCCAGATGTTCCACAGGCCAAATTTATCTATGGCCGCTCTCAGAACCTCCAGACGGGATCTTGTGAGATCTTCTCGTATTGTGACACCGGTGTTTTTCAATTGTATTTTCTCCCGAAAGACTTCACGACGCTTCCTGTAACTTACAAATTTTACAATGAGAGGTCGTGTTTTTCCTGGGAACATGTGTCTTACTCTATGACATCTATCAATGTCGTTCAGGCTCAAATCGACACTTATCTATTTTGCTACATCAAGCGCAAGTTGATCTAGATTTTCATTATCTTTTTCCTTGACTTCGAAGATCCGCAAGGAATTCCGCCGCGTATACATCTCAAGTTGATCTGTTCTCGCGTCGAGCTCTGCTTTCAGATTTTTAATTTCTCTGTCTCGGACTTCAATTTCCCTCCGCAAATTATTTATTAAATCGGTGTTAAAATTCTTGCTCTCCTCTAACTGCTTGGCGACCATTCCAGTGAGGACCGCCGCCAAGGAGTTGAGGAAGGCAGGGAATTTAACAACTTCCTGAACAATTGAATTGATTTCTACTTGCAGATTGTTTCGGTTCCTCTTAGTAGTTTCTCTGGTATTCGATGCCATGCTAATAAGTGAAGAATAAAGAGAGAAAAAAACTACCCAAATTAAATTAAATGAGTATAAGTAGAGTTTAGAAGGTGAGATTCACAAAATATTAGAGGAAAATTCTAAGGCACGTTAAAGGAAATAAATTTGAAAGAATTACTAAATTTATTAAACTAAGGAATAGTTTTTAAAGTTTTACGTGCAGCGAGGATCAGTTTCAGACGGAGTTGCTATATGAAATAGAGAGAAAAGAGAGTATAGTGGAAAGAAAACTAGGGATTTGAAAGTACAAGTTACTATTAAGAGAACGATCGAAAAGAAAATACGTGGAAAGCGATAGTATAAAATACAATACTTATCTTTAAGATTTTACGTTGCGACGACTGGGCCCGTGCTGCAAACTGTGCCGTTGACCACCTGCGGAATACTAAATGCGCCTAAGCTCGGAGCGCTCCGGAACGATGTTCACTGGACGAGGGACATCCACAGACTGGACCCTTCAATGCCAACATAAAAAAAATTCAATTGACACAAAAATTGAAAGAAAAAACCATTCACCCTGAAAAACTTACAAAAATTTCATACATACCGAATGCGCATTCTGAACTATTGCCTTATCGACTCTTAATCTATACAAGTTTAACATTACTTGGTCTTCTATATGAATGCGTCTTTGTAGTAACCAAAACAATTTAGTCATTGCACTTCCCAGTTTGTTGGTTCGGCACCGCGGTATGTGGCGCAAGTCACGTTCATCTCCAGCTGCCAACTCGCGCCCCATCAGTGCACAATCACCGCTTTGCTCCGGCCACCGTCATCTCCATGGACATCACCATCGCGCGAAACTTTCTTCATCACCTGCGGAATTTGCCTTAGCACAAGCAAGTTTATGACTGTTTTGACTTATCCCGCGTTACAATTCCAGCCGAATATCCAAAATCAGTACGCGCCGATACACCATGTTATTTTCGTAGAAAACTTTACTTGCATTCCCCCTTTTAATGTGAAGCCAGAATAGCGTTGGCATTCGTGCTATTAAACACAACACGCAAAATGTCCGACAAATATTGTTTTCATTGCGATAATAACAAAACTCTCTTATATCGCCACTGTTTATCAATTTACGTGCGCGAGTTTTTTTTACACAGTTCACACGCCGTCAAATAAATAAAATGATTTTAAGTTATAAACTCGTAACAATAATTAAAAATTCTTGCAACCTCTAACACGGATCTCGCGTTCACGCTCGGAGCAAAAACTTCATTTCCCACTCTGACTGACTGGCATTGTTGTCCTCCAGCTTATATGGTTTCGCGGGGAACAAAAGCGGATCACCCACTTATTGCGCCAAACAGCATAACTAAAAATATTTATTCTTCTCACTTATCAGCATTTTCCTGACCTGTGGTTGCTTCTACATCGGGTTCAAAATTCCTACGATATTTAATGTATCGTCTGATTCGCCTCTCAATGCCTTATTTAATTGAATATTGCAAATCACAGCTTGCTATCTTCTCATGTCGTTACAACAATGTCTGTTTCGTATATTTTTCTAAATGAAAATATAGCACTTGATTTTTATCTCACCTCCTAGGCGCCCTCCAAAATGCACTATGTGACTACTTTTCAAAAATTTCGATAATTTTTATTCTTTTATTCTGCCAAATTCTAACCCGTTCCCTTCAGGCATTCTCTTAATATTTACGAAATACACTATTTGTAATTTCTTTCTTCACGGCAACAATGGCGCCTACATATTCTTTTTCATTCCGCCGAAATGCACGATTACTAAAATTCTCGAAATTGATTCTCGATTTTGATGATTGTTGTTTCAAACGATTTCAAAAATTGTACTCCATCAAATGTTTGTGTCACGTTTCCCTTTCTTCCGCGCATTCATTTAATTTTTAAAAAATGTTCGTGCGCGGCGCTGCTGTCATTTGTCTCTTCGAATATAATTTATATCATTCTATTGGTATTTTTTCTATTTTTTTTTTTTTTTTTCATTTAAAGGAAATGATAATTGACTTGGATGATCGTAAATCGTTACAATAGGTGCGAGAACATCTAACGGCGTTACTCAAGAAAGGAACATTACATTGTACACATTTAACTATATTATTTCTTGCGTGATCTAATGTGCCTCATCTGTAAGCAATGGGCTTATTCTACATTTACTCCTTGAACTGCAATAAGAGATCATCCCGGAATACACCTTAAGCGATTGAGTAAATCCAGGTGAACCTCAATGAGGATGGGGGATTAATGCCGAGATTACATACTTTCCCAAAAACGTAAGAAAACTGTGTCTTTGTATGTGTGTACGCAAGTTCGGATGTTTCTAATAACATGAGCTACGGGTTCCTGCCATAAAAGTTAATATAACGTCCAAAAGAGTTTCATTCTGTAAATTATCCCTCAAGAAACACCTATATCCATTCTGAGACAGGATAACCAGATTGAGAAGTCCAAGTTGCTTCGTTTCCAAGTTATGTTCGATAATGATGTGAAATTGGAAGTACGGATGTGTGTAATGTCGTAATGTGTGTTGCGGGTTGCACTGGCCTCCTCGTTCCCTTTATCAAAATATAATAATAATAATAATAATAATAATAATAATAATAATAATAATAATAATAATAATAATAATAATAATAATATTTGTTCCCATCTAGTTTTACAGAGATAACATTGTAGTTCCTTGAAATTACTATCCATCCATAACCAGTTGTGATGATTAGCAATACTGGGTTTATAATTTATTATTTGTCTACTTCTACGAAGTATTTTTTTGTGTGCGGCATGTTTTTTAAAATAATATTTTTTTAAAATTTACAATCCAAGTTTTTGTGAACATACAAAAATAAAAAAACCTAGCCTTAAATCGCAAAATAAGTGAAAATATACATAAATGCAATAGGTATATTTCCATAGACAAATATGTAACTCCATAAACAAATCATGCATAATTTACACAACAAACAGTTTTAATGCAATATTTCAGTTAACTTGTTTATATCATTATCATAAGGTTTTAAAATCCAAATCTTTATCTTGGGTTTGAAAATATTCAAGGACGTACTATTTTTAAATGTTATCGGTAGCTGATTATATATTTGAGGTCCAATGAAGACCAAGGATCTTGATATTAGAGATTTATGAATTTTGTTTTCTTTTTAATTTGCTTCGAGCTTTGCTATGTGTACTGTAATTTGAAATATTCTATCTGTTAAATTATTACCGCTTTTAACATAGAATATGTGTAGTATTTTATATACAAAGAAATGTTGTAATGGTAAAATGCTTAATTGTTTATAAAGAGAAAGTGAAGAATCAGACGTATTTTTATAGATAATACGGATAAATTTGTTTTGAGTTATTCTTAGTTTCTTGATATACGTCTTACGAGAAGTTGTGAACGATTGTTTGATTATTTGTTTCCGGGTGAGTCATCTTCTATAGACATTAATGATAGTACGTTTTCATGACGGAAGGTGTACTTCCCGCGTTGGATGGTGAGATCCGACGCCCAAATTAAGGTCAGTTCGCTGGATTTCTCCAATCAGGTATCTCTCTCAAGCGGGGCACCGTCTCAGCTGAAATCATCTCTATGCTCCCGACTGGTCTCCTGACATCGGGAGTAGTGTAGTATATGTAAGTAAGGGCGTGCAAGGGATGAGGATAGGACAAGAAACGGGAAGGAAAGATCGCGTGCAGTCTGTGACCCATATTATTAGGGTATTGCTCCGGCATTCGCTTGGTGGTGCTCGGATAAATCAGTGAAAAAGTAAACGGGCGCTACAATTCTCCTCTTGGCAGAAGCCGAATTTGATCTAGCTATAAAACAATGCTGAAAATCTGCCACCTTTGGGACCGGAACTCTAAAATCCTCCCCCTTCTGTCGAAGACACTCCAGTGACATTAGTTCACACGCCTCAGCTGGTGGTTTTGATTTCGTCTTAAATCTCTTTGGTGCAGAGCTGTGGGGAGATTCCGTCTCCAGAATAATTCTGAAGAATAAGTTAATTATTAACATATTCACGAAATTTTCGATCGATGCTCTCTCAAACATAATACAATACCATAATTTTTTTCTTTTAGTTTTAAATAAACTTTTAATAATATATAATATAAGAAATAGCCCCCAGAGCAAACATTACACTAGTGAAGCCAACAAGGGAGGGAAGTTCACATTTGCGCATTCGGAAAAGTCGTCATCCCTCAGGTTCTTGTTTCAATGAATCGCCATTGAGGCTAAGCATCATCGGAGACTGGCTATATTTGTTTATTTAACAAGTTTATGTTAAAAATCCTGGATCTATTGTTGGTGCATCTTCTTCATTTCATACACTATTGTTCAGGACCACATATTTTTTAAAAAGCGTTTTGTAGTGAAACTACATTTCTCACGGTAGAGGAAGGTGACACCTTGAGTTATTCAAGCGTAACTGAAGAGCAGAGCTTATAATCTGGTAAAAGTATGCGACGGAGATGGAAGGTGATCCGTATATTTTGAATTTGTATTTACAACGATTACTGCAAGTCGATAAGTCTCAGAGGAGGCGAGAAATTATCAAGTATTTTTTTTATTAATTTCCTTTATGGCATCGTGCACAGGTGCCTTACAGCACCATCTAATAGATTTTTTCTGCTACAGATAATGAATATTGCCGGAAACATTAACTGAGACTTCAAGAAGGAGACGCGACAGGAATCGTGCAATTTCTCACGTTAAAAATAACACTTTACCGTGCAAATTTCCTATTCATGAATCTTTGAAGTTTCATTTCTAACGTGCGTGGCGACCATATAGCCCCTTTTTCATATTCTTATATCATATAAAAGTCTTGAAATTATTCTTAACCTTTCAGTTCGTGCCAATGACCAATCTTTTTGGTGTAAGCTAGCTATTGACAACATATAATCTACCTGTGGTACGAAGTGTACCTTTTGTGAGCACTGGCCGGTTTCTTTCATTTCAGTTCAAACTCAACTATGATTACATGCTATAAAAACTGTTCGCGATATTTTGCCAGACTGCATCTGAATGAATTATCTAAAGGCGAGTATATATAGTTATGAATAAATGTAATGGTTTGGTTTGGTTTGGTTTTTCGTGTTTCCGGGCGCGTCAACGGCTTCGGTCATTAGTCCCGTAAGTGTGGTGCATGTTTTGTCTCGGGAGACGGCGGTGATCTTCCCCCGCTGAATGGCGAGATCCGGCGCCGACCTACCGTCGGCTAGTGGGGTTCCCCCCTAACCAGGACTCTCCCACCAGCAGGGCACCGCCCCAGCCGGGACAAGCTCCAAGCTCCCGACCGGTCTCCCGGAATATGTGGTAGTGTAATGCATGTTAGTGTAAGTGTGTGTGTAAGGGGAGAGGATAGGACAAGGAAGAGGAAGGAAAGATCGCGCGCGGTCCGTGGCCCGTTTGTTAGGGTACTGCTCCGGCATTCGCCTGGTGTTGATCGGAGAAACTACGGGAAACTACCGATCAGAGCAGCCGGCCGCTAGAATTCTCCTCCAGGCAGCGACTAAATTCGACCTAGCTGTAAAGCTAGTGTCGAAAATCCTGCCGCCGTCAGGATTCGAACCTAGGACCTCCCGGTCAGAGGCGCTGCAATTACATCAGTTGATGCACTGAGCTACCGCTCCCGGTTTGAAAATTTGAATTAACCCTACTGATTAATTAGTTTTCAACAATGTATTTGAGCGACATTTAAAACCACTTTCTGGCCATTTGCAAGCCTTTCCGCTAAGAATTCCAACAAACGCATTGGTCTGGGGCCTCTGCTTCTGTGTGATGCGCCGCCACCGGAACTGCACTCCGCGCGGCATCCCGCAAATGTGCTAACCCGTTCCTCCGACCATGGGCGCGCGACCTTCCGAAGTTTAGGTATTCCATAGTTTTTTAAGTGGAGTTATCACTATAACGATTTTGCTATTAAAATGTTCCATAAATTGTGTTCCATAAATACTGAATCCAGAGAACAATTGAAGATAATTAATTATATAAAATACAACATTTTTGTATTATTTCTTATTGTCGGACTAGAGGTGTTGCATGAAATTTCAATTTTACACTCCAATATTTTAAGAATAATCATCCAATTTATTGAAAAAATATAAAAACAGAGGAAGCGAAGAAAGGAAAATAAGCCCACTGAATGTATATTTAAATTTTCCATCAAATGTTTCTACAATGTTTTTATTTTCTCGTATACATACGGAAAATCAATTTCGAGATTTCAACGGAAATACACGTTTAGGAGTCCCCTGATACCGAAACAGTGTTTTTTCAAAACGTCCGTCCGTTTTCTTTAAATATTCGCATAAATTCAAAATAAAATATTGAAATTATTATTTCATTACTTTATTTTACAATGAAACATCATTGTGTACTACTCATTGCACTACATTGTGCACTACTCCTTTAGTTTTTGTATGAAAAATAATCTTGCAATATTACGGCTTCCTAGGTATCTTAAATTGTCATTGTATATATTTCATATTTTCCAACATATCGCGCAGTAATAAATCATTTACGTTATCATTGTTATATGATGAAAAACATTTGTTATTTGCGTTTGTTATGTATCTTCCAGAATGCTCATATACAAGTATTTCCACCTCTCATATTGATAACAAGCAAGTATCATAACATGGAAATATTATATTGCTGACGATACAGTTGTTTGGTAGCATATTTAGCTCCCAGGCCAAATATGCACTTATGAAGTTCCCTCAGTAATTGTTTTCAGTGTGTTATTATTTAACATTGTCATGAACTCACTATTAATATGAAAATTAATATGAAACGTTTACTGATAATTTTATTACACTCCACCAAAAAAACAATAAAAACTGTGTGAGGTTTCGGAAAGGAAATGTTAATTTAGAAAAACGTTAGAATGTACAGTTTGTCCTCACGAGTGACATTTTGCAGTTTTCATGATTTGCTCCCTATCGACATGGACAAATAAGAACAGTAAATTAATTGGAAATATCTTGACTCTAGGTCTGTTAATTTCCTTAACCCATTAACTATCAAATTAATTTTGTGCGGAAGTGCTCCCTCATTGTCGTCGCGTTCGTGCCAAATCGTGGTTATATGAGAATTTTTCTGTAAGAAAAAGAAGAAGCAAAACAGTTAGACCTTAGTATGTCCCGTCGTATTCAGCGCGGACCAACCACCGTTTGCTTTACACCGGCATTTCCTTCCGACTTTACCACAGACATATTGTAGCTAAGCACGGCTTTAGATGCGGATGCGAACCGACCCAAGTTATATGTACACCCTCGGCTAAATTAATATTAAAAATGTTAATTTAAATGTAAATTAACATATAAATGTTAATTTAGAAAAACGTTAATATGTACGGTTTGTCCTCACGAGTGACATTTTTCAATTTTAATGATTTGGTCCCTATCGACACGGAGAAATAAAAGCTGTAAATTAATTGGCAATATCTTTACTCTAGGTCTGTAAATTTCCTTAATATATTTGGAAATCCCATTAGACTTGAACTTTACTACTTAGCAATTTATTTTTCGACAGTTCTTAGATACTCCAAAGACGTTATTATACAACTTACGCGAACAATATTTCTTAAGGCTAAATGCACCGAAAAATACTTATAGGAAAAATCAATAGATCGCAGCACTATCATACGGAATTTACTAGATCGATAACGTCTGAACAAATTGTCCGATTTTCAATCTGTAAACTGCATTGAACTCCTTTTTAAAATAGAATTCACGCTACGATGACGTTTTTTCAAAAAACATTTCCAAAAAATTTTTGAAAACGTTTTCTCATAGTTCCGGGAAGAAATTAAAAAATGTGGGCTTATAGCGCGATGGCGACGTGCTTCCTGAATCCAACGCCGTGTCAATCATGCTAATCGGATGAATAGGAGCGGCGTAAAGTGTAATTTCGGAAGACATACCTGACGCCCCCCTCCCCCTTTTTCCCTGCGTCACCCGACCCGCCTCGACGCGGACGAACGACCAAACCCGGCCGCCTGCGGCACGGGAGGCCGAACTTTCAGACAGGCAAGCTGGGCAGTCAGTCCCTTTCAGTCTCAATATATTTTTCTTCACGTGTCAAACTAGTGATGCTGTAACACAGCCAAACGGTCTCATATCATCTGTAATAGTCGTATAAAACTATATATCTTGTTCACATATTTCCGTCTTCCTTCGAATACCATCAAACAATTATTTGAGGCGGTACTCAAAATATCGATTCCGATTTGGAAACTGATTTCAAAAAGGATGTGGTGTAAATCATTGTATTGTGACACATATATATGTATTTTTTAATGCATTAAATTGTCACGAAGCAATATAACTTTAACCCTTAGACAGAAACACCACACTAGAAGAGGAATATCCGTCTATGAGGGGGATAAATTATGTTTTGTTATACAGTTATTAATTTGGCAACTTTTACATTTCTACATTAAGATACCATTTTTCTAAACATCGTACACGCTTATCAGTAACATTTAATCGGGTTGCAATTCAATTTATAAGATTTATATACTACTAGTAAAACGTAGCATACCAGTCACTGATAAACCTCATATTAGGGAATCAGAATGCAAATGTATTAAATCGGCGATCCTTATCTAGGTGTCGAGAATAGGGATGCAACATTGATGTTGATATTTTCAAAACATTGATTTTGTATAGACACACGAACATATTTCGTAAAAAAATGAAACATTTATGAAACCTGATGTTTATTATCGATGTGCTTGATGAGTTGTTGTGAATGAAAAGAACCGATAATCACAATTTTATAAAAAAGTCAAAATATGAAATAATATTGCATTATTCCACTGTCAATACATGTGTTCGAATAAAGCGAACGGTGATTGTAACATCCTCATCCAGTAGACTATCTTCAGCCCAAGAAATGACCCCATTTTTCTGGCATTTCCTACGTATGTCCTACCGTACGCAGAGAGGCGGCCAACGCAAGCACTCTAGGTGTAAGGTCTCTCGCCCACCTTCCTGTACCCATTTGAGGAAGTTGTGACTCACTCCATAAGACCCTCGGCGATAGTTTTCAGGTTTAGTTTCGCTGTTATTCTTTTTACTTTGTTTTGCCGTTTTGTCTAAATCCTAATTATAAATTAACAATCACGGCCACTGTCAAAACAAAATCATCCGCACGAACTTGGTCGATGTTTCTAAACCAGGTTTTTGAAAGATGTTTTAATTTTGAACATTGATATTTGCATTCGTATTACTTGAGCATCATTCCTTCGCTTTTCTTGCTATCCGAAACTGGGAGGGGACGCGCCGATAATTCAGCGAGTTCTTCCCTAATAATGGCAGAATGTATGCATGAAAGACTGAGGTATCAAACACACTGTTCAGCGCTATGATGTCTATTTGTCGGCTCCAGTCTTGGTCAAGCAGCGGCTGTGAGCATCTCTCCTTTATCTGCAGGTCCCAATTCTTCGCGGGTCTCAACGCGCAGAGAAATAGTACTAGAACATAGATCGCAAGCCATCCCTTGTTAGACCTATCTGGATATACACAGCAATAGGATGCTAGCAATTTCTTCATTGCTCACTCGGACTCGAACTGCCTTTTTCCTTTTGTTTGTGATATTTTGTATTAGTCATATCAATTATGCCACTTACACCCTTTTCTTCCGCTTCATTCTATCATTCCAAGCATAATATCCTTTTCTAGGATTTTGTTCTACTCACAGTATGTCCAAAATATTTTATTTTCCATTTTTGGCTTTGGCTTTTAGAGAAAGTTCTGTTTTCTTTCAAAATTTCGGCGTTTATCTTTTTGCCCTCCCATTGTACGTTTAATATTTTCTTCCGTGTCCATACTTCAAAGCATCTTCCTTTTTTCGGCCTATCTCAATGTTCAGCTTTTACACCACACAACAGGATTAGAAATACCTTTTCTCGATTATTTGATTTTGGTCTTACGCAGGGCTTGAATTTAACGGAACGGCGTTCCTGTACCTCGCTGATTCATTCTCGCTATTACATTATATTATAAATATATAATTATTTCTCTTAAATTAATAAATCATTTTGAGCGCGTTCCGGGACCTAAAATTTTAGAAATCAATCACTTGATATGCCTGCATATTTTATGAATTTGTGTAATTTTCTTTCCGCTGCTTTTTCTAAACTTATTCCTCTCTTTAGTTTTTCTGTACAGTATCCAGAATTTGTAATTGTAATTCATAAGTATTTAACTTCGCCCGCCATATCACTTCTCCGTGGATGTTCAGGCTTCTTTTTTACCAGTTGACATAAATGTTGTTTTCTTTAAATGTAAGTTCATAGAATATTTAAATTTTATAATAATAATATATTTAGCTATTATATATTATTACATAATTCCGAATTAAGTACAAATAAAACATCTGCACAATTTTGATGACATAAAATTTTGCGTTTTCTCGAAAGAAGTAAAGTGGACATGTCACGTTTTGAATGTTTGCTCCTCATTTCGCGCTCCTTTGTATCCAAGCCCAGTGCCGCCAGGGCTCGCTCTCAAGTCACCCTTCTGAGCTGGAAGCAGGGTCGCATCTCTGGCACACTGCTGTTCTGATAACGTGACTTTTCTGACCTCTGCACACATCTCGCCGCGTTCTTTGGCGGGCTGCGTGTTACACTAGGGCAATTCGATATGCCCAAGCGTAGGAAGAGGGCGGTGAGTAGTTTTCAGTGGGCGAGAACATTGTGCAATGACGAAGTGGAGATTATATTTACTCGATAAGAATTAGTGGAATCATTCGCGTTTCCTTAATTATTAGAGACCGAGTGTGTGCGTGTGTGTGTGTATATATATATATATATATATATATATATATATATATATATAAACAAAATTATAAATTAAACAATTAATAACAATTATGAAAGTATATTTGATTAATAAAAATTTTGTGAGATATTATTAACTAAAGTAACTTATTTTAATGAATGGGAAGCTATTGTTTTTCATTGAAAATACCGGTATAACGTTTATTGACGTCCATACCGGTAAAGACGTCCAATAGAGGTATTTACTAGTATATAACAATAAAGGTATTTGAGAAAGGTATGAAAAAATACCGCTATTTTTACCGGTATTCAATACCTTTTCGGTCGCTGTTCACTAGCAGATTCAAAGAAAAACAAACTATCCTTGTTATCTTTTCTTTCATTTGTATTTACAGTATTTCAAAGTATTTCTTTTTTTAAAAACATAAAATGTTTAATATCTTCAAAAGATATGCTAAAAAAACTCAAAAATAGAGTTTTAAATACAAAAATATATATTTCAAAGACAAGTATTTAAATATTGCTCAACCCTCTCTATAAACTAGTATGTGCGATCAGCAGTGTACTAATCTCAGTTCCCAGCTTCAGCGTAGTACTAATACATATGCCACGAGTAAGTCCGGAAAAATTTGTAGAATGAAATTGCAAAATATGGACATAAATATATAAGGAAAACGCTAAATAAACGAATATGCAAAATCAGATTTTCCTGCAATATGTAACATCAAATTTCATTAGAAGTAATTTAGTACAATTACACTGTGTAAGTATCCTTACAATACAATTTCAAATAAAAGCTAGCGATGATACGACATCACACACTTTCTGGCATTATTTCTAAATTTGCAATTTTCGAAAATTGATAGAGTTCAACGAAAATTGTAATTCTTTTAAGCGTCCCTTCTATCCATGGAAAAAAATTGTTGTGATTTTTGAGATTTTTTAATATATACATCAATTTCATTCTTAAATTACTCTAAAACTACGCGGTTTTGCAATAAACTTACATGACCTTTGCAATCTTCGAAAATACGGCGGGGTGGGCGAAAATGAGACCACCATCATATTTTGTATCGTCTTTAAACAAAAAAATTGGAGCTCTTTTGAGAAAAAGTTACAATTGTTTTAATTGCCTATACTTCGCCCCAAATTGCACGAAAACTACTCAAATGTTTCAAAATTAAACTTGATCTTATTTTCAGATCTATCAGAACAGATTTCAGTAAGGAAAAAAATATATCATCAATATTATAGTTGAAGGAAGACGCCCCCAAAAATTGCACGTTAGCAATTTTCTAAACATAAGTGATGTCAACAAATACCATAAATCACATTTCTCTTGCAATCTGTACGTAAAAAGAGGACAAAATTTAATCAAATAATTTGGTGACGGTTTGAGAAGATTTCGAAAATGATTTTGAGGCTTAATGTAAAGGACCCTCAAAATTAAAATATCCGTTTGAAACTCCCAAAGGATCGAGTTCTCCAGGTAGATTCGGAAGATCAATATTGAGAAAATTGGCAGAGCGGTTATCCACTTTTACTTTACCAGGGCCGTATCAAGGACACATGTATTGTATTTTTGCTAGACCACGAGTTAGAAGAAGTAATGTAATATTTAGCAAGAGGATTTATCCACTTTTACTTTACCAGGGCCCGACAATAAGAGTTTTCCGGTATCCGATTACATAATTTGTCGGAAAGTAGTTTTAAAATTAACAACAAAGAAAACAATTTTAAAATTTAGCTTCCAGATTTTACTTGGGAAAACAGATTCATCAGGTGAAATCTATCAAGAAGACAAACGCCGTTTTGAGATCAAAATCGAGTCGCAAGATAAAAGAGCTGTAGTAATCTCGGCTCATACTTTCTGGTAGAGGAATGATAACGGAAGATCTTAGAAGTAAAATGTATGTAAATAAGATGTTATGGCAAGAATATTGGTGATATCTACACAATTAATTCCATTTTCTTTTTGAAATCAGTTTCCAAATCGGAATCGATATTTTGAGTACCGCCTCAAATAATTGTTTGATGGTATTCGAAGGAAGACGGAAATATGTGAACAAGATATATAGTTTTATACGACTATTACAGATGATACGAGACCGTTTGGCTGTGTTACAGCATCACTAGTTTGACACGTGAAGAAAAATATATTGAGACTGAAAGGACTGACTGCCCAGCTTGCCTGTCTGAAAGTTCGGCCTCCCGTGCCGCAGGCGGCCGGGTTTGGTCGTTCGTCCGCGTCGAGGCGGGTCGGGTGACGCAGGGAAAAAGGGGGAGGGGGGCGTCAGGTATGTCTTCCGAAATTACACTTTACGCCGCTCCTATTCATCCGATTAGCATGATTGACACGGCGTTGGATTCAGGAAGCACGTCGCCATCGCGCTATAAGCCCACATTTTTTAATTTCTTCCCGGAACTATGAGAAAACGTTTTCAAAAATTTTTTGGAAATGTTTTTTGAAAAAACGGCATCGTAGCGTGAATTCTATTTTAAAAAGGAGTCCAATGTCGTTTACAGATCGAAAATCGGACAATTTGTTTAGACGTTATCAGTCTAGTAAATTTTGCTTATTTTAGTGCTGCCACGTGGTGGCGACAAATGGAACTAGTGTCGGTACATTTAGCCTTAATGTAACCACCGATATCTTTATGGGGATTTTATTATTGTTACTCCACCGCACGGCGAAAGAACATGGTAGTGCATTACGTTTTTTCACGTGCACTTCGAAAACTATTCCTACCTTCGAAAATTTGGAATAATTTACTTTGTTTGATTATTGTTATTTTCGAAGAACTAAATAATTTTTATTCTCAAATTCAGTACAAGCTCAGCACGCTGTTGGAAGTCATTTACACATAAATTAATAAGATTATAATACAGACATAATATTAGTTATTGTAAAAAGGTTTTTAAAAAAACAAACCAATAAAGTATATGAGTAACGATTAATATTATAAAAGATTACGCATGAGTGGATTAATCGAACCAAATGCCCTTTCGTAGACAACAGATATTTTTCATTTTAAGTTCGTTAAATTACACTCGGGAACAACAAAAAAGTTCATATCTCCAGGATGAAAGTATGTGATTTCAAAGAAAGCCATTACCCTGATTATTAAAATCATTATAAAAAGTTCACGCAAGGTTCAAAAGATATGAACATATTTACTATTTGAAATAAACAAAATCCTATACTAATGTATGCATTGTCACTCCGGTTATATTACTACAAAATTGTGTGAGCATGCTTCATACGAGGTAAAAACAAGATAAAAATGGAATACACATATTCGTGCAATAATATGCAAACATTAATATGATTTCTCCACAACATTGGTGGAGCGAATGGCAATGATTTGAGTTTTCCATACAACCACAACCTAAGTTCGTTGCACAGGTGACAAACATAGGTGAGCAGTCAATAGTTTGTCCTGATCACAAACATGACAGCCAAAGTACAAAGAATAGGCAAGTTCAGTGATTTCACCTTTTTTCCTTTGAAGTTTGGGTGTACATTTTCTACAAACGTGACAGAAGTTATCAAGTTGATTCGCACACTTTCGATGTGAAATGACGATTTGCATTTTATCGAACCGGTTGAATTCAACAGATCATGTCACTAACTTCACTGTATAAAAAACACAGAACTGTAATGTATCAATGTATTTGAGACACATGCAAACCAGACACGAACTTCACACGCACGGTGGGTACAGTTCCACATGACACCGACTGACACAGAATCTGCCACCCCAACAGTTGGACACTTGTATACTTGCGATAAGGTAAGGAGGATAAAATAATTCCTTTCGGTGACTGAGGCGCAGTAGGAAATATGAGGGTGCACGTGAATTGGTTTCATAATATCCACCTAGACCTATTAAGATCACTAAGACTTGGTCATTCCATGCCAAAAAGGGGATTTTATGTCACGACTCCTTCAAACTTACAAATATTTTGAGATATTGTTGTCCATGATGCCTACATCATCGAGGTACAATATTAAAATTTTCTGATTGTTTAGCAACAATACACTCTTAAAATCTAAGACTTCTTGTGAACACCGGTATATTCTTTAATTTTTTTGCCCTCATATAAACGTTTATACAAATTCTAAAAAGTTTGTGAATATATACAACATATGTAATACAATTATTCATTAAAAATCAATTTTATATCGTGTTATTCTTGGCATACAACAATAAAATACCTATTTAAAACGCAATTACTCACAAGACAACCTTTTTAAACATCTGAAAATCTGCAATAACATTGTATTTAGAATGTTGTAGAAGCTATTAAATTTTCTTGAAGATATCTTCAAAGGAACAAAAATTATCATTAAAAATACCAGAGCTGAAATGGGCATTATGCAACCCGCCACAACCATTCATTGTTGCAGTGGCTCCGTTCGCGAGGCCGCTGATAGACTATTCAGTTATAGGTGCCTTTTGGAGAACATCTTCCCTAGACACTTCAGTTAAATTTGATACAGGTTTTACTGAAAGTTTCTTCTTACTGACTTGAATGACACATATTTTATGAAAATTCAAAAAGCGCCAAATTTTTGTGGCGTCTTCCTACAACTATAATAGTGATGAGAGATATTTTTTCCTTAATGAAATCTGTCCCTTAAAGACGGATCTTAAACATGTGCATTAAAGTTCAGACTTTCGAAAATGTGAGTAGTTTTCGTGAAATTTTGCGCGAAATATAGGCAATTTAAGTCTCCAAAGCCACCCCAAATTTCTTTAAATTTTATCCTCAAATGTAATAAGGGACGAAGAGTATCATCTCAGGTGAGTATTTAATTGAATATTGAATACAATATTATTGCAGATTTTCATAAATTTAAAAAGGTCGTCTTGCGAGTAATTGCATCTTAAAGAAGTTTTTTTATTGTTGTATACCAAGAATAACACGATATAAAATGAAGTTGAATGAATGAAATGAATTAGTATATATGAGATGCGTAGTATAATTATTCAATGAATACTACGCATCTAATATATACTAAAAAAAATTAGAATTTGTAGAAACGTTTATATGAGGGCAAAAAAATTAAAGAATATATGGGTGTTAACAACAAGTCTTAGATTTTAAGAGTGTATTGTTGCCGAACAATCACTTAGAAAATTTTAATATTGTACCTCGACGATGTAGGCATCGTGGACAACAATATCCCAAAATATTTTCAATTTTGAAGGAGTCGTTTCATAAAATTCCCTTTTTTGCATGGAATGACCCAGACGCGAGAATTAAGATGGCAATCTTGGCATACGGAAGGTAAAAGAAACCACAAAAACCAAATTTTGTTGATATCTCATGAAAGTGGCATAGATGAACTGAACAAATACTTAATTTTTAAATATATTTTATACGTATTGAATCTACGTATCTTACAGGTCAATTTAAATGTATTTTGGCAAAATATAGTATGATACGGTATATGTACAAACGGTAACGTGTTGTGACGTTTTTATTGTGATTTTCGTAACCTGCGTATGAAGTTGAATATGTGTGCGCACTCTACCTTACTGAAGATAAAAAGCTTATTCCCTAGTGGTTTTTTTCTTCACACAATCGAAATTTAGATTTTTTGCCGAGACCAATAAGAGGAGAGAAATAAACAAACGAGATTGTTTCTTGCACGACCATTGCGCTCCCGAAATGTAAAATATCGTACAAAAATGCTTCTATTGCGAATTATTATTTGTTTCTTCTGTACTCTTTACGATTGTCGGACTAAAGTGCAGTCTTCTTGGGAAAAATCCTTTTTTGAACAGTATCGTGATATCATCGTGCAAAATGGTTATTTTCATATTAAGTGCGCAAAGTGAGTGATTTATTTATGTCAAAAATTGATTTTTTGCCAAGACCGTAAGTCGAGATAAAAATCAATCGAGACCATGAAAAAACTTTCATTTCGCTCAGGAAAAATGAACATTTTTCTGCAACTGTATAAAAATTACAATATTTGAAAAAAGCATTAATTTTATTTTGGAGTAAGGTGTTGGATATCTCGAAGAATATCAGCATGTTATATAGGACCTTGAGTGAGGAAGCGTTTCTAAGGGGGTTGCTAAGGAAAGCGTTACTAAAGCCTGTTTCCATCGTTTTATTTCCATGCGTGAAGTACATGTTTTTCACGGTAACAAGGCAGTTGTCTTGACAACCGTATTTTCTAATGGATATTGAAGAATGGCCTACTTTGCGTGCAGGTAGTAAGGCCCAGTATCCTCATATTTTATGCAGTTGTAGAAAAAAGTATTTTTAGACCACACTAGTAGAAGCAGTTCTTTCAGGACATGCACAGCGTACTAAAAGTACAATTTTTAGCACTAGTGCTAAACGTAAGATGTTGAAATGTTTAGATAAATCGGTGAATTCTTTTACTGCATTCCTTATCGGTCTCGTGGCCCAACCATTCCTGTTCGCAAAATAAAATACCACTTTTACCACTGGTATCATAAATAACTATTTTACCACGTTATTCAGATGTTTGTCGAAAATATTAAATATCTGTATTCGTGGTGGTACGTAAAATTACTAATTTTTATAGTATTGTAGGAATCGTGTACAGAAGAGTGGTTTTAATTTTTCTTTTTTTTTAATTAATTGAGAGACAATATTTCAGGTTTGGTAATCTAGTGTTTCGGATGGGACGCTGTCTGGCGTGTTGTGTGCCCGATCTTCGCCTCAGAGTCTTTGGGCAGCCGAGCGGTCGGTCCGACTGCGCAGAAAGGCGGCGCGTGAGGCGGACCGTAAACGTCCGCAGCTGCCCATGGCGTGTTTTCACGGTGAGTGCGTCACAGACGCACGGATTTTTTTCGGAAGGAAGAACTTGGCGAGCAAGCACGCGCGGCAGCACCTTCGCGCCCGCCCCACACGTGCCCCTCCCCTCCCGTTCTGCCTGACGCCCCCATCAGCCACCCACCCGCTCGCCGGCCTACCCCGCACCGGCCTTCACCCACGCGGAGCCATTCTAAGGCCGTTCTCACCACTCACCAAACTCAAAGTTTTGTGTCCTTTACTATTCTTTACTATTCATTTGGGCTTAGAACAATGCGAAATAAAATAAAATTTCTCCTTCCTTATTTCCATTAAGTTTTTTTTTATTTGTTACTCTCTCTCTCTTTCCATCTCTTTGCTTTCCATCTCTTTGCTTTCCATCTCTCTCATTCCAGCTCTCTCTTTCCATCTCGCGCTTATATTCTTTTTTCATTTTTTCGCCTTCCGTGTGACGAATATCTACCTTTCTGCTTACCTTAGATGCTCTACACTGTACTACAGAAGCCCCACAGAACGATATTCTGAATGCCCACTTACCACAGTCTCACCGCTTTGCTGTGTCTTTCGCCTCCGTTTGCGCTCCTTCGGCTCGATACGGCACTCGTATGTTCTCGAGCTCTCCAATTGCGCGGTTCCATATCAAAGTAGTGGCAATCTGTGTGCCACCTGCCATTTGGTGCCATCGCAGGAGCCTGCAATGTCCGCGTGCGCGCTATCGCTTGTCGCCCTCTCTCTCTGGCCACCTCTCTCTCTGGCACCTCCTCTCTCTGCCAACCTCTCTCTCTCTGTCACCTCTCTCTCTCTCGCAACCTCTCTCTCTCTCTCTGTCAACCTCCTCTCTCTCTCCCTCTCTCTCTCTTTCTCCCTTCTTCTCCCTTTCTGTCTATCTCCCTTCTATCTCCCTTTCTGTCTATCTCCCTTTCTGCCTCCCCCTTTTTTTATCTCCCTTTCTATCTCTCTTTCTGTCTATCTCCCTTTCTGTCTCTGCCGCTCGGCCGTCGCGCTGTCTGTCGCTGACTCCCCGGGTCGTCGCGCCGGCTACTCGCTCGTGCCAGCAACGCACATTCGCATGTTAGCGCTGGTTTCGCCTCGCACGTCGCCAGCAACCGTACGTCTCTCACCGCGCAGCAATCCTGCTTTTTCCTCAGGTCGTTCCAATTCTCTTGCTGTCTGTTCTGTCTCTGTCATCTTAGGAATATCTCTTACGCGATTTGTGTCCCTAGTGAGCTAGTTTCTCTTTCAGTTTTATCATCACATTTACAGCTAAATCCACACGTCTAATGCCATAAGCATCATAAGAAAACTTCTCTTCTGATATTCTCTATTGATGACCCACAGTTTTATCCATTTCTCCCTTTCCCGCCCCTTTCACCTGTCCCTGCTTTAACTTCTTATCAGTTTGTCCATCTGTTTTCCCGTTCCCTCACCTCTATTACCCATTTAATCATTTACCATCCCAGACGGACGTCTGTCCACCTTACATCCCGACCCAGTCACTACGTCCGCGCGTTCTTTGAGTCTCACTCCCGACTACCCCTTCTCCCATTAACGCCACAAGTCCTCACATCAAAAGCTCCTTCGTCAGAGGCGCTCACAGCTCACTGCTTGCTGCCACCGCCGCCGCCGCCGCCTCCGCCGCTTTACCTCTTTTCCGCCGCCCCGCTCGTTCTGCCCACCGCGTCCACCTCCACCTCCCCGCCAGCGACGCGCGCCACTGGCGTCATAGCCGCCGCCGCCGCCACCGCCGCCCGCGCACCCAGCGTTTCGCGTATCGATCCCCGCGGCGGTCGGTCGGGTGGACGCGAGCCTGCGGCGCGGGCCTCGAGTTCGAGTCTCCGGGCGAGGCCTGCTGCTGCTGCTAGTTCAGCTGACCACAGGTGACCTGCGCCCGCGGCCGTCGAGGGCTATGAGCCGCCCTTCGCCGCCGTCCGCGCCGCCTCCGCCGCTGCCGCCGCCGCTGTCAGCGACGCAGCATGCCGCGCCTTTTGTTTTCGTTGCGTTGCCGACCCTGCATGCGGCTTCTTAGCGCTATCACGCAGGCGGCGGCTCTTCTGTTGTGCACGATCGTACCTGATTTCTCGAATTTTCGCCGGTCTCAGGTGGGTGCAGCGCTTCGGCGAGCGTGCGCGCGCGCGCGCGACCGCCGGCGCGGGCGGGTGGATGTGGATGTGGAGTTTGTGCACGTGGAAGCCCTTCGCGCGCCGGCCGCCGGCCTACGGCTTCTGTCTAGCCGCACCACGCGCGATCTTGACCTACCGCCCTTCACGCCTTAAAGCGACAGCCTCGCCACTTGCGCTTTAACTAGTTTGCACACACGTACCGTTTAACTGGGAGAATTCCGTTTCATCGGTACTTTGCGGACATCCACGCGCAACGATAAAAAAGCAGTTTGTTCTGTTTTTCAGAAAGTAACTAAAAAAGTAAATTCTTACGTTCGTTAGTTCTCAATAAATTATTAATTAATATTACAACAAATAAATACTGAACTTTTACTCCAGAGACATTTTTCTTATACTATTTTCTATAAAATTGTACAACTATAAATCTTAGAATCATTTTAAACAATTTTCAGTGGTACTTATTGATCAAATTCTTATTTATACAGTAAAACATTTAATATTAGAAACACAAAGGGAGAACAGAAGAAAAGTAGAATTTGTGAAATTTAAATCCATTTTGTCTCAAAGTATAATGTTTATAATATTATCGAACACTTGTGTTCACTGTCTCATGCAGCAGTACACACTGAATTAATTGCCATTTCTCGATCATTCTTCACTGATAATATTACAACTATAGTGTTATCACTATTGGACAACAATAATATACAATTTACCTCACATTTTCTATAAGTTACAAACCACATGACCCTGTGTATAACTTTTCTGCGTGTGTTCGTAACTCACTATGTTCCGATTAAATCGTGACGAGTTAATATGTTTGAAAATGTATCTTATCATGCTAGAGAAGTAGATCTATATTAAAATGACATTTAATGAATATTTCTTTTTGCAATACATTATTGTGACGACCAAAATTTTATTGAGCAAAAATGGCCGGTTTTCATGTTATCGACTAATACTTGTATTTCACCTTTTGAGCAGATCGACTTTGATAATACAAGATATGATATAGGGCCATCTGCTTTCTGTTTTTTTTATTTCATCGATTTTTTTGCACATATTGTATTCACAAAGCCTGCCAGTGTTGTTTTCCTCTTCAGAAATTTAGTGTGGGAATTATTTGCAAGCATTGCGAGGGCCTTGTTTTCTCTTAATACATTGTATGCATTCATCCAGAAAAATTGCGTTAATGAATATACGAGTATATTGAATATTCTATACGTTTTCGCCAAAGAATTAATTCCTATGTATAGTAAAATTTTGTCTGGTAGTATTAACATAATGAAAAATACGTGATATATCAAATCCATGAAGTATTTTAGTTTCAAAGTATTGTTTCCTAAGAATATGTAATGTGCATTTATATGTTTGGAGTACTCCTTTAAGTGATTTAAATATATCTATAAAAAGATGGGAAGGTGGTAGAGAGGTGACGAAGTATCATCTCTGCGCAAGAAAGAGACTAACCACAATGCCCCTAGAAATGTAAATTATTCGTGAGAATCAAAAAGTCAAACTTGTGTATCATGGTATTAGCAGAAAAAGTTTTAAATGCCGATTGGTTGGGAGAACGATGTTAGGTTTTTCATTTTGCTTATTAATTTTGACGGAAACAAGATAATTTATCAAAGTATTGTTCACGGACTCTTAACGGAAAAAAATCGTCCTGTTCAACGAAACGTATTTCAACGTTCCTCAATCAATATTGTTAGTTTTGTTTACATGTTTGCAAAATTTTCCCTGGTCGAAAACATCGCCTACGACTGAATATATTTGACATAACAATTTTAAATATAGAAAACCCATTGATAGGAAATAATTCCATAATAATAAGAAGATTTGGATCGCCATACCCCTTTATTTTCCAACGGTCTTCAAAAGCTCTAGGCCTCTAGGACATTTTTCTTTATGCATCACTAATGAAAATCAAGTAAGGCTTGTGAGTTCTACAGAAGAGTAATAGACTAGTAGTAGACCCCAGTACCGCGTATACTCGTATTTGATCAAATGGTGCTCAAAATAATTGAAAGCTTCACAGACAGTATATTCATGTTTGTTCGTTCCCGGTTCTATTTACCCATTTTATATGCACCGAAGCGCCCAATTCGATCGATAGTAATCACGGAGCGAGTTGTTGAGGTCGTTGGTCGGTTCTGATCACTGTAATCTCCGGTTGTTCTCCCCATCATTTCGTGCAAAGGAAGAGGAAGCCGCGTGATCAGAACGGCCACGCGGCCTCCTAATCGAACGCGCCCTCCCGGCCCCTCCTTCCCCTCCTCCTCACCCATCTCGTCCGCACGTCATGCACTGCCTCAACACGAAAACACGTTTCGCGTCTCGCTGTCCCCACTCCCATACTGCGAAGCCCTTCAGGCTCTATGTCTCGTCGTGTGCTCACAGGTCTGACTTAGGAAGCCAACTTAACTGAGAGGCAGTGTTTATTTCCATCGGTTCGATGACTGGAATGTTAGGTTAGCAAATTTGCGTTAAATTAAATTGAAAAGAAATAATGAAAGAAATTAAACCTAAAAATGTATTTGCAGCAGAACATGTGAAATGGACATGCGAGATAATTGACATAACCTCGTGCCAGTCACTGCTACGTATACGTCGATGTTTCTTTGGATGGGCAAATAAAAACTACATTAGACTTGGTAAATCCATAGCATTTTAAAGAGAATTTATGCTGGAAGAATCATTTGTTTACTCTCATAGATGCTGTGTGCAGTATTGTAACGTTATCGCAAGATCGAAAACGACGTATAATCGTCGTATATTGGTGAAGGCCAAATTAACAAATCACCTTATTAACTGGAAAACACGAGAATATTTTTTATTGGAGTATTAAATAAAAATTTAGAAATCTAAAGTGGTACTTTGCAAATTTCCCAAATAATTCATAGTCGAGATTAACTATGGAAACTCTATTCGTGAATATTTTAGTATTGATCTTATTACAGTAACGCTACTTGACTACTCCTTCGAAAATGTAAATATACCGGTCTACTCAGCGGTACCATATTAATCAAGATGAGGGCGAACTCCACGTAAGAGTGATTTATCATGAATTTAAATGAACACTAACAAAAGGCACTTATCAAACAGTATATCACAGGAGATATGTAAAAATATCCCCATCGGATCTAGATTAACCAAACTTCTTCCATGTTTATATTGTTGAGTACTCGAATTTTTATTTAACTTATTAAGGTAATATTATTTCTACTAAACCACGATTTTTGAAAATATTACAATATCGTTATGAAAAGACCTGCAGTATCCATTAATTATGCATCATGAACGAAAGAGGGTAGAAATAAAACAAGGAAACTTCTTAATAGAAATAAGGAGCTGTACGTCAACACTATTGAATCAGTCGTTTAAAACTTACTTGATATTAATAGGGTCCAATTAGCATAAAGTATTAATAATTTTCAAAAATAAAGATCTAGCTCAGGGGTATGCGTGTCTTCTCCCCCAAGACAGGACTACGTTACAGCTGAAACTCTGGTTATAATAAGTATGAAAGTAAGCGTAACAAACTTGTAGTCTATGTGCCACCGAAAATATGCTGGGAAATCTCTTGTAACCAAGTTCTTTATGTGAATTTGGTAAGCAACACAATGTGCACAGCTGCTTGACAGATACACGTTCTGACTACTAAGTTTATGCATTTCAGATTCGCGGCCCTCGATATATATATATATATATTTAAATCTTCCAAAAATTGAAATTAAATCTCTCAAAATCGTGAGGATTAATCATGTAAACAAAATATAAATCAACAAAACTAGATGCAAACAAGTGCTGTAGGTCAGGTTTCTTGATTTCGAATGCAATACAAATATTAGCTTCGATGTTGACCTTTCATATCGTGTACTTTTTCAAATGATCTCCCAAACACATCATGCTGTTGAAGGTTGAATCAATTCTTACAATTGGACACACAGCACATGAGTGAATTAGCCATGGGATTTAGAAACAAAATTACATACTGCTCTAATAGATATTTACGAAATAAATTTTGAAAGATCTTATTATAACAAAATTTTGGAGATCTCCAATATCGAACGAGTTCATTAGGCAGAGTTCAATACCAATCGAGGACTGTAGCAAGATGCTACATTATGATTATTCCATGTTTACTTTATTTTGCAAACATTTTAATATATTGCTTTTTACTATTCATCCTGATAAATGTGACATGTTGATGTTTTAATAGTTCATGGGAGGTCATGGATTATTAGAACACTTGTGCTTTAATAATATCTATTATGAAACTGATCACACTTTTGTAAAGTTTCACTTTCAATAATTAAAGTGATAAAATTCTTTTACCAACGAGTTGGTGTAAGCATATTTACGTTTGTTTGAAGCATCCATGCAAATGGTTTTAAAAACTTTGTTTTAACACATACGATATGAAATCTTCTTTGAACACTCCCTTTTTGGTAACGAGATGGATGAAGTGATTCAAACCATAGTGTTTCGTACTATCGTATCTAGGGTATTCAAAACCTGACAGTTTTTTCTTAAACAATTTTACTCACTCTAAACATGAGAAGTTTAGTTCTTCAATCACCAAAATTATGAAATTCAAATGTTTTGAAGATGGGAAGAAACTCGTAAAATTGACGACGAATCCTTCGTCCTTCCCGTAGCCGCATTGAAATGTGGGCACAACATTCTATTTTTCGCGTCGTGTATAACAATCATGACATCGCCAACTGTATTCATCCTAATGAGATCATCAGAGTCAACAAATTTAAATAATGCTGATATAAGTGACTCGCTCTAAGAGATTTACAATGTCGAGAAAAAATCTCGAGATGAGATGGCATGAAATGAACGTTCATTTCGCATTTTATCGACGATAAAATCTCTACTGACGAGACTCGCTTAAATACCCCAGTTCGTGACTTACATCTCAGCATGTATATTTTGTTTTACTAAAATTTGTGGGGAGCTTTACAAAAACTATAGAAGCAGAAAGTTTTCTTCTTTTATTTCAAGGGAATTGGAAAACTTCAGTCTAGAGCATCACGGGATGTAACTCAACGGAAAGCTGCTCAAACGTAAACCCAAGGAGACGAGAAACGATTGGTGTGACGCGAACGATTGGTGTGACGCGAACGATTGGTGTGACGCGAGCCGGGCAAGCCAACGGCTATGATCGTTATTCCCGTAAGTGTAGTTATTTTGTAGGACGGGAGCTGGCGATGTTCTTCCCCCACTGGGTGGTGAGATCCGACATCACGGCGGCTTGCGGGATTTTTCCAATCCAGGAATCTTCCACCTGCACCGCCCCCCCCGGGACAAGCTGTGATCACCAATTGACTTTCCGACATCTATGGTTGTGTGGCATTGTAAGTGCAAATTTATTTAAGTAAAGAATAAGAATAGGGCAAGAGATGAAGAGGAAGGAAAGATCACGCACGGTCCATGGCCTCTTTGTTATGGTACTTCTTCGGTATTCACCCGGTATTGATTAAAAAACTGCCCATCAGAGCAGTCGCTACAATTCACCTCCAGACAGCGGCTGAATTTGAACAAGGTAGCGAGCGTCGAAAATCCTGCTACTATCGTCGGGTCTCAAACCTCCCGGTCAGAGGCACTGCAGTGACATCAATTGATGCCCTCGGACTCATCCGGAGAGAGACGTGAAATATTATGCATGCCTGTGACGACTGAAAGCTAGAATTCAACCCAAAATATAAATCTCTTCATAATATTCTCTACAACTATTTTGGCTAAAATGATCTCCGGAACAAAAAATATATATTTCCTGGATTTGAAATTGCGCGATAGTTTGAATTAATGTATCAGGTTTAACCGGAGTAAGGCCGAAAAGAACTCTAAGGACTTTAATCTAGACGGTGACGCAAAATGTGTACGTGAATAATACGAGGTTATCATAGTTAAACAATCATAAGGAAGCGGAAGACAAACTGCAAAAAAAAATACATTTTTTATGTACCGTATCATTACCTGTAACTAAAATTAAATACGTACCTTCACCATAGCATAATAAGAGAAGATTTCAAAAACAATTCTTGGAGTTTTAGCCAAAAAAATTTCATTGAAATATTTATGACACTGACAAAGGGTGTTCTTTGGTTTTTATAATATGTGAAGGAATTAGTATTTCAACATTCTGATAGTATTATAATACTGTATTCTTACTATGTCACTTAATCTGGCCACACATTTTGTTCCAACTTACCCTAAATATCCTACCTTGCAACTTTCAGACTCTGCCAATATCCCAACAACAAAAATACAATCAAAAATAGAGATTTTCCGACATGTTCCTAGAAAAGTTGCTGAAATTGAACCTGACAAGAGAACTCACAGGATGTAATAGATTTAAGTTTTAAACATAAGTTTGTAAGTCTAGAGTATATAATAATAAACTGAGCTACTCGTATGTAACAACAATAAATTAAAAAATCAATTTCATTCAAATTATTTTTTTGGGGGGGGGATATAATCCACATTATATTTGTGTCACAAAGGGAAACGAGACAAAAGTGTCAGGTCTCATGGAAAATATTTTGCCGGCGATTTGCACAGCACAAAGTACGTGGAATATTTGTGCGGAGGGAAACGCTTTCAAACAGCTTCTACTGAATAGTTTTGGAAGAAAATATTTATTTTAAGAATTCTTTCAGTAGAATTATGCCAAATCATCTCTTCGCTTTCTTCATAAGAATTATATTCCGAAATATGCTTGTATCAATGAGTTAGCACACTTTTTTTTACCAAATTCACCCAGTCAAAGATCAAAAACTAATCATGTCGAGGACCAACCCAAGCCCTTGAACAGCGTCACGGCTAAAAACAACCTGAAAAATTAACGATGGGAAGCGTTGCCTCACATCCATTGAACGAACCAATAAGCGTGGCCAAACAGGTCGAAGCCTTCGCGTGAGTCCCAGGTCACGGAGAGCCGTCGCAGAGCTTCGAACTGACCCGGATCCCGACGGGCAGTAGCTTGCAAACATACCTAAATATACGCGACGCGCGCGTTACAAAACCGTCGCCCTTGGCGCGTAGCCCGCCCCACCAACCAACGCGCCAGTGGCCAACGCGCCAACAGTTGGCGCCGCCGGCGCGTCTATCTTGGCTGGCGCGAGTTCGACGGTCGCTTGACCGTGGACGCGCCCACCGGCTCCAGCTACCCCGCCGCTTCCCTCCCCTCGCGGCTTCACGCAGCTGGACGAGACTTTGCAACGCTCGCACGAACACTATACTTTCTCGCCCTACCCAAGGTACTTCCTAAGAAGAAAAAAAGTCCGATATTTGTGCGCCGGAATACGGGGAATTTTCGACAGAAACCTCGTATTGCCAGGCCCTGGTAACGAAAAAGTAGTAAATAGTAGTAAATAAACCCAGTTGTTAAAGATAGAAAAAATCCTTCAACGCGTGTTGTAGCCGGAATCCATCTTTTGTGCGTCCTTGATACCGAAAAATCGATTGACGGTAAAACGTCTGTCCGTCTGTCTTTCGAAGGTCAACGCGCCTAAACCCGCCGATGACCTCCGAAATTGATATTCCGCGATCGATCTTAATTAACATGAGGCTTTGGACGTTCGAAACGAAATGTTGATTTTTGAGGGTCTTTTAGATAAAGCGACCATATGCGTCAGCCCGAATTGAATCCGTACGACGCTTCTGTGACGTAATGGTACAAGTGACGGTGAATTTAATTTCAGGATCTCAGTTTGAGTCTCAGAGCGATTTTTATTTTATTTTATATTTTTGCTGGTTGAAAATACGTTTGTACGTTTATATAGTAGTGTAATACAGCGGAGCCGTTAGAAATAAGAGAAAGTGTGTGCTTTTGTGGCAACACAAGTTTCATTTTATTTCACGTCAAAAACAGTTAAACCCCCTGTGTGTCGTTTTACGGGGAGAATATCGGCACGTTTTCTTAATTCTGGGATCCCTACCCTAAGCAATAAACAAGTTGAATTCCGAACACAGAAAGAAAGGAGCGTTTTTGACAAGAATTTCTCTGACGAAGTACTCTTTAGCGGCGTTAATTCGGTTCCCGGTTACATTGTTGTGACCACCAGCAAAACTCCACTGTTTTGTACTTTTCCCTACATTTTTTGGTCAAACTTGGATCTCAATGGATATTTTCAGTTGTGGCAACTCTTTCATGAGAACCTGGCAAAAATTATTTTGCTAGTGCAATATCGGATCTGTTGGAGACAAAGTTGGTTTTATGAGTAAAAACCTGCATACTTTTCTTTTAGAGGTTTTGTAGGATAATTGCTTTGTAGGAAAAATAGTTGCTTTTTATAATTTATTATTTTTATATCATAATTTTGTAATTTTAAAGATTTTTGTTCCATAAATTGGTATTTTTTATAATTTTTTGTGTAAATTAAACTTGACTTGGCGCGTAGCGTTTTGCGTTGCGTTTTATTGAATGTTTCGTGATGAGAAGACCAAAGGACCTATCTTCAAAGAAAAAAGAAGAAATTAACACATTAATAGTACTTCAAACTAATGTGAAACTGCTCAAAAAGTTTGTTTCTATGACATCAGAAGCAAACATTGCTGAAAAATAGCAGAATGACCAAATGCAGAATTGAAAGAAATATAGAAAATGTCAAGTAGTCACATTAATATGGCCAGAGGCTGCATGTATATATTTGGCATTTTAGGGTCAGATTAATCCGCCTTTTGCCAGCTAGCTGTGTTCCCAGGCCTGGGCTTTGTTATTTATTATCCATGCCTCGGGGTAAGAATGTCGCGGGTTAAAGTGAATTAAGAAGTTTGCTCTATTGGTACTTATTGAAACATATTACTGCTAGGCATATTAGTCGCGTCACGGATGTAATGCACAAAAACTGTTTTTAATTTAGTAATCGCTGCACATTCTGCTTTCGAGGCTGATTCTCATAGTCAACAGCTACTTCCATCGCACGCCTCTCCTCGACACGCCGTTCCGCAACACGCCATGATGGTCCAGGCCCCACAACGGCCCTTCAACACTAGCTAAATAATTGAGCAAATCATGTGCCTCTAGCAAGACATCGGAATCGCATATTGCGGAGATCTTCCTTGCCAGTAGCGTGACTAGAGTAGGTCTCACCTCGTGGCAATCCCCCCTCCCAAGGAATTTAAATTTCAATCGAATTTTAAAATTAATATTACAGAATATTCTGTAATGTCTTTATATTAAAAATAAAAACATGCCTATTACTTCATGACGGATACGATAGACGCGCGTGGTCTTACAAATTGTGAGTGACATATTAAATTGAGTATATATTACCTGTAATAATTAATTTAGTGGTTACGGGAAACACCAACGACTGCTTGACGTTTGTTTTGTCATTGAATTTCAATCGTAATGAAAATGAAAATCAACATTTTTTAGGAAAGTGGCGTTCTTAATTGTGATAATAATTACAAATAATTTCAATTATTGTAACATAATTTATAAAATTTCATTTACCATTATTATACTTATGATACTAGAATGTCAAATAATATTTTATATGTAAGTGAGAAACATTTAACTCCCAAGACTTGTGAAACATGTTTTATTGATTTGATGATATTGCAGTCAAGGAGTCAAAAACAAATTTAGATGTACCAAAATTGTCTTAACAGTTAATTAAAAATATCAAATTCGTCAGAGAATAAAATCATGTATTTTGCCAAGAACGATAAAATAAAATAAAATAAACGATGGGTTACAGAGTGCAATAGATAAATAAATACTGCATTCTTAATTTGTAGTCTATGTAGTATAGAAAACGTTACGAGAAGGACCAAAAAAATCGATGTCGAGATTTTGACGTTTATTTTGTTCGAAACTGTACTACATCTTCAATATTAAAGTTAGATACTTTTTTCTTAATTCAATTTATTCGTCGATATCTGACGTTCGAATAATATTAATACATTTATTTTTAAGTGATGGCTGAAGTGTTAATTAAATACAATGTGCAATTAATTTGGACATTTCTGTAATATTTCGTCACCGTTATCAATATGAAAAAATGTTCTGACCTAGTATCACTAGTTTAAATTCGACATTCAAATAATAAAATTGTAAGTTAATTTTCCAATTAGTATAATCTCTAGAATGGTGTCACTCGAAGGGAACTTCCCCTTAGTTATTGATTTTGATCAAAAATAATTCTTATCGTAAAATTTACTAAGATCTTTCAGAACCCATTGTTTTCTCATACGCTTTGATGCCAAACAAAGAGCAAGAAACCTCATATTTAAATACAGGTCGTGTCTATGCATCTGGCCCATGTGTCGTAGTTTGGAGACCCCTCACACTTACGCGTAAACACCGCTTCCCCCTCGTGAATGCTCGGGAAAACAACCGAGAGATGTAAACGAGGTGTTCCCGGCTGTTTCCGGAGGTGTGACGCAGACATTCGGCAGCTGCCACCGTAACGTTCATTCACTTCTGGGGCGCCTCAAAAATTAATATGAAGTTCATGACTCGTTCCGTTTTCAACCTCCTCATTGAAAATGAATGACAAGAACATGAAATGTGAGATAAAATGAAAACGATTTTAGAAAAATGAGTTTTCTTGGAATACATTTTAATTGGAAACGTTCATTATGAACGTATAAAAATACTGAAATGTAAACCATACCCTACTCTATTTTTCTACCTATATCATACTCTATTTTTCGTTTATTATGGAAATGAAATATAAGTTATTGTATTTTTCATTTAATTGAATATGAGAAAATTAGCTTTTCAATATTCGTCTCTGCAAATTTTTAGTTGATTTCAAAATTGTATTCATTAAATGTGTTAACTGGCAGATGGCTGAACCCTTCGAGTCGTAATAATGGATAAATGCAGTTCTTTTTAACATTCCATAGTGATAGAAAATTACAGTATAAAGTGAAACAATTGATCATTATTGAAATATCAATAATGTAATTCTAAATGAACGCGCAGCTCATAAGCGCTCATTTTCATGTCAGATTTTCTCGGAACATCTTGTTATTTTACTGTTCTTTCTTTATAAATTTCATTATTTCATGGACTTTTTTTCATTATATACCACTATCTCTGTATTTTAACTTCCGGATTGCTATGATATTGTTGAATTACAAGGTATTATAACCGTAGCACTTCATAATATTTTTTTTATTTAAGTCCGAGTACCTATGAGTTAATTTGTGGACTTCTTAGTTACTTTTGGACGATACATAGACTATCAACCGAAAACGTTTTGGTAAAGATTGGGATAAAATTGTCTAGATCTTTCAAAGCTTGTACTTTCATAGAGGAATTTATTAGTTTGCATTTACCAAACGCAAGGGCTTTGAGTCTGCTAGCGTGTTGATTGAAGGTTTACTTTATGTCCCCAACAATGACGTAGTATCGTTGACTCAGCATATCGGAAAACTGAGTCACGATGAATATGCCGTGACGTTTATAATGAGAGAGAAAACTGCTAAGAAAGTGTGTTTATTTTTCAACTTTTATAACGCTTTGAAAATATATTGTAGGTACCGCATTTTGTTTCCAACTGTAAAAAAATCATAATAACGTACATGAAACTATGAAACAAGTCCATGGTCTTTAAACGCAAAGCAGGATACACAAATGGCGATACTCAAGCTTTTTTTTTACTTTCAATGTCACTTCGTTTTTATTTGGATATTTGAGTGGAGAAAAGAATGGAAGTTACGGTTCACGTTCTGACATTATATTTACCTTAGACCTTTGCCACCCGGTGGATTTTAAAGGTTGCCCATCATCTAACCGCGCAGCAACCTTTCAAAGCATTGAACAGACGAAGACGGTTGGTCCCCGGTTTTTAGGGCCTTAGCTTCCTGACAATCAAAAATCACACGAATGCTTTGATGGTTCCACTCCGCGTAACAGCTACAATGGTACCCGCGAAACCTGAATGGTTTAGTCGGTGTTGCCCTGAGTGAAAAGGGGATGAGTGAGAGAGTGAGTCAATGAGGACCGCAAGTTAAAATAGTGAAATCTGATCGCGGGCGCGCCAACTGCTTAGATCATTAGAGCTGTGGGTGTAGTGCGTGTTACATCTCTGAGGTTACGGTGTTCTCTCGCTGGAACTTGGTACCATGACAGCCGGCCTACTGAGTTTGGCTTCAGAATTTTTCATCTTCAGATATCTCCCACCAGCAGGGCACATCCCCAACCGGGACAAACTCTAAGCTCACGACTGGTCTCACAATGTGTGCGGTGGTGTAGTGCATGTTAATGTGTGTGTGTATGGGGAAGGGAGGAAATGAGTATGTGGAAGACCGCGAGCGATCCGTGGGTCAATTGTGAAGGTACTTCTGCGGTATAATCCTGGTATTGATCAGTGAAACTACGGGACACCGATCAGAGAAGCCGGCCGCTAGAATTCGAGCCAGATAAATAGAGTGGACTGTGGTTATTAGTGGTATTATACCTCTGGGAACTAATACTTGGTTCTTGATCACTAACGTTTGGTTCACTATATTAGATATTCATTATATCTGATAAACGATGTCTTAGCGAGATCAGATTTCACTATTTTAACTTGTGGTCCTCACCAATGAAGTCTTCAGGTTGGACAGAATTATGAGCTGAATTATTGATGAGCTGAAATAATTCCCTCAGTAGAACGGTTCCCTCAATCCCATTCTTTCTCCTTCGATGTTACAAAAACAACTCACGAAACCTGCAAACACTTAGTCGTGTGTGAATTTTTCACTGTAAGCTTTATTTACTATTTTCTTTGCAACCGATGATGAGAGTTCTCTATAATCGCATCGTCCAGTGATTCCTTGATACGTACGTGTATCGTGACCACGTGTTACGTGACCAATGGCTCCAGATCACTACATCCGAGTTCACTGTATGCAGAGTCGACTCTAGTTAGTGACGAATATCCGCTACCACCGGAAATCAGCAGAGGCAACGGGGTTACCATTCAGTCATGGCGTCAGTCTGAGAGCGTCCGTATGAACTTTGGATCTAACTCAGAATGATACGAACAGGGTAACGGACAAACCATCACCAACATACATGACCAAGTAAGACGACATTCTTCACCTCATATTGTCCAGGAAAGTCAAAAATCGCTACATAGACACCAACGTCCCGGTAGGGACACGTGAAGCACAGGAAGAACGATATTATACGTTTCATATATTTATCTCACAGTTATTTATGTCGAATTAGAATGCGCGCAATGCCGTCTAAGTTCAGAGCTGCCTTAACTTCTCTCTGCGCCGTGACCTCTTGTCTCAGGAATCTAGCCGAGTCAAACACGTAGCCCAAGGGTGGGTGACCAACCTGTGGCAAAACCAGATATCATTGCTCTTTGAAAGATTGATGCTGATGCATTTCATCCTTACATCTACGTATTATTTTAAAGAAGACGCTATAAGCAGAACTGAATCAACCTTCGTATTTATAAATCACACTGCGCGCGATTTCTTGATCTCATATAACAACTGTGTTCCAAAGTTATCATCTCGAAACTAGAGTCTCCGCTATCTGTTGCACCATCAGCGGTGTACGCGATAGCAATTGCCTTCTCGTCCAAGAGATCATCTTTTACTCTGTGGAGTGATGCTCCAAAAAAAAAAGAGTGATTTGTGAATTAGCGTAGGGCTTTATTTAATTTAGCTACGTGAAGGAGTTATTCCTTTTATGCTTCTTAGCGAACCAGATCCTTCTCATATCTCTATTTTATGACTACAACTCTGTTGTAGGGAAGTAGAAACATGCTTGAGAGTGCATCGACGCCTTTGAATTCGTTTGAATTCGCGTATTTAATTTCGCGTTTGAATGTGAATGTCAAAAACTTCGGCACATTTAAACATTAATAGTTATTTTTAAATTAAGCGCCTGAAATAATCGTTTTTTCCACGATCAAAATTGAGATTTTTTTGCTGAGGCCGATAACTAATTTTTCCCCCCACTATCGTATAAAATGTTTCTGTTAACAATCATAATTTGTTTCATCTCTGATGGTTTATGTCTGATGGAACGCACATCTTCATTAACGTTTGTATAATAGGAGACCGTGATTTCGTGACATTAAGTAGTGAGACATTGTTGTTTCACTACTACACCAATTGTTTAACTGGTACTTGGTGGTTATTACCGCATTTAAAATGGTTAAAATCAATGCTAACATTCCATAGGAGTTGTTCGAATCTACGAACGCTGCATACCTAACTTATTAACCCAAAATTTCTAAGGTATAAACGACAAAAACTTACCATCAGTTGAAAAATTGGTGTACATTTAAGGGAGTTGTTATAAGTTTCATAATGTATTAGTAGTTAATTATAAGCAAATAGCAATTGCGAAGTGTTTGATAATAGTGAACGTAAAGTTGTTTTGACATTAATGCGCACTTTATTTTCTTACTTTTTTTGTAACCTACCTACCGCACGTCAAAGTCTTTTTCACGTTGTGACGTCATCGTAAAAAAGTTATTTAAACACAATGATGACACGTTCTTCAGATATTTTACGAAAGGACGGACACACGCGTAGTAGCACGCAGAAACTCACAATTTTATACGATCGTAGATCGTGTGTATATATATATATATATATATATATATATATATATATATATATATATATATATATTCACTTACAATATCATTTTGTCAAAATGTTTAAATTGTCCCCTCTCCAGCGGGGATCCTAAGCACCAACTTGAGACAGCTAGTGCTTAATCCACCGCCGATCGGATGGCACAACGCGCGCTGGAGGAGTTCCCCTGCTGTTTCCTATGGCCACGCCATGGCGTGACGTCGCGTGAACTCCAGGGCTCCCTGCGCGTGCCGGCGCGCGAGGAGGCACGTCCTTGAGCGTCACTTGTCTTCCTTCCCCTCCGCCCCCCGCCCCCTCCCTCGCGGCTGCCGTGACGCGTGCGTTACGCGGCCGCACCCGCGCCGCAGTCGTGCGTTGACATAGCAGCGCGTCGACAGCTCAGCGCATCGGCCCTCGCGATTGCATCAGAAGGTAACGCGCCACTGGGATTTAGCGATTTGCTCCCTTTATTAGAGGTCGTATCGTTGGTTCTTGGCCGGAAGTGACAAGTGTTATCATGTACTTGACTGTATATTGAGGTATTATCGAATCACACAAAGTTAATAAGATAGTACTTACCGCGGGAAATATGAATGTCTTTAACTAGGCTGCATGTGTAATACAAAAACAGAAAACATTATTTTCATTGTATTCTGAATATTAATAGGTTTAATTTTTTTTTAAATTATCCGTATTTTCCGAAGTATGTATCAGTAATTCAAATTATGAAGTACATTTTTCCTCTCTCTCTCTCTCTCTCTCTCTCTCTCTCTCTCTCTCTCTCTCTCTCTCCCTCTCACACCACACACTCACTCTCTCTCTCACTCTCTCTCACTCTCTCTCACTCTCTCTCACTCTCTCTCACTCTCTCTCACTCTCAGTAATGTAAATTTCAACGATGAAAACTGAATACGATTAATCTCGTCTTACCAATTAAACGATGGTTGATTGGTTGACTATTAAGCAGAGCCACTCCGCTTGAAGGCGCTCGCAGACATAGGGGGAAGCGAACAACGAAGAGGGCGGGAGTACACCAGTAGGTTTATTTTGACGTACACATCCTTTGGTAGTTTTGCGTCAGCCAAACGCAATGCTGTATTATGAAAATCGCGGAAGTCTCGCCGTGGGCTTGGAACATTACGAATCACTTGTCCCTAAAAGTTCTGGGAATAAAAATGCCCTGAAATTTTAGTTTCCAGAATAAAACGTATTTGGGATTACCTTTACTTTTATATAAAAAAGAAAACGTCTCAGTCAGTGGCGCGAACCATTATGTATCTAGGGGGTGGTAGATGTACAATGTCTAGCTGTCTTGACGTTTTCTTATAGAGAAAATTCAGTTTAAGTTCAATTTAAAATATATTTTTATTTGTTGGTTGATGGTTCTTTACAAGGCATTCTTTATAAGTGATATATTCAATTAATTTCGTTATTGTGGAAAATTATTAGTCTTTATTTGTGAATATATGCTGTAGGATTCTGGGGGAGTGGCCGAGGCTCAATCCCCCCCCCCCTCATTTTCGTTGCTCTACTGGTACCAAAAAAGCTGGTGCCCAGCCCGGCAGGCAGCACTACCAAGCGGAATGGATCTACTAAAGTGCAAATTGACCAACCGTTTTTCTTTGTCGTTAAGTGAATCAAACCTTTAGAATTGTGAAATTGAAAGAAAATGGAACTTGCGTTATAGATTTCTTAAAAATATCTATTTGTCTCTAACTCGCAAGCTCGAATAAGAACATAAAATGGGATGTACTACCTTTTAAATATTATATTAAAGATTTAACTTCATATTTAGTACTCAACCGGCCGTATTGACAAAGTTATCTAAAATGCATTCTTATTTTGAAGAAAAATACATTATCACAGAATGTGGAATACAGGAAACATGGTTCATCATATATCAGATGCTAATATCCAATAAACGAATATATTCGTTGACTTCTATGTCATTATTACTAAAATACATTTTCTTTAAAATAATGAGTATCTTACATTTTGCACAAGCTTCTTCTGAACAGCGAATCATTCTTGAATGAAAATGTATGCGTGTGAATTCAGTTAACCGATGTACTTTAACGACAGAAGTGACCATTCACCAAAGTCCATAGGGTCTCAGTGGGGACAAAGTTTGCAACGGAGTCCGATAACATTGCAGAGGTAATGAGCTCACATGAAAGTTAACGAACACCCATATAAGACAAGATCGAAGAATATACTACGAATAATAAGAACCAAAGAATGTACTACGAATATACTAGTCGTTTGTATACGTTATGTTTACTTATAACGAATGCTCATGCATTTTTATTCAAAACCAATTTGAGCCTCTAAAGCAATGCAAACACTTGATCCAGCATTTCAGTAAAAATAGCTAACACGGCTTCATATTTTTAAAACAAAAGGTTTGAACAATTTTTCGAGTTCTAAGGTTTATTCCCATGTTATCGATATGAGGAACTTCATACTAATTCTTGGATTGCACGATTGTGTGTTCCTATAGAATGAAAGACATGCGAAGAGTTCGCCACTTGGAGAATATTGCTACATGGCTATTGATGATACATTATGACTAATGAATGTATTTGTAGCTGAAGGTGTCGTTTGTTTTTTTGAAATAATGATATTATTATTGTTATTGTTATTGTTATTATAATTATTATTTAAATAATTAAAGGGAGAAGAACACCAATATCTTAAGCATGTTAATGGTATAGATTTCAGGAAAACATTTTGGAAATTATTTCACTCAGAGTTGACATTTTTTATATTGACGATTCAAATCATAAGCAACGAGCAGCCGCAATCAAAACCGCTCTACAATTATTTGTTTATGAACAGGAAATATTTTAAAATTGTGAATAATTTTATAAACATTATTTGTAAAATATATTTTATTGTGAAGCGATTGCGGAAGCACTTGATATTACGACGGAGTTGCAATGTTGAGTATTAGCCTATCTTATAATTCTTATCACCTTACGAATGCACAGGATCAGATCTGATATAATCAATTGCTTTCCCGGTAAATTTATGTATTTAAAACATTATTGATTCTGTCGATTACTATCTCTGGGTTATTTACAATTTGCAGAGACGGAAATATCCAATGACTCGTATTTATTACGCTTCGGTTGACTAATTATTTTTGTCAATTGTGTGCGTTCCTTATGGTGTGCTTTGTCAGATAACATCACAGGTCATACTGCTCTGTTGAACTGCTTCATGAAGCATGACACATTTTCTCCTCTGGGGAAATACGTGATTTGAGCAATGTCTAACTTTAGAGGAAAGTAATCTTGGAACCGCAATAATTTTCGTGAAGTGAGTATTATGTTCATATTCTTTCCATCATCACACAGACATTTTGCTAGCATTTGAAGGTAAACGAGATTTGCAAATGAAAAAATGCTTTAATTTACTTTAATATAAGATGTCCGTTAAAGTGTTTAACGCAATAGCATCTAACATCTATTTCACCAAATGGAAGTTTTTCCCGAATTATGATTCATTTCTGAAATTTGAAACGAAAGAAAATCATTGCAAGAAATAGTAGATCTCCACTCTTCTTCAGGCATTCCTGCACGTAATTTCTAGGCAAGAAATGTCCAGCTAAGAAAGTTTCACTTACGTAATTATTGCGCAAGCTGCATGCCTCACTTTTTTGTTCTCTACGAGTACTACAAAGACGATGAACTTGCTGCCGACCTTGTGTTGTTTTGTTTTCATCACACGCATTTTATTTCCACCGCGAGGGCAAAGAGCGACGCAGAGGGAGGGGGCGGGGGCGGGGCGGGGGGGGGCGTGGTTGAGGGGCGGGGAGGCGGAGCGGACAGGAAGGAGACCGAGCGGGAGGGAGGAAGGGAGTGTGTGTGAGGGAGGCGGGAGGGAGAGGGGGCTTTTGCCGGAGGTGGGGTCGCAAATATAACCCGGTGGCTGCGGGTGCGCGCTGGCCTTTATTTTTACGGCGGCGCGGCGTGTCGGCAGCGTTGGTTGGCGTCTCGCAGGGGCGTGCGGCCGGAGGCAGCGCTGAGAGCGGTGGTGAGCGGTGGTGAGCGGTGGTGAGCGGCGGCACCTGCCACGGACAGTACTCCCTTTCGTGACCCGAGGACCACGCGGAAGCAGCATGGTAAGTGAGCGCCGGAGCGCCGGGCAGTGGTGGTGCGGCGGAAGGCGGCGGGGCTCTCAGGACCCTCAGGTCCACTGGAGAGAGGGACCTGATTTTGGAGACCGGAGAGTAACGTCCTGGATTTGGACAGTTAATATCGTGATATATCACGACTTCGACGTAGCGTGGTATTCTTGGTATGAGTCAGCGATTCAATGAGACTGCGTGGTGTGTGTGTGTGTCTGTGTCTGTGTGTGGGTGAGAGAGTGTATGGGTGAGAAAGTAAGTATGTGTGCTGAGAGTGAGAGTGAGCGTTTGTGTAGTGAGAGTGAGTGTGTGCTGAGAGTGAGAGTGAGTGTTTGTGTGCTGAGAGAGAGTGAGTGTTTGTGTGCTGAGAGAGAGTGAGTGTTTGTGTGCTGAGAGAGAGAGAGTGAGTGTTTGTGGGCCGAGAGAGAGAGTGAGTGTTTGTGGGCTGAGAGAGAGTGAGAGTTTGTGAGCTGAGGAAGTGAGTGTTCCTAAGAGAGGGTGTGTGAAGTGAGAGGGGTTTGCGAGTGTGTGAGAGCTCGAATGTGTGTAGTTTAGAAGAACGGGTGAGAGAGAGAGAGAGCTATGAAACCATACTGAACTACCGAATATGGACTCATTTCGAGAACACAAAATCGCTAAAAACATGCATTCATAAAATTTCAAACTTCCAAAGTATTGATTTTAGATTAACAAGTGCACACATTAAAAACTTCAGAGAACTCGGTTCTCGTGAATCGCTCATAGCAGTTTGATGGCGCTCGTAATAAATGACTGACGTGTATCGATTTGAATTTCGTCGTCCTGGGTCGCCACTAGGAAATAATTATGCCGCCTTTCCGCAGGACTGAGGCACTGCCTGGTGCCCTTTGGGCGCAGAACGAGTCGTGCCCAAAGGGCTCGAGGCCACTAAGCCGCCTCCGCCTCCACCCCCACCACCGCCCCTCTCCGCGCGGCTCTTGTCGCAACGCCGCTGCACGGCTCCACTTTTCCATGACCACTCCGTAGAAATCTCGTTTTATCTGTAACCGCTTTCTCGTTTCGCCAGCATGGCATTTCTTAGATAACTACGAATGCTCTTCTGTACTCTTATTTAACGCGGAAGACGTCCTCGAGAGATACTTAATTCAGGCGTTTAGTTTACTAATTTAATAAGCGACCATGCTTATGAAATTATCTGATTTATCTAGAAATCGAAGAAATGCTTCTTCCATTTTGAGCGAGATTGTGTGAAATAAATAAATAAAGAGTAAATAACATTGTTACTGTCATATCCAAAACAATGTACAACTTTAGGACGGGACCTCTTTGAGATCGTGAATATGGAAATCTGGGGGGTATTTCAAAGAGAAGTTCGTCTCTTTCAGATTCGGAAGAAATTTCTGCTAGAAAAAAAAGTATGGTTACTGATTCCCGTCGTGTTCAAGTGTTCTTACTATATTTGCTCGCATACGCAAGATGAAGTATGTACAAGTTGGAGTAACTACATTTAAAAGTACAATGTAACTAAACAACTTTCGCGCCTCCTTCAAAGGAGTTCCATCTGAGTTGAAATTCTTTTACGAGAAGTTGCTTAGTAAAACTAATTTGGATTATTCTCATATTCTTTTATTACTCTCGTATAAGCTTCAGGAACTATCACCTTACAGGCATCATTTAATGATTGTTGTCTTAACCTCATTATCTTCTCCATTTAGTCGAATAAGCTACACTTGCAATCTTTAGTGTATCGGCTGTTCTAAGTAACTTTTTTTACTGATTTAGACATACAATTATGTTACATTTTCAAATTATATTAGAAATTTAAGGTCCCATATCTAAGAAATGCAAAACTGCATGTAGCATGAAAGGCAGACACGACTGCATGACTTAAATTGTTCCAGAGTTAGAGACTAAGGACTGCTGCCATGAATGCTTAGAAAATAAGTCCAAACTCTAGAGATATCTATTATAAAAAAAGGACCTCGAGATTCTTACTTCGATTTCAGAATAGTTTTCATTCAAAAAAGATGCAACAAAATATGTTTTGACATAACTAATAAAAAGTGATGTCAAAATATATAATAAATAGTTTTGAAATGAAACAATTTGAAAATTGGAGAGAAAGCTAGAAAAGACGGCCTGAGGAATAGTCAAATATTCACAAGAGGTTTCTTATTCATATATAATTTTAGAATGAATATTAGAAAGAATCTAAGATACAATATTAGAAAGAATCTATGATAATCCTACCTGCGATACAAATCCCACAGCAAAAAAACCTTATCATTCACTGTAACTTTTTTTAGTCAGCTAACAATCACGAACTTTCGAAAACATGGCCAGATGCCGAGTCGGACAACCGGTCAAGATCAGTCTCGCTGACATTGTCCTTTTGGATAAAAATAGGTATGAAACCACATTACAGAGGTTCTGTTGACTGTAAAACCAACGGACCGGCTTTTAATGCAGACAGCTGACGTCCTTCCAAACAGATAAACATTTCAACCTTCAAAGCAATGAACTTGACTTCATAACCACCAGGCAAAAGGCAAGCCAAGGTACACAGAATCTTCAGGTACATACAATTTCCATTAACTTCAATTAACATGCAACTGCCCATATTTCACTTTTTCACTCATGTTTCTGAACAATTTTCAGTTGTATTTCGTGTTAATCAACATAACTATTTTCATTAGAAGTTATTTTCTAAAAATTCTTATTCGTACTACATGTAACAGTTTTATACTACCTTATGGCTACCATTGGAATACCCTCGAATTAAATGAAACCAAAACATGGATTGTGATTTCATTTCTGTTCACTTAGCAGCTCCTAATGATTTCAATAATTATGTTTTTGAACAAATTATTTAATATTGATTTTATAGATGAATATAATACTTTTTGGAAACCCGACAAGAACATTCCCACTTTTATAGAGGAGAATCTCGTAAACTTTTACTAAAACAGAAGATCATTGAAGATCACACAACGGAATGGGAAGAAAAGATCTTACCAATAGTCTACAACGAATAGGGAGACTGCTGTATTAGCGGAGAGTTTTTCGTTCCATAGTTTGTGCTGAAGTTGATATTAAAACTATTTAGAACTATGAAAGCATTTTAGACAACTTCATACGTAATTTGTCTATCATTAAGTAATTGTCTTTCACTCACCCAAAATATTATGCCAAAATATTTAATTTTATTTGCTTGCGTTGTATCCTTTGGTACAACATGCTGATGTACCAAAGCACAAGAATGGCTTATTTTCCTAAGGACGTGGATTTATTATTTTTTCTTTTGTTAGAACATTGTACGTTGAAACAATATTGCACAGTAAATGAAACTTGAGGTTGTAGCCACCTCCAAAGTAAATAACTCGCTTGAAATTTATAGTTATACAAAAAAGTAAATTTATAAATCAAGTTGAACTACATATGTAAGTTTCAAATGGTTTTCTAAAAACATTTTTTACAAATTAATTTAAATTTGAGCATTTCTTTAATATTGTCACAACAGAGGTAAAAAATGTATGTTTAAATGTTAAGAAATTTAATTTTAATAATTAAACAAATGAAGAAATCAAATGCAAAATATTTAATTGGAATTGTTAAGAAGTACGTTAAAAAAACCGGGTTGTTCAAAAAGTTTATAGAAATGTACATTTCAATCGTGTTTGTCGCCTTCAAAGTACATCCCTTGCCTAGTCACACATCGCTTCCAGCGTTTCTTCCAGCTTTCAATTAACCTCTGAAACGCTGCTTTCGGAATCGCCTTAAGGCCAGCAGTGCAATTTCTCCCGATGTCCTCGAGTGAGCCAACGGGGCGTCATTCAAAGTGGTTTTCAGCCGCATTCGGCGATCATTCATTGCGGATTTCAATCTCGGAAACAGGAAAAAGTCGGCTGGAGAAAAGGAAGGCTATGGGATCACCGTTGGGCCGTATTTTTTCCAAAGATTCGGACACAGGAAACGAGGCATGCACCGGCGTGATGTAAAGGTGAAATTTGACTATTCAATCGTTTCACAATTTAGGTATTTTCTTCGTTACAGCATCCCTTAGCCTCTTAAAAGTCTCGACGTAGAATTCTTTATTAACTGTTTGTCCTTTAGGGACGAATTCATAATGAATCAGTCCTTACCGAGAGAATATGCAAAGAACATGTCTTGAACGTTGGACTGAGACACCCTAGCTGTTTGTGGTCGGGAAGAGGATGGTGTTATTTCCGATTTAAAGCAATTATACCACTCAAAACACTGGGACCGGCTCGTAGATTCATCACCAAAGGCTTGTTAAATCAATTTGAAGGTCTCTGAAGCACTTTTACCGATATTAAAACAAGATTTAACGTAGACATGTAGCTCTTTCAGTTAGTTCCTTTATTATGGACCAACAGAGCAATTGTATCGCCGGCCAGTGCAGGTTCGGACAAGAATCTTTGTCGCGCGGCTCTAATACATCTTAGCGAGATGCGCCAAGCGGCGTTTTAATCGCCCTGGACACCGCTAAATAGCACAATGCGTCTCGCTCGGTTCGTCAAGCGGTTTGCGAGTGAACAGCTCAGTCCGGTCATTTTGTATTTGTACTTGTATTTCATTGAGAATTTAAGGGCACAGGGAAAGGAATGAGATATAGAGCAGGCATGTCTAAGTCGCGGGCGAGGTAACTAGCTTACTCGCGGGCAGTGCGTCCAGAAAGCGAGGTGCGAGATTTAAACGTAAAGTTGTACAAATTGCTCTGAAGTGGCGGTACATCATTAGATATCTGGTTCATACTGCCTTTCGGAGAAGTCAGTTGACAGTTATTGCCCCAAATTTAGCTATGTATATTTATTCCCATTTCCTATACTACAGCAAGGAAAAGATCCATTGAAATGTAATTATACACGAGTCAGATTTAAAATGGTCAATTGCGAGTAAAATTATTTTAAATCGAAACTCTCTTTATTTTGCAATCGCGTCTATTCCATAGTGCAATAATTGAATAAATTCCTACGTTCAGGTTAGAATGTTTAACAGATAAAGATTCTTATCTGTTTTGTCTCTCTCCATAAGTGAGAATTGCTATTTTGTAGAGTCTTGTAAGTTAAATGAACATTATTACTATGTTTAAGAAACAACTGAACGATTTAATAAAACATAATATAATAGGAACAAGGAAAGATAGTTCTCCCCTTTGGCAAAAATATTTTCGTGTGAACCCTCTCGTCTCCGTCTCGCGCCGCCTCGGCTTGCGCGTGTGCACTCCTTTCTGGATTTGGTGCGGAAATAGAGCGGAGTCGGCGAAATTGCTTCCTCGCAGGAGCGCCGGGCCTCCTACGCAAGTGGCTCCCGCGGGCGCGGTTTCATATGCCCCATTGGAGGTTGATGGATAAAACAAACATGACAAAAAGCAATGTCAATATCATAATGGCGATGATAGAAAGTAGAAATCCGTTAGAAATGGAAATGAGAGAAGTTAAATTTAGAGACGCATTTTATTTGGACTGCCTGCATTTTTTCGAAATCATTATTGAAGAGAAATTTTTTGACAGGTATTAGGTTTCAAAAATTAAGTACTGAAGAGAGTGATTGAAAATGGAGAGCAGTCGATGCTGCTAGAACACGTCCGGCCTCTTGTTCAATTCGATTTACAATTGGTTTCAGTAGGTCAAGATCCAAGGCACAGTTTGACGAGTGCGACGAGTCTGCATACGTAATTTTAATGAAATATTGCTATTTACTGAAATGCATTATACAATATGCCTTACATTTGTTATGTAGTAACACAATAGCAACGAGAGCTGAAGAAAAACCGTGCTGTGCCTAGAGTGTGTCAGATATTAAACACTAGCGTGGAAAAGGTCACGAGATGACCTCGTAACACTGTCATTCTGGCAACGACTCCTAGCATTTAAACAATTGAGTCTGTCTAACGAGATCTAAGTGCCTCACAATCACTGGTGAAACAAGATAATTTCAAAGCAACGGAAAAGATAACTGATCTGAAAGATTATTTAACACATGAACGTTTTAGCACACGGATGTTTTGCAGAAATAAGCGATAGTGGATGCAAAAAATAAATAATTTTATGAATAATTTTGTCCAAATATCGTCACATCAACATTGCCTTAACCATATATTTTAATACCAAATCCAGTATTCGGCATGTAATGAGAACAATGAAAGGGAAATTTAATTTGCAGGAATTATTCTAGAGTGCAACTCAAGAGTTAAATGAGTGATACACCCTTAGTTTCCGAATAGTTACTTGAATATATCGCTCAGAAAGTTAAATCCTGTACAGAACAGTGAGAATCACTGATGAGGGAAGTGAAAAAGAGTTCTATTACATATTTGAAATGCTCGCCTTCAAGTAGACTTGCAAAGTGTTGTCAAAATTAAGAAAATCCTACATTCCATTTACATAACCTTTTTACTATCTTATTTTCCACTTATTGTTATTCTTGTTATGCTTGTGTACCAAATAATGATGCTGCAGAGCAAAAACATTTTCGTGTTTACTCTATGTCGTGGGTCATCGGATTAATGATGACCGTTATCTTTATATCTCTCACAATGAACTCCTTGTGGCAAGGGATTATTGTTTCTCTATCAGGGCTGTATTAATGTCGTTGGGTCCTCAAGGAATGACCAAACTTCGGAGTTCCCCACTAATATTTTAAAATAGACCAGCTAACATAAATATAACTCTGAAAATAAAATAGCTTTGCAATTTAAAAAATATTGAAATCTTTAAATTCATAAACGTGACTTCAGGAACCCCATTTTATTTAACAAATTACTCAGTGCCCCTACCTATTGGGGTGCCTTACAAATTAATCATAGGCGTGGGCCGCCTAAAACTAGAGGGGGAAAACTACCTTTTTATGGGCATCCTTTTACACTGAACTTATTTTAAAATTTTACTAGTAAGGGAATAAAATATACAAGAAGAATAATTAAATCATACAAAAAGAATTAAATTATAAATTCAATGACACAATTAATAAATTAATTTTTTTGTAGGTTATGTTTAATTTTTTAAACCAATTACAAAGTTGTTAGATGGCTTGGAGAGTCTCTTCGCCAAATATCGTAAAACAATTCCCCAAATAGATTAAAAAGGAGAAAAACAGGGATTAAACATATTAAGGAAATAAAATTTGTTATTTCGTAAGGTTTGGGAGTACCATTCAAAATTTACGGGAGGGGGTTGTATGTGTCCCTTGCTCCTCTACGCACGTATACGGTATTAATTCACCCCTGTGCATCCACTAGTAGCACAACTCCCGATTAACACACATCGATCCGATTTAAGCCCTTCACTTCCACAAAAGGTTGCGAAGATGTAGCGAATGCATGCATGAGCAGTGTCGCTTCACGAACCCCAGAAGACACTGTGTAAGATCGGTAGAGGTGGCTCAGGGCGTCAAATGATGACCGAACGATCTTAGGTTCGAGTCCCGACGGTGGCAGAATTTTCGACACCACCCATATAGCTGGGTCGAGTTCTGTCTCTGTCTGGAGGAGAATTCTAACGGCCGGTTGCTCTGTTCAGTAGTTTTTCATGGTTATTCCGATTAGTATTAGGTAATTGCCGGAGGATAGCTCCTAACAAACCGGCCATGGACCGCGCGCGATCTTTCCTACCTCCTCTTTGTCCTATCCTTACCAGCTACTTACACACACTTACACTCACATGCACTACACTACCATACATACTGGGAGACCGGTCGTGAGCTTAGAGCTTGTTCCGGCTGGGGCGGTGCCCCGTTGGTGGGCGATACTTGGGGAAAACCTCGCTAACCCACGGTAAGTCGGCGCCGGATCTCTCCATAATAAACACACCACCTCCCCAGGAAAAACATGCACTACACTTACGGGACCAATGACCTTATCCGTTGACGCGATCAGAATTACTAATGAACCGAACAAAAAACACTGCCTATGCGTGCGTCCGCTGAAAGGAAGCGTGCGAATGGGGTCTCGGCCGCGTCGCCCCGCCCCCTATCCACGCCGCCGATTGTTCGGCGCCCATGGGCGAATGCGGCTTCACACGGCCCGCAGCTCGTTAGGCCAGAGCACGGATTCCTCCGCGCCTAACGGAGCGGACGTGCCAAATGCACGGCTATTCTCGCGCCTACGCGGCCCCCGCTCCCGGCCTTGGACGCGTCCCCTGCACTTGACCCCGGACGCCGCGCCGCGCACTGAGCCCCGCCCGGCCCGGCCCAGTGGGAGTCTCGCGGATCAGGAAAAAGCACACTGCAAAGAAGCAAATAAATAAATAAATAAATAAATAAAAATTGGCACTAACAATGGTTATAATCATTGTCTCAATTTTTATTTATTATTTATTTATTATTAGCTATGATTTATTAATGATTATAATAATTGTTGGTGTCCATTATTATTTTGAATTTATTTAATAATAATATTTTTAATTAATTAAAAAAAATATTTGAATAGCACCTAAGATAATTATCTTGGTTGTATTAAAATGAGAAGTAACCTTTTTTTATTTAAGGACAATTAATTAATGTTTAACCAGATAATTTTATTTATTTCATTATAATCGAAAAACGATGTTGGTATACATTTCCTGGACTCATATACTCACATCATCAGATGCAACAGCTGTTACATTTTTTTCTTAAGTTTATAAAAATTAATAAAATTGATGCGAATCATACGTCCAAAAACTTATCAGAATAATGATATATAATTAATATATATATACAATTATAAATGTGGCAACTACACATTTATATTGTTTGATACAGTAATTATTACGATTTCAAATTGAAAAAATTGAAAAATAAAAATATGTATTAGTACGAAGAGAGGAACCGAACCAAACGAACCATAACGGAAAGAGAGTCCGTACCATATTTTAATATAAAAATTATCATAATAATCAGGAGATACTTTTAAAAATCATTCAAAATCAAGGTAGGTAGTCAGGGATGATCACCAGCGGAGCACGCGTTGCTCACCCGCCTCTGAGCCAGGGCCATCAACGCCCTTGCCGGGCGCCTCGATAATTCGAGGGCAAGGAACTAGAAAGCCTTGGGCACAGGCAGGGGTCCATGAGTCTGGGAGATCGTCAGGTTGAGACCACCTCCATGCCGTTGGAACAGCCTTATGGCCGGCCGTTTGAGTTTGAGTGTAACATGCAATGTATGATGGATTCATGTCTTAAGAAAAACTCTGAAGAAGAAATCTTTTCATCTGTTCAATGTTATCTTTTCATAAGGCACAACAAATGAAAGGATTGCCGGAAGTGGAATGAAGCTCTTTATAGACCGTTAGATGGGGGGTTAAATACATTGGTTGGAACGGTGAAAGGGCAGGGGGAAACAGTGGAAGGGGAAGAAAAATTTTACCAAAAAAGGAATTTTGATTAAGAAACGTTTAATAAACATATTTACAATTATCATGGGTGACTGGAAAACAAGAAAGAAAAGAAACAAGAGAAAAAAGAATGAAAAAATGATGAAAAAAGAAAAAAGAAAAAGAGAGATACAAAGAAAACAGAGTAGGAAGATTGACAAAGGTGTGTGCCCTTCGTGAAGCTCTTTCACTCTGTCAAATTACAAAATTCAAGTGCGGCAGTGAAAGGAAAGGAAAATGAGAGAAGTGGGATGAACGGATATCAGAATGACTTTTTGTAGACATACATTGTAGATAAACATGTAGGACGTGGCGCCGATCCTATAATATGTCATCCTGCCCCCCCTCTTCCTTCATAGCTTCAATCTGAACGGAGACAAGCACTCCCAATAATTTTCGAAGAAAGCAATTATTTAGCAGCCGACATAGCATTTTTATCCGTGTATTTTTATGTAAATGAATATATCGAAGGATAGTCGAAAAACCATCCTAGCAAACATATGTATTATTTTTCATGTCTGCCTAATGGACATAAAATGTTTGATATTTCGAAAACATTAATTTTTGGGCATGTGTGAAAGTTTTCTTGTATTTTAATAATAAAACTTCACTTAAAACAATAAACAGAACGGGAAATGAACATAAAAATTCTATGATAAATAAAATTAATATATACCTCCGGATGAATTAACAAATATAACTAAAGATATGGCTCAAAGAAGATCCTTCTTTAAGAAACTTTTTCCCACAAAATTGTGTGCAGAATTTGTATTTATGAGAAGAATGAGATTCATGAGACTTGCAGCCTTTATTTGCCTTTGGGCTATTTACGGAGAACAGAATTTCAACTTGCGTGTGGCTGCGTATGTGTTAGCAGCCGGTCGCGGCCGTTCGTTCTCATGAATGAGCGTCTTGAAAGCAGACGTATCGCAGATGTAGAATCAGAATCGTAAACGAGAACCTCACATGTTCACTGGGTCCCGATGCGGCGAAGATCACAGGCCGATGTCGGAACTAGAGCCAACCCTTACACCAGCGCTCCGATGCAGACATCCGCCGAGTCGCTGTGCCAAATTTTGGAAAACAGAGTCTCTCACGCCCCTCCAAACTTCCCCATCGGCTACCCCCTCCCACTTGGTTTTACGAAAGTCTCTCAAAATTAATTACATATTTCTCAATGTAGCAGAGATTTACGTTAAGAGTGATATTAATATTTCCTTTAATTTCAATATTTTGTATAAGTCTGTTCATAAGCTTCTTTTGATTTTTCTGATAGAAGCTATTTCACGAAATTTCCAGTGAAAACCTCACAAAAGTCAACAACTACGTACAAAGTTATTAGAAATTCAACGCGAAAACACACATCCTTCTCAAAACGATTTTTTTTTTTTTTACGTTTAATACCTAAAACATTAATTAAAAATTAATTCCGCAACTACCGATCAGAACAAAAAAAAAAATTTAATTATAAACCAAGGCCAAAAAAAAAAATTCATCGTAGATTACGTACGACAAAACCATATATTCAATGAACGAATAAAACAAAATTATAAACGAATAATTATTACTACTCCTTTGACAAACATGTTAATATTTATAGTACAATAAAGTAAATTAGAAACTGTTACTCTACCCATATTTGGCATCACTCATCCGAACCAACAAGTCGCTTTATATTGCACAGATATGTTTACTTCATCTGTTCGAACATGATAGCCCAGGGAGAGCAGTTATTTTGTCAAAACTCATTTATTTGATTTACAAGATCAATTCAATTGTTTATAATTTAAAATATCGATATTATCCTTTACTCGTCACGTCTTCTTCAACGTAAACAAGTATGACCATAAGCATGTTGGTTTGATTGGCATGCTTATTAACGGAACAACATACAATATTTAACATTTATAAATGTGCTACGTGTAAAACATTTTGTTTTAAAATAGAAAATATAAACGTCAGTTGTATTTACCCGCTTTGAAAAGTACGCTAGCAAAGCTTCTAGGTCAGAACAAAATCGCCTTCTCCTTTCCAACATTAACACACGTTGTTCTCTCATACATGCTCTTACTTTCCGTGCGAAGTAATGTTTTCATGGCTTTGTCAGCTTCTTCGAATATTTCATGCGGAATATGTTAAATAACATTTGCAAAGTGAAATTTCTTACGTTTTATTTCAAAACGTTATTCTCTTAGACACAACGGTGATCATAAACACACACTGCAAGGCCTACTAAAAGATGTCTTGTTCAGAACTAATATGATGTCATCAATTAGATTCCTCAAAAGGTAGAGATATGCTTGAACATCTCAAAATTAAAATTATTCTTAAATGGAAACGAAAAAATATTGAACGTAACACGTGGATAAAGGGGTATAATTGCAATCGTGGTATATAAGAAAACTCGCTCCTACCATCGCTCGTTTTCTTGAACATATCACTCATACCTCTTTGTCAATTACTATAAATGAAAGTCAAATCAATAAAATAAACGAAAGTAATTTTTGTCGAATCAAACACATACAGAGTCTAGCTGATAACTGATGATATTAAAAAATGAAATAAAAAACTTACTCTGGGGGCAGTCGTAGCGTAGTAGTAGATTATGGAATTAGTTTAAAATGTTAAGCTTTATTGCATCAGTACATGGTTTGAAAACGAGCGATATTAGGAGCGAGTTTTCAAATTTATAAGAATTCAATAAAGCAATATTTATAAACGAGTTGCATACGCTATTTTTTAATTTTGAGAAACAACTTTCTTGTGACGTCTCGGGTTTTTGTCAGTGTGCGAGAAAATTGTGTTCGGCTGTTCCGCTTCCCTTCACCACCCCACGATTCATTCGTTGTGATTGACTAAATGTGCGATACTGCAATCATTCGTGTCGTGAAATGTCCTTTTATTAATGTTTTATTGCAATAAAAAAGGCCCTTTATAATGCTGGTATACAAACAATATTGAAAGATACACCTCTGAAATAACATCATAATGAATCTTGTCAACTTCAGTGCGTACCAACTACCGTTTGCTTAACACCAGCGTCTTCCTCCGACGTAACCATAGGAATATAGCAGCTAAGCACTGTTTTAGAAGAAGATTACAATCTACGCAAGTCATTAAAACACCCTGGTCAGGAGCTGACTTTGATTTATCGATCTCGGATTAATCGACATCTACGAGCATTCAGGAATTCAAAAAATGCCTATATGTTTCGTTAAAGATGTCTACGTTCACTGAAAAAAAATTACAAAAGAAGCAAAAAACCCTGCAGATAAGAACGAGTCTCTTAAAGACTATTTAGTTATCCGTCCATTATTATTATTATTATTATTATTATTATTATTATTATTATTATTAAAAATTATTATCTGCTAAAGTGTGAAGAAAACGTAGGTTAAGAATAATTTCGTGATATTCATTTTACAAATATAAACATCCGGTATCTTTAGACATGTAATGCGATGCGATTTAACTAAATTTCATAATATTGAGGCACTCCAGGAATAAAATTCTTGAGCATTTCTCAGAGTGCTATTTCTGCTAATAATTACTACTAAAATTCTTTATTCATCAACAAAGGATAAATTATTAAGCTTCTTCATGCTTAATTGTTAGTTTTTCCATTTATTGTTTTCTACAACAAAGACCTAATGAGGATAATCATTGCTTGGTAGCCACTTGTCTGCATAAGACTGTTGGATTATATCAACATAATCACAAAATCGTTATTTCTTCTCAGATTTTTTGATGAGAGACAATTCACTTCCTCATGAATCAACGAGCATGTCCCCGTAACCGCTGCGGAGGGGTCCATCCGGTAAGAATTATCTGAAGGACTCGACAATGAATGTACAGAATTATCTGACTTCAGAGCTGTGAGAACTAAATTTCTTTGTGAATCATGAACCGTCTTAGCGTTTGGTCAGAGTAAATACGTGTTGGTCAGAAGAAATGACCTCGCGAACGGCAGACTGATTCTATGGAACGATAGTTGTCGCATAAACGCAGAGCTCATCCCCTAATAATTTTGGTTAAAAAGGGAGGCGCTATGTGCCCCAGAGGTCATTCTACTAATTAACTCTCTCATATCCCTTTTTCTAACACTATCCCCCTTTTTAACTAGCAGTGGTAACACTGTATTCATCTGCATCTGGCATTCATTCTTGAAATCATCACTTATAAGTAGGGAACGGATTTCCATGTAATTTCATGCTTTTACAGGAACTACATACCCGCATTCAATTACATTTCCTAGAGTTCACAAGACATTCTGAATGAATTATAACAATTTTTATTTTAAATATTTCGTTATAATTACATATTTTTACATATTTTACCTAATGCGACACATTTCTTACATATTTCGCTACATTTTAATATATTTATCCTCAAAACGGAACATTTCAGATGTGCGTTTGCAATATTTGTTACGGAATCATCTTTCTTACAAATAAAATGTAATGCTGCTGCGTTTCTATTACCACCATATCTTCGCCATGAATTGTCCAACTTACCTCTCCCCATTCCCGTTTGATGCGTACAAGCGAGTCAAGGATGAGCGGATTTTTATGACAAAAAGTAATTTCAACCACGGGCTTGCTCATGTTTTAAACAGCAAATCCGTTATTCGATCGAAAACTAACAAATATTTTTTACATAAAATTGTCTTACCGTGTTGTTCAATTTTGAGGGTGGGATACATACCCTTTAACCACCTTCCCTGGGATCCATCACTCGCTACATGGTACTACTATTCACTTGTACACCGGCTCCTCGTAAACATTGTAATATATACAATGAATGTATTTTATATTTCGAATAAAATTCTTATATGTGGTGAAGTCTAAAGTAGAATTACTTCAGTAGAGATAGAACTTACTTTCAGTCACTCCAAATCCTTAAGAACTGATTGGCGACGTTCTATGGTCGGATATTGCTTGTAGAGAACAATTTTAAACACAGTAATGAATTGATCTGGGCTGTCCGGGTGACGCCGCGTCGAAGGCTGGGGTGCCGACGTTTCAATCGACATATCGCGGTCCTCTTCAGGGCTGTACTGCGTAGGTCGTCAGGGCAGTACATCCCTGAAGAGGACCGCGACATGTCGGTCGAAACGTCGGCACCCCAGCCTTCGACGCGGCGTCACCCGGACAGCCCATATCATGACTCTGGCCGCGGAAGCCTACGATACCACTGTAATTAATTTTTATTTTACATATTTTCTATTTTTCTCAGATGTTTTGGAAAAAATAAGTACATATATGTACATTTTTTTGCATTTTTCATTACAATAAATTCCGTTCCCTACTTATAAGCGCCGTGAAATAGGATGGAAATAAGTTAAAAACGTACTGTTTAGCATTATATTTAATATGAGACATGTATGTTTGATAAGATATGAAATATATGTTTATTAAAGGAACTTCACATTTATATTGCATCCGTAAAGTTACATTCATGTTTAAAAGGAACTATCAGCAACCCAGCAAATTCTGCAATTTCGTGACATAATTTCAAAGAATTGAATCGGATAACATGCAGAAGGCTTGTCGTTCGTACACTAATGAAACAAGTTCCTGTACGTCTATGTTGAAGGGCTCAGTCCTTTGCCGGCCTGGATGCTGAAGTTGCTCTGGCTGAAGAGCCGGAAGGGCCACGGGTTCGAATCCCGCCCGGGGCATGAATGTTTGTGTGGGTCCGTTTACAGTTACAGTGGTCACTAGTTGTCGACCTTCGCAAGTAGTCGCCAGTCAACCTGAGTAGTTGAAAAGCGACTTTAAATAAGTTTTTACAAATTCAACTTCATTTGATGCAGTTCTGTCGAGCTGGAAGGCGGGTCGTGTTCACTAGAATGAGTCTGACGCAGTGCTACCGTGCTTGCCCTCTAGTGTTTCATACAATAGGTCGTATTCGTATATGGCCGTGTTCCGCAGAACACGAATTCAACCGAACACGGATTCACTGTGATAGTGCCCTAACAAATAAGCCCACTTGGGCAGACCCAGGAAATGTGTATTTGGAGAATTATTAAACATTAATTTTCCATTTAATTTAGAAAACAATGTTGAAAATTTTAAAAACAATGAATAAATGCTATATCCCAAGACTCTGTTTTTCAAAATTGTTGAAACATTTTATTTGCGAAGTCTGGTTATGAATACATATGGAAAATGTTACCACAAGGAATTATTGTTACAATGCACGTAGATGACCAAATTACAACGAATAAACCTGAATTATATAGAGAATAATGAAAAAATAAAAATTCTCACTTACGTATACTTCCTTTCTGCTTCAAACACATTTGTTTAAGATGACTCCACAGGAACACAAAGAATCCTGCCTTAGACGGGAGGTCGGACATCTGAGAACAGAGCAATACTCCCATTCCTATTGAGACACATTAAGATGTTACTGTTATATAATAATTAGAGCTTAAATTATTCTGTTGACCGCCACTTTCAGTAACTAACAAATTGAAAAGATGCATTTCTGCATTATGAACCGTCATGTAGTTAGGCTACTTAGATGTTCTTTTAAATAAAAAAATAATCCCATTTAATGTGACAACGGTTCACATTTATGTATTTCTGTAGTTACAAATGGGCAAGAAAACTATTTTTTATTTACATTATAAGAAAACCATAAATATCAAACATTGTCATTCTTATTTCTTACACATGTGAAAATGAGTCAAAATTTCTTATCTGCGTTTCACACAATTCCGTTAAAGTGTATCTATCTGTTTAGTCTAGATTTTTTTACGTCAAATAAAAAACTTGTCAAGTCTTTCTCCCCTGTTCCGAGAGGAACCTCTGGCAATAGTATTGCTTTAGTACCAGAAATAATGATCGAAAATTCCATTTAATTGAACATAATGCATTTTATATTTTTGGAAAATAATCTAAAACAAACCATAAAGTAACTCTTAACTGAACCTCAAAACTACAAAATGAACTTAATTGCCTTTGCACAATGATATCAAGTAAATGCATCGGAAAGAAGTTTGAGGTAGTTCGCATGGTCGTACTTTGAACATGCTTTCGCAATTTTGTAGGAAAATGAGTCTGTTGCCGCATTGGCTTAATAAACTTTCATTTGCTTTGTCATCCCTTGCATGTTTTTACATTAAATGTAAGACTCGAAATACATGAGATTTCTTGTTTGCAGCCTGAGATCCCGAATAAGCAGATTGATCTAACACCTCTGCGTTCATCCAACGTTCCTATCATCTGGGTCCTGGGTAAGTCTTCTTACAATTTTAACAATATTGGATCTTAAAATAAATTATTCAAATTAGAATTGGCTCCTCAATTTCATTATGAAATGACTATTATTTAAGAGCATATGTACTAATTATAGGATTGTTGATAACATAGTTTATACATTTGTTAAAAAAGTTTATGCAAATAATTAAAAACACACTTCAGTGCATTCCCCAGAGCACATAAAAATATGATAATTACCTCTTCAAAGCTGGCGCCTAACACTACTTTTCTTAAACATAAATTATGCATGCAAAATGTGGCTAACGCTTGGGGTAACTCAGCGACATTTAAATTCATTAAGTCTTTCTAAATTGGTATTTTTCTGTCATACACTTGATATGTTTCGCAAACCATACGTTCAAAGTAATGTGTGAACGATTTCAACTTGCCTTCCTCACTGAGAGCTGCTTCCAGAACACGTACTGATTCATGAAAGGAAGTAAAGTGGTTTTATCCTTTTTTCATTTAAGATATAGGATTAAAAAATATGTATGTGTGAGATTTTCCATTACACTCTCAATGTGCAAAATACTGCCTTATTGCTCCGTACAGCCGGAATAGATTTATGGGGGCGTGGCAAGCAGGCAGAAATCCTTGGGACGGCCGTGTGTGACCACTTGTTTCCTACCAGGAGAGGTAACTCAAGGGCATCAACTGATATCACTGCAGTGTCTCTGATTGAGAGGTCCTAGATTCAATCCCAACGGTGGCAGGATTTTCGGTACTAGTTTGTCTGCTAGGTCAAATTCAGCCGCTGTCTTGAAGAGAATTCTAGCGGTCGGCTGCTTTGAGGGGTAGTTTTCCGTGGTTCATTCAATGCCAGGAAAATGCAAGAGCAGAACCTTAACAAAGGGGCCACGGACCGCGCGCGATATTTCCTTCCTCTTCCTTGTCCTTTCCTCACCCTTACCCTTATTTACACACACGTACATTCACTACACGTGCCGGCACTACACATGCCTGCATGTACCAGACATGCCCTGAGATCGGTGGGGAGCTTAAGGCTTGCCCCGGCTGGTACGGTGCCCCGCTGGAGGGAGATACGTAGTTTGGGAAAACCGCGCTAGAAGGTTGGGCCGGATCTCACCATCATGCGGGGGATGATCATCGCCTCCCGAAGGAAAACACGCACTACACTTACGGGACTAATGACCTTAGCTGTTGACGCGCCCGGAATCACTAATCAATCAATGTGTTTCAGGCGGCCCTGGCTCCGGCAAAGGCACCCAGTGCGAGCGCATCGTGAAGAAGTATGGCTACACTCACCTCTCCACCGGTGACCTACTGCGCGACGAGGTCAACTCCGGCTCCGCTCGCGGCGCCAACCTCAACGAGACTATGCAGAAGGGCGAGCTCGTGCCCATGGTGAGTCGCGCTTTCTTCACGGCGCGCGGCAGCGCTGCCATTATCGGGGAGATTTCGAACCCGGGGACAGAAAGAGGAGAATAGCTCCCCCATTTCCCCACCGTTGAAGCCATTTCCAAGTTTTCCAGTTAAAGACCAAAACCAGACGTAACATATTATCGACCAAGAAAATAAAAATACATACAAAATTAAGTACAGAAGCACGAATTGTGCATTTATGCTTTTAGGCATAAATTTGTAGGTATTAATCTCCTTGGTTTATAATATCATACGTCTTGTTTGGTCCTTTAGTTGTAATATAAGTTTTTGTAGACAATAATACATTTAAATTTAGTGGTGCTAAAACAGCACGTATTCTCTCACCCGTATTTTCATACAAAATTGCGCTCTCTACTCCGTGGCGAGAAACTGAATATTTTCAAGTTCTTCCTCTTCGATGGTCAATGGAGACGGATTACTTTCTGGACGTTCTTGAACATGTGACCCGCATCGTTGCGTCTAGATATTTCTGATCACAATGAAAATCATAAAAGATACCTTTAGGCATCTCTAGAATTGCACTTAATTAAGAGCAATATTGCAACTTTCTGTTTACTGATAGTAGGACTCCTGTTTACTGCAGTAGATAGCTTCCGCGATCTCTCCGGGTAGCGGCAGTGGAAACGGGATCGTATACGTTTATTTGCTTGTTTCTTTAGATTTCAAAATGCATCGCAGTTAGGAACTCTGTTTCCAGCCCAATTGTTTGGAATCTGTCTGGTCACTGGAAATACACATCTCAATGTAGACTCGTTTCTTACTTTTCCGAACTGATGTGCTTCCGACCTCTTCACACAACTAGACCACTATGATTCTCAGGATTCCGCCACCCTGAAATTGAATTCGCTCAACACAAAATATTCTTCCGCTGCAATCAGTGATGCGAATTAGGTGACTGGACAGGTTGCTTTTCCCAAGCTTTTTTGAAATATTAGGAAAAGCGTATGGCACGTAAACAGTCCTCAATCTGTTATTTCTATTGTGAAACTCGTGATGTAACAAATTAGAACGTAAAAGATGAGCAAAGTTTCCATTGCTTGCACGTTGTCGCTATAAACGTCATCAAGCATATGATTGTAGATTATTAATAATAATATTAATAATAATTATAATAAATTTCATCTTATAACTACAGAAGATTTATTGAAAAGCTTAATGTTAACGACGAATGTAGTGTTATCGTTCTTCAGACAATAGATCACCTCATCACAGGGTACACAAATCTCGCAAACAAGAGCATCCACACCGCAGCAACCTGTTTGCAAATATTGTCCACCAAGCACTGGCAACCAAACATGGGTTGTAGTGCAGTCGATAAGTCATTTTTACCTTGCAAAAATTAAGGTAGAAAATTTTATTTTTTATTTTCTTTACATTGTTATTAGTAAGAAAATCCTAAATTTTCCACCTCGAAATACTTCCTAAAAAGATTTGGTAGCTAAAAAACTAAAAAATCCGGGAATATTTTGGTTATAGCGTAATAACATTTTAATGGTTGGTATTAGCGCAAAAATAGGTATATACAATTTTAAAGATCGTAAAATTTCGTAATAATTTGTTGTATAAATTATTTTACTCAAGTAAAAAGTAACAAGGCTATGAGATTTTTCAATTTGGGATTGTTCGCACGGTTCTAAATATGTAATGACAGGAATGTGGTTAGCCTAAAGGTATCTTGAATCTGGAATCCCGGGCAAGGAAAAAACGAGAAAAGGAGAATATAGTGATTACGAAACAAGTGCATAAAGAGGGGGCTAATTGCATGATGTTCAGGAAAACGAGCGACGATAGGAGTGAATTTTCTTATATACCATGATGTATAATATAACAAAATAAATAACAAAACAAAAGCAATGTGGAATGTAATAAATAATAATACCAAATCAAGTAGGTACCTTGTACAGAATTTTGTTTTAAAATATAGCGATATAAATGTGAACGATCCGGCAACAGTGGCTAGTCTCTTTAACCAATACTTTTCGACAATTGCTACCGGCCTCACTAAGGGTCTTCAGCCCCAAAATTGAACATCAGACTTTCTCCAAAAAATTTAGACATGATGTTCGTTTCCGAAACTTCTTCCAATGAAATTCTCAAAATAATCGGTAAACTAAAAAATAAATATTCGGCCGGTTTAGATGAATTTCCGAATTGTTTGTCAAAGACCTGTGCGCCTGCCATTATACACCCGTTAACTCACATATTTAATTCATCCTTATGCACAGGAACGTTTCCAGATATTTTCAAAACAGCGATTTTCAAGATTCAAGATCAAACAGCAGATATTTTCAAGATTAAGCCGCTCTTCAAAAAAGGCAACTAAAATGAAATTCAAAATTATTGGCCTATTTCTCTTCTGTCAGTTTTTCAAAACCTTTCCCGGTAAACACGACGCGCTTTCAGATTACCAACATGGATTTCGACAATCAAAATCTACGGAAACAGCCATATTTTCTTTTCATAAAGATGTCTCATCATTGGATCAAAACAAAACACATATTGGATTATTTTTAGATCTTCCAAAAGCTTTTGACGTCATTGATCATGACCTTTTACTTTTAAAATTACCTTCATATGGAATCCGTGGTATTGCCCTAGATTGGTTATGTTCGTATCTTAAACAACGATCTCAGATAGAGGAAATACCTTCCTGGAATGATGTAACATTATTATATACATAACATTATACACACCTTTTCGACCCTGGCAATTACCTCAGTGATCGATTTTAGGCCCTATTCAGTCAGCCTTCATACTCCTCGTTGAGTATATTTCGTGAATGTTCATTCCCGCCTGAGATATGGCATAATATTCTGGGAAAATTCATCTTATAGCTTCCAGACTTTTAGATAACAAAAAATAATTGTACGAATAATAACCAAATCTCACCCACGTGATTCTTGTAAGCCTCTCTTTATTATTCTAGGAATTTTACCATTACCTTGTCTGTTGATTTACGAATCAGTGATTTTTGTCAAAAATGACTTGCTTAAGGGCGGGAATATATTTTCAGAAAAAGCCGATGTCTGTAACTATAACACTCGACATAGTAATCATATACATCAGGTGATAGCATCTACAGCTCATTACAAAAAATGCACATGCAATACATGATCATTATTTTACAACACTTTGCCAGATGACATTAAACGATTAAATTCGATAGAAAAGTTTCAATCCCAAGTAAAATCGTTTCTGTGGCATAACTGTTTCTATACAATTAGAGACTATACTGAGCATCAAAAGAAAAGTAACATTAATTTTAAGAGTGATATTTCTTCTTCTTTCTAGGGTTTTTATCTTGCCGACAGCCGGTTACCGTTTACGTCCCGATGGGACGCATATTCGACCATACACTAGACACCAACACACTTGCGGGCTCCTCTGATCTGTGGTCAGCAGAACGCGAGGCCCTCCGCGACAACACATACATACAAATACAAGGGACAAACAACCATACTTAAGGCGGGACTCGAACCCGCGACCCTTCGGACCGAAGCGCTGAGTCGGTACTCGCTCTTAGCCACCTCAGCCATTCAGGTCGGCAACAGTGATATTTAATGTATTATTTGCCATTTGAATTGTATAATTCAAACAACTTGTAACAAGTCTTGTACCGCAGCGTGTGGGACAATGACCTCCATCTCGATCAGGTTTTTCGTCCAGTTTCCCTTATCCTTTAAGTAAATGCTGAGATGGCCCCTTGTTTTGCTTCTGGACGTAAATGTAACTTCATTATCTGAGCACATCTTCTAAAATTCAGTGGGAAATATAGTTATTCAAATTATTGTTATCCATGTTATCGCGCATTCCTTGACATGATGAGGGATAAGAGACCAAATTTATTGCTGATTTGCCCTCGAAAATAGATTTTGTTACATCAGAGCGAATACTTTTGTTAACAATCCTTGCAAAAAACTTTAATTTTTTCTGTATTCAAAATTCAATTAGTATATGTCAATTAGTATAGGGATGGGATCACAGAATTTTGAAAAAGTGCACAGAATTCACTTCTAGCACGTCACATAGTTTTTAATTGTTTTTGACGTAAAATACATAAATAAATGTATATAGTACGTGCAATTATACCCCTTTATACACATGTTACGTTCAATATTTTTTCGTTTCCATTTACGAATAATTCCAATTTGAAGAAATTCAAGTACATCTTTTCCACCCGCGGCATGCATTTCATGACGTAGTATTGCTTCTGAAAAATATATATTTTAGTGGGCCTTGCATTGTTTCTGTTTCCACGAAATATTTGCAAATGGAAGGTACTGAGCATATGCGGATAAAATATTAGTAGCTGACAAAGTCATGAAAACATTACTTCCCATGAAAAGTAAAGACAGGTATGAGTGAGAATACGTGTATCAATATTGGGGGGAAACTAGTCACTTCTGACACAGTTTTGCTATAGCATACCTTTAGAACTGATAAACACAACTGATATTGTCATTTTTTACATTCGTTAACATAAGACCAAATGTTTTACTTGTAAAACATTTAATTTATTCTCGTTAAAAATTTTATGTTGGATCTCAAGTCAGGTAGCTTAACGATTGCTTGCCCAATTTAGATTTATTCATTTGTTGTTTACATGTAGTTGTTGTAGGTAGGTAATATGTGATGTACCTTTTGTTCATGTTTCATGAGCTACTGCAAATACCTTGGCTACGTCTGTATTATGGTTTCTTAATTACACAATTTCGCTCCTTTTCGGAATTCTGATTGGTAGGTGTGAGTTTTTAATTGCACGGTGGAATTTTAATTTCAGGCGTGCTATTAACATAGAGATAATCAAAGATTTTTCATAGAATTCATGAGTATATTTAATTAACTAAACGAAAAATATAAAAGTGCTTTATTTATACAGCGAAGCTCGGACTATCAGGATCGCTCTTATTTAGGAAACTGAATTTCAAAAATCAAATGTAAAACGCAACGTTTTGCTAAAATTGAGTTTTAACATTTTTGAAAGTAAGTGGCAGAGTGATTAATGCTTTAGTTCATGATTAATTCATTCATGATTCATCAGTGCATGCGGTCTCCGCGACAGCCTGGTATTTCCCTCAAACAACTAATCTGGCAGGTACTATCTGACGATACGAAAGGTTGCGATATAAAGCAAATTGAAGGTTGAAACAGTTGAATGATGAAGTTATATTTAAAAATAATGAATGTCCATGAAAACCCACCTCTAGAATAAAGCCTCAAATACTTCAATGTTACGGTAATATTATGTAACTGTTTCAATGTTACGATAATATTATGTAAATATTTCCTCTCATTCAGGCTACACACCCGTTATGTGATCCGTGAGTGGTATTAACACGCTTCGGGAAAGGCGCAAAGTTACCCTCTTCATTTAATTATTGTATTTCTGCTAGTCTACGACTCGATTGCGAACATTTTCTCTACAAGAATGGTTATTTTCACTTTCGTGTTCGGTGCCCTCTGTTTTACCGTTGTCACGATGGAATGCTGCCTAGCGAGAATCATCATGAAACACTAACCCTAGAAGCAAACTGCTAAGCCAAACAAAAGTAAATCCAAGAAATAACACGTAATAAAATTATTACACCCAAAGAAATAATTTCCATATTTTTGTTCGTTAGATTTGCGATTCAGATAGTGAAATAAATAAGGATGATAATAATAAAAGTAATTTTCAAATGAAACAAAACTCGAGCGCGATTTCAATGACTGAAGAGTAAAATCATTCTTACAAAGTATTGGCATTAGCATACTGAATATACTAGGGATTAAATTGTTAATTGATACCTATTTATCTTCATTGATTGATTAATGATTAATTAAACTACATTGATTTAGAACCACTGACACATCATTTTGGACAATTTTATTAGGAATTTATTATCGAGAATATCTAACTTCGGAATTTCTAGGTACTAAACTTACCTAAATTGGTGTACATGGAAAGGATCCAGATGATATTGTTAGCTCATGAGAAGCCACTGCCCGTTGGCAACTACTTGTTAGTCGCCCCCTGGCACTAGATGTTCTGCTCATTCCGAACATGTTCGGCGTTCCTGTACGGAAACGCGATTTCAATGGATATGATATCTAGATTCAATCCATCAATTTTCCTGAATGAATGGAGCATAATTATATGTATGTTTTATACAAAATTATATTTAATATTAATTATATATATGTGTGTGTATATAATTAAATATTATATATATATATATATATATATATATATATAAAATAGTTCTACTACAAAGTTATTATGTTTTAGTTGTAACACTTCTTTTGCACCGTCGTTTATAATAATAATAATAATAATAATAATAATAATAATAATAAAATTGTCTTTATTTGTGGCGAGGCTCAGGCCTTAAGGCCTGCTCTTCCGCCTAACCACTTTAATTAATCTACAATTTTAAAAATTACAGTTGAGGCGTTCGGATGTAATTAATATTAACTGACTTTTACATGTCGCAGAAGAAAAAAAAAATCAATTTGTGACTACCATCTACATTAATTTATCTGTATGAATAAATTAATAATGAATGATAAATAAATGAATAATGAAAATAAAACCGGATATTCATGGTTCCGGCTGGAGTTGCTCAGCACGTGGTCCTGACAATACACTGGTTTCTCATTCACTTTCTTTCGGGCTGCGGACCTGGTCGGACTTGCAATGGACTTGTGTGACAACTCTATATTGGAGTTGGGCTGTAGACGAACATGATGTTTGACCAGGTTGTGTATTAGTAAGGTGTGTATTGTTTATATTACCTTGGCTTATAATAAATAAATGAATTTTATTTTATATATATATATATATATATATATATATATATATATAACAGTATATAATATTTATTTATTTATTTTTTTTGTATGTTGTTATGGTATATTATTTTGTTGCTGTTCAGACAAGTTGTCTTTATTCCATGTGATTTTTCCCATGTGTGTTTTTGAAGCCCTGATGAAGGAATTAAATATTCCGAAACGTTGGCAAACTGATGTGTTTCATTAATTGACCGATCCCGTCATCCATATCCTACTACTTATTAACGATAGTGATTTCTACAATGGTATATTTTTATCGCTTATTGCTTTTCAACCATATGTATTCTCCAGTTCTCACAAAACGCTTCATGTTCTTTTCTGCGGCTGCGTTCATGATACAGCGTGCTCGAAACTCTGAGTCAGTGATTAATCAAGAAATACAAATTGTAAAATCGAGAATACAGTAACTCATCAGAGCTTGAAGACTAAATCTTCATCGTACGAGAAACTGAATGCTCTGCAACCTACAGTCAGACAAATATGGAATGCGCATGACATCACTATCTAACATCAATATCAACCGGCATCTTGAAAGTAACTAGGAGCGGAGATGAGACATTGGTCGCGGAAAAAACACATTAATGAGTAATCCAGAATAGCACAAAACAACATTTGGAGGTGAATTATCTCCATGCCATAAAATATATCAATTGATATTGATTTCATTTCTCCACTTTGATAACAATGCACCATTCTGTAGTCATTTAAGTTATTCTTGAAATATTTTGCCCTGAATTTATTAAAATCAGATTTGTGGATATCTATGAATTTTATCGTGAGGTGGCAGAGTAAGAACGTTTTTATCCTTGATGTATTGGTCAATGTTGGGTACAAAATATAATACAAATTTACTGCCTATTAACATTAACTTCCATGTTTTACTATTAACCTATTACAGTAAAACTTGCCCAAGGCGGAACTTCTGTAATGCGGAAATCTAATGTGAACATAAGTCGCGGTCCCGACAAACATATGTATATATTGTACAGAATTACCTAGCATTATGCAGAATTTTGTCTAATGTGAAAAAAATACTGCCTTGAGATGTCACTTTGGGGAAGTTATACTGTATAACCTATGCCTATTAACTGCAATGTTACATTTCCGAACTGGAACTACCGTTTTTGTTAGCATTGCCTTAGCGAAAGACATGGTGGTCAGTACTGTGATACCTAACATAACGTGGTAATGAGTATTTTTATGTGTGTGCAGACGGTAGTGTTGGACCTGCTAAAGGAAGCCATGTTGGCGAAACTGAGTACATCCAAGGGCTTCCTCATCGACGGCTACCCCCGCGAAGAAGCACAAGGAGTTGCATTCGAGGAGCAGGTATGCTTCCATCAATTGCTTCATGATCCTTGGGAATTTTCATTAGGCAACTACAAAATGTGTGATCTGACATTGAAAAATGAAGATATTTGTAGATAATGAAGAAGAATATATAGACGCTGTAGTATAGAAGAAATTGTAATATTGCTAAAATAGTATACTTATGTATATAATAACAAAACAATAACTATAATTAGTTGACAATAATACATATGTGTGAGAGTAATGGAAATTATTATTTTAATTGGAAGTGGAAAGACTTATTGTAAACTGTTATATTGTTTCCTTTGGCTCTTCTCCCTTATCGTAACGATCATGAAGAAATCACTTTCTTGGCGAACGACCACACGTATCCGCGTGCAGAATGCGTCTTGTACTCGTAAATGACCACGAGCGGAATGCGACTTATACTTGTAAATGACCACGAGCGAAATGTGTATTGTAAGTGATCACGAGCGGAATATATGACCTCAAACTTTTAATGCGAATTGATACTTTGCTACAGGTATCCAATTGCTTGACAAAGCTTCGTCCTACGAGATTATCAGAAAACATCCTTGCGTCTGTCATATACATAATTTCCAATGTATTTTATTCCAATGTACTTTTTGCCGAACACTTTTAAGTCTCACTTGACGCTTTGCTACGCTTATCGATATTTATAACGATGTTCTGATCTAAGTGATGAACATAAAATCTCCTTGAGCCGGTGCGTTGCATAATTTATAACACATTTTACTGCAAAATGTTTTTTTAGTCAATTAAAACACGATATTCTCATTTCAACTACGAAACAATGTTATCGTTCTCGCCACTTGGTTCTTCGATTCGTTACGATAATAAGAGATAAAACCCTTTATTGCAATAGCAAATTATAGTATGCATATCTTATGTATGACCAGCCTCTAGGATGACTCGTGAATAGCGTACTAGCTTCCTCTGGTGTGATCCCGGGTTTGATTCCCGGTCGATGCAAAAATACAGTTGTAGCTTTTCTTTAAATTCGTCTCAGTTTCTGTAGCTGTGTAACAAAGCTCTGGCAGACAAACGGAATGCGCTTGTTACGAATGCGAGAATAGCCCCTTCCTTACAGCCGATTCCCTTACTCTCAAGCGTGGGAATTAAACTAGGCCCGGGCATGAGAGATATTGTTCGCTAGTCGGCAAAATCGGACAGTCGACCCAAAATGCCAAATAAATCCATATGTATGATTGAATTATGTATAGCATGTATGATCATATAGAATGTATCATACTACGCATAACATGTATAATCATATTATGTATATGATGCATCATACGTATGATCATATCTGTGTTAAGATGGCGAAATGTTATGTCACAAAATTTCCATGTCAGCTATTTTAAAATTCAAGATGTCATGAAAAATTACTTTGTGACTTTTGTCTTATTACAATTCGTCACCGTTGTTGTTGTTGTTGTTTTTTTTTTTGTAAACTACAAGAGAAATGCATATTTTGCCTCCCTCTAAACTCTAAACAAGAGTGACTTATGTGATATGAATGGCAATGTGAACTTTGTCATTTTACCATCTAAGCACCGATATAGTAAAACACTTTATATGTATGATCAACTTGGTGAGTGAGTGTATCCATCCTGTGCGCGCAGATCAAGCCATGCACGGTGGTGCTGTACTTCGAGGTGAGCCCCGACACGATGACGCAGCGCCTGCTGGGCCGGGCGCTGACGTCGGGTCGCGTGGACGACAACGAGGAGACCATCAAGAAGCGCCTCGACACCTTCGCCAAGCACAGCCAGCCCGTCATCCAGCACTTCTCGGCCAAGACCAAGACGGTGCGCACCGCGCTCGCGCCTCCACACACGCACACACACTCCACACCACAATCGCTGCCTGCAGCAGGGATGCCACATTGGGTAGAATTCCGCCAGCTGGGTTGGTTGGTGATTCCGGGCGCGTCAACAGCTTAAGTCAATAGTCCCGTACGTGTAGTGCATGCTTTTTCCCTCGGAAGATGGCGGTTATCTTCCTCCCGCTGGATGGCGAGATCCGACGCTGACCTACCGTCAGCTAGCGAAGTTTCCCCCTAACCAGGGCTCTCCCATCAGCGGGGCACCGCCCCAGCCGGGACAAGTTTTAAGCTCCCGACCAGTCTCCCGGAAGTATGGTAGTGTAGTGTAGTGTGTGTGTATGTGTGTGTAAGGGGAGAGGATAGGACAAGGAAGAGTAAGGAAAGAACGCGCGCGATCCGTGGCTCGTTTGTTAGGGTACTACTGCTCGGGCATTCGCCTGGTGTAGATCGAAGAAACCACGGAAAACTACTGATCAGAGCGGCCGGTCGCTAGAATTCTTCTCCAGACAGCGACTGAATTCGACCTAGCCGAAAAACTAGTGTCGATAATCTTGCCGCCGTCAAGAGTCGAATCTAGGACCCCCCGGTCAGAGGCTCTGCAGTGACATCAGTTGATGTACTGAGCTACCGCTCCCGGTCCCAAGTGGGTGGAAAAAAAGCGTCGACTTGCGGGAAGAAAATGCATTGTTACGGAATTCCTCCCAATGGGCGGAATCCATTGTTTCCTGAAAGGGCTTTAGGCGATTAGCTTTAGCTTTGCTTAAATCATCAATTGTGCCCGTCCTTTTCAAAAATTTATACAAATATTGATGACATTTGAAAGATACAATGTATGCCCCAGGCACAAAAGTTTTTGTTTTGAACATTTGCAAATGTGGAGCTATTATGAAAACATGTCCCACTGTTTTTATTTTTACTTAAACAGGTATGCAATGGTGCCTACCTTTTTCTAAAAATTGTATAAGTATTGACGGCTTATGATAGGGAGGCTTTCTGAACAAATGTATTTAGTTTAAACAACTTATAAGTGTGCAGGTATTTTGAAATTATCAGCTCTAGCGTCAGTGTGTTTTTTTCCGCTCACCTTGTACACTCCTTTGGCGAAATTGGGCGGGTTTTTATGGATTTCCCCAGTGTTGATCCTATTTCCACAGATGGATTTCCCCAGTACTGATCTAGCAACCCTGGTCGGGAGGAGAATCCTAGCGGCCGGCTGTTCCGATCTGTAGTTCTCAGTGGTTTCTTCAATCAACATCAAGCGAACATTCAGCCCGTGGACTGAAAACGATCTTTCTTTCCTCATCCCTCTCCCCTCCCCACTTCTTACACCCATCTAGGCCGGGCACACATTCAGCCACTAGTCGCGACCTCTTGTGGCCGCCACTGTGACTCATCCCAGTGGCCCATCCTCGCCAGTATTTCCCTCTGTGATTCGTTTGCTGCGAAACCGTAGGCGTGCATGAAGGATTTTTAATTTAAAAATGAAGCATTTAATTTCATTTGCATTGGTACGAAGACGTGGAAAGCGTCGACTACAACAAATCATTAAATTCGATAAATAACTTGTATCCATAGCATTGTGCAGCATAAACTGAGAGGGACAACATTTCGGGGCCCCCTTTTCTATTGAACATTTGTAGTTACATTCGAAATATTTTCTAGTAATGATATATCATGCAATGAAAATAAAACTTCATATTAATTATTCAATTAATAAATAACGATTGATTTTATGTTAAACCAAGTATGCGGTTGTCAGATGCCTTGGAGAGCCTTCTCTCCAAGTATTATAACAATTTCCCCAATTAACAGATTGAAAAAGGGAGAATAAGGGTTTGAACATGTTTAATGAAATAAAATGCTTTACGTAAGGTCTCTGGCTTCTTTCAAAATATTGAGCTCCCCCTTCCCCTCCCTTCTGCACACGCGTCACTACAGTGCCTCTGACCAGAAGGTCCTAGGTTCGAGACCCGACAATAGCAAGATTTTCGACATTAGCTTGTCAGCTAGGTCGAATTCAGTCGCTGTCTGGAGGAGAATTCTCTGCTCTGATCGGTAGCTTTCCGTAGTTTCTCCGATCAACTCCAGGCGAAAGCTGGAGCAGTACCCTACCAAACAGGCCCCGGACCGCGCGATGATTCCTTCCTCTACCTTATCCTATCCTCACACCCTTACAATAGCATGCACTACACTACCACACATGCCGGGAGACCGGTCGGGAGCTTAGAGCTTGCCCCGGCTGAGGCGGTGCCCCTCTGGTGGGAGATACCTGGTTCGGAAAACCGCCGGGCCGACGAGAGGCCGACGAGAGGTCGGCGCCGGATCTCGCCATCCAGCGGAGGAAGAACACCGCCACCTCCTGATGAAAAAACATGCACTACACTTACTGGACTAATGACCTCCGTAGTTGACGTGCCTGGAATTACTAACAACCAACCCACTCCAAGCTAACATTCACAATTCAGGTGTAGTTGCACCACATCTAATATCTCACTTGTGTGTTTCCAGATCAACGGCGAGCGGTCTCCGGAAGAGATTTTCGCGGACGTCGAAAAGGTTCTTGATGGACTATCATCATAGAAGAACTTCTCTTTGTAGTCCGGGAATGACACCGTAGAGTTATCCTGCACGATGCGAAGAAACAACAGTATTAACACAACGAACAACGCCTCTTCTCTTTTCCTGCAACAAACGGCTTCCTCAATCACGCATCGTCAGCAAAATAAAAATATCGTTTCACTTTAAATCGTCAATAATTGGTATTAGTGTTGAAGTGACTTTTGTGATTCAAGTGAACAATGTGAAACTCAGTCATACTTGTAATTTGTGATAAGATACGAGCAGTAATGTCAAAACCAGGGTACGTTTAAATTTTGACTGTGTAAGTATATTTTATTACAATTCTTGTTGATTGTTCTGTATTATGAATTTGATCGTAGACGTGGATGAAACGCCGAGATACATGAAAATTCGTTCCTAATATTAATAGCTCATCAGAACAGTGAGTGTTCATTCCATAGCATTGTGACTCACTAATGTTCTGTGTTTATTAGGCAATAATATTACATAAGATTATAACTTTTAAACATGTGAGAAAATACGGGGGAAAATTAAATTCATTCAACCATATCATTTCGCATTACCTCGCAATTTACTTGCATGGTATAAGCTGAGGCTGAAAATTAGAAAGTAGCATGGATAACTGGCAGGTTATTACTTTTTTTAAGTAAAGGTTCCCAGATTTCTGAAGCAGTATAAAATACATAGCAAGTAGTGCCTTTCCATATAAAATTTGATCCTTTTCAATTTAAGTGTCGAAAAATACACCTATCATTATTTTCAACAGTGGAACAGCCTCCTCGTGGTACGCCTTCTGCTGAGCAGAAGAATTAATTGGGAAATTCAAAAATAAATGTTTATTTTCAAAAAATGGTTTTGTGATTAATTTTGTTCCTTTTGAAATTCACATCCTCCTTACACAATGTTCCCCAAGCACAACATACTCTTTGGGTATTAAATTTTAAGAAATAGAAGGTCTTAATTTCTCAGGTACAACGCATTATACACATATTATGAACGGACGCGCAACCTCCGCCGCCAAATTCTTGAGACTTGACGTCATCGCTCTCAGTTACTTGGTTTTGGGATTCCTATTACGACGTCGTGGGAATTCTTCAGCAATCACAGACACGAGCTCAGATAGGTTTATTAGTAATAAATATTTACAAATAAATAGTTCAACGCGTTATTTACAGCTCTGACAGACCCTATCCCCGATCGCAGGAGCGATCCTTTCATGATTCAAGATCTGCCTGATTTGTGGCTCTCGTCACTCTTCAGAGAGCTTACGCACACAGCATGGTGCTCTGTGACCGCAGTCACGTTCTTCAGCAAGTGTTTAGATCGCTTATACTTCGCCCGTTGATCGGGTTCGTACGTATGACGCGATCTCACAAATGAGAATGTTTTCCGAGGCAGAACCCACACCTGCTGTTTTTCCCTTTTCCCCTATGTTACCCTGGAGAGGCGGGAATTTATTAAATTACTCGGATACATTTTGTACTTCAGCAGTTATGCTTACGGAGCTTAGGGAGGGCTATATCTTAAATAAACTAACTTGTATCTAACTTTAAAACTAGTACAATAGGCCACTTTGGGCGGTGCAAACCCGTCTCGCTCTTGTGCCTTTAGATATTATCCCTTGGCTCCAATTCAGTGCTTGTACCATTGTTCTGAGTGTATGAATCCAGTTCCCAATTACACACATTTCACACCTTGACATGACAGGCCAAGATACAATGGTGTAGATATAATACACAAGGAACTCGGAGTGCACCAAAAGTCAAGATAATGGATTAAAACATGTACGCCTGCGCAGGTTTCAATCATCTGCCCCACGATGTCAAATCACTTGACCGTACTAACTGGAAACATGTTAAGGCTCCTACACACGTACCGATTTGTCGGGCCGACCGGCCAGCCAATCCAACAAATTGTATCTTGTGGAGGCAAGTTGTCCAACAGAAATTTTGGTCGGGCAGTTGATTGGCACCGACCACCCGACAGCCGATTCCCCCTACACACAGCCCAACAAATTGTGTAGTGTGTAACGTGGTTGGGCAAACTGCGGACTACAGCGCTGACGTTTTCACTAATTTCCGCAGATTTCGTCATGCCAAACCACGTGCTTCATCGTGTTCGATTCTTACCTCGGTTTTACTAGAATAATTCATTCGTGGTTTAGTTTTTGAGTTTTATTTATGTATTATTAATGCTAGGTTACGTAACTTCGAACAAACATGGATAACGAACTACAAAAGGCCTTTATTACGGAGTTCTTGGAGCAGGTTGAGGCTTCGGATTGTTTGGGGACTCCTCGAGCTCACAATATTCCAATAAGGATATTAGAAACACCGCATACATGACCCTCTTGGGAATTTATAAACGGGCTTATCCTCAGGGCACAATGGAGCACTCACGATTTCCTCTATTAACGTGTTCTTTTTTTTAATAAATGGACGAACCATGTCCAAAATTCACGGAAACACGATTCGTTCATTCTCATAAAATTTTTGAAGGCAATCGTATCTAATTCTTTAAACCAGGTTTACGTGTCAAAATAACTTTCGTTGCAAAAGCCACTTTCATTTGCAGAAAAGTTTCCTTATCCTCGACTCAACCTCTTCCATTAAAACACACGTGGCTATACCTAGTCCAATCTTTTGATATTTGCTTAGTGACATCTTGCTTCCAAATCACACACGCGAGGACACCTTCCTTGAGGAAATTTCCAGCACTACTGATAAATTGGGTTCTGGTTGGGCCGTGTGTTGCAAAGCGTACAATCTGGTTGGCCCGACAAGTTGGTGCATGTGTAGGCCCCTTTAATTGAAAAAAATCAATAATTATGCAACTTTGAATCTGAAATAATTTGACACCATTCGATTTGGTAGCTGTGACCGCTCTACCTTTTCACTATATTTACTAAAACGCCTACAGCGGGTCACTCAAGTAACCGAGTAATATTACTTGACCTGTGACTTGTTATGACTATCACACCAAAACTTAGGCATGGTTTTATATGTCCTAACTGCCCTACAGGAGTAGGTTCACTTTTAACCTGCTTTTGTAATAAAAGAAACATAGGCAAGTTAATCTTTTAACTGTGAAGAGAGTTCTAGATATATTCTGTTAAATACTTGTATACAATTTTATCTAGCATTCACACATTTTTCATTGAAAAATTCTATCACTTGCTCTACCTTTAACAATTACGTGATTACCTAACAACTGCAGTTGCGTTTAAACACTTGCATAAACACTTTACATAAAATTATATTACCCTTCACTTCACAAAAAAGCACAATAAAATAACTGTACACAAGACAATAATACATGGAAACACAAAATACTGAAAAAGAATCACATACCAAAATACCCTTTACATACACCTTCAAAGAAATTGTCACTTAAATAGTGAATGAAATATATACGAGACGTTGTTTCACTTTCACGTAGATGATTACTTTATACAATTTAGCCAGCAAAGAAAAAAATGTCGTTATGCAATGAACGAACAATTAATTATAAGCCTTTTACTGATTATTGGTTTTGAACAATTTGAAAACGATTAAACAATAAATTGAAAACACTCACTAAAAGAACAAATATTATCGTTAATAGAAAAATGACAAAATAGGTTTTTACAATTCTTTACATGAAATAGCTATCTGGCTTCCTTTTACGACTGCAATATTGTAAAAGATTACGTTTAAATGATTTTAATAACTCGACTATCTACGTCAGTGAGGTGAATTCTGTCTCCGTAGAATAATTCTCGCTTCTTTAAACAGTTATTTTTTGGAGAATTTCTAGTGAAGTTTTCTGACTCACGACACGTCTCGAAGAAATATTTCCACAGCTTGGAGCGGCGACGGCGACCTTTCAAGGTCGTGGCAACACCTTGCTTCGGCGAACACGTCCTCTGGTGAATCGCTACCACAGTCTTTCGCATTTTATACAATATGACTGCAATATCTCCGCGTACTGAATTTCTTACGTGGTAAGTCAAGACGAAAGACAAAAAAAAGCTGGAAATAGAAAGAAACATTTCCTATAGCACATGGTTTCTACTTCAGTATACGTTCTTGAACGTTGAAATATATTATTTCCTCGTTGATCGAAAAATAGTATATTTCTACGTAATGAGTTCACGTGAATTATCAGAATATTCATGATTTAAATTCTCAATTCTCTCATACATGGTATCGTTATTTTAACATGATGAGACTAATTACCTTTTTCAAGCTTCTTTATCGTCGAAATACGGCGAAATATCCTCTCCGTCCAACACGAACAATTGCGGTGCGTCCAGATCGGCGGTCGGCAGCAAAAGAGAGAGCTTTTCGTAGCGGTGCTTTGCGCTAGTGCTGATATTTTCTAGGGTGATTTTTGATTGATTGTCGTTCCTTTCTACGTGAGTGCGTTCAGAAACTTTAATAAATTCTCGCAAGGGATGCCATTTACTGCTGGCGCGATCTCTTGCAATTCGGTAACACTATAATTGCATATTGTCGTGTCTTGACGTTCTCGGGTGCTTCTCAAAAATCAATGGAACCGACATATGGGCTGTTACATAGCAAATATGTAAACTGTTACTACAACATTAAAATCAATAAACATAGCGCTCAGAAATGAACAATTTTCAATCTTCAAAATTTATAAACTAGAAAAAAATAGAAAATAATATTTATAGCACGTGTCAGTCAACATAATGATTCAGTTTACTTTCGTATAAAATTTATATTGACGAAATAATGTAATCAAGAAACACAATGTGTCAAATTTTCCTAATTGAAATATGTACTCAAGAATATCATAAAAGTCAAACCTGGTTAGAGAAGCAAATTTTCATTGAAAAAGTTAGTGACAATTGGGATAAAATATTGTTTGAACTTTTCTGAAAATTCGGAATTTTGATGTAAAAGTTTGAGTTTTCGTAAAACTTTATCTAATATAATTTGACGAACTTAAATCCACAAATGCAATAAATTGCAAAAGTAACTTGCATGTCAATAACAGGAGAGATATTTTAAAAAAATGCATGTGTAATTTTTAAAAAAAGGTATCGTGAAAATGCCGTTAGTGTCATGTTAATCAGTGCATCTAACTCTCTCCGTTCAAAAAGCTTAAAGAAAGAAAATTGCGAAAATCTTTTCTTCTAAGTCTTTGAGAAAATCCTATTTGTAAAATATTGCCCTATGTCGCTGAAAATTACGCGAAAACGACTAATATTTTTAAAAAAATGCACTTCAATTAAGAATTAATTTTTTTGAAGAAAAAATCTGTCTTCAATAATATAGGGTGTTTCAATAAGGACTTTAAAGTTTTGGTTAACGGTTCGAATTGATTTATCCATTTAACGTACTGATATGGTTTTGGTGTTAATATTGAGCGAAATACATCAAGTTTTAATTAACAAATTCAAATTTTTAAATCCATTGGTTTTGTGGGACACATCCCATTTGATGTCGATTTCTTGCCAAACTAGCTGCAGCTTGTCAGGTGTAACTTGATCAATTGCGAGACAAATTCTAGCTCTCAGCTCTTGTAGAAAACCTGCTAAGATTGAAACAATCGGTGGCTTTGATGACCCCCCTCCCCCAAACACACACACACACAAACACCCAGTGGTGATAGAGCCGGTGAACGTGGGTACCATGCAATTTACGCACCTCGGCCCAACCATCATGTAGCATTTCCAAACAAAAATACTTACGAGCAATCTTACCAGTTTATTTTCATTCTTCTGCTATTGTTGACGTGTACGATTTGAGATGCAACCGTTTTCTCAACACCCCAAACAGTCGTAAGTGGGATGCCTAGCTATTGAGAAGCACAGTGGGTTGATTTTTTTACGACTGTTAACAAAGCTTTGCCTCACTTGCTCTACGTCGTCAGACGCATGAGGTCGACCATGATGGAAATAACAAGGTGTAGCGCTCCGGAGGGCGCGCAGTAGCAGCCAATCACGTTTGAACTCAGGGATGAAGCGAAAACGGCTGGCGCACGTGTTCATTTGCTTCCCGTTTGCGAAGGAGCGAAGATCTGGTTTTTACAAACCAGGCAGTGCGACAGCGGTGGAGGCTTTTTTGTGATTTTGCTGGCGTGGGAAAGGTATGTTGTGGATTTTTACTATAAGCTATTAGAATTATGTATTTCATGTGATTTGTCTTTAATTATTACAGAAGCATACATCAATCAGTTCATACAACTATTTGATAACATTTACTACCAAACTTTTTTTGTTAAACAAAGAAAATTTAAATTATTTTCCAGATGCCTAACAGCTGCATTAGAAATAATGAATAATATTGAATATAATATTTCCACCAAGGGGTCGACTAGACGCTTTGCTGTGTCTTACCGTACATCTTCACCATTCTCTGTACGAAAATTACAGACTTCGAATTTTCAAACCCAAACACGCAGTGAGCACGCTCGGGGCCGATAAAGGCAGGGACAAGCTCATGACCGGTAAATCTTTTATTTATTTATCTGTTTCTAGCGCTTGTGATGCCGCAGTATTTCCACCATGGATACCGGAAATCTGTTCTAGAGTACTACGTAAGTCAAAACTTGATTTATTGCCCTTCAAGATGGCGCCAAGCCAAGGTCTGTGGATCGTTTGAATGAGTTTGTACGAAATTGTAATATTTTATAATATAACTAAAGGAGGTGTATGTCTCTTGGCTGTCCGGGACAAGCCGCGTCGATTTGCTCGTAGCTGACGTTTCGGCCAACATATTGTGGCCTTCCTCAGAGCGTACTGCTGTCAAGTGTTTTTTTTTTTCGCTCGCCAATAACCTTGCCGAGGCGGGAATTTATTCAATCTTGTGGAAAACATGAGCTCCAGCTGTTAAGCTTATGGAGCGAAGATGATGGCTTTTAACTTTAAACAAACTAACTTAAATCTAACTTAAAACTAAGACATGGCCACTTTGGGCAGTGAGTTTTAACAATATAGTTATTAAATAAATTCTTCAAATTGAAGTTCATAGTATTGTTCTTGTATCTTCTTCTTTTTGCATTTACACACTCATTCATACTTAAATTTATATATACAACTCATTCGCTTCATACCACACAACACTGCACTTCAAGTGATTTACACTTTAATTACGCCACGGCGCCGACTTTACTCAGGCGTCCGTAGCGCCGTGACGTCTTCGAAACCGGGCGGCCCAGGCCCGGTGGGGTGCGTTTCCGCGCCTCCCACGCAGTTTCCGGCATCAGGAAGCGGCGACCGCCTCCCACGCACTAACTGCTCCCCCGCGTCGCACAGTTAAGAGAACTTGTGCGGGGGAAGTGCGCGGAAGGTGAAGGCTTTGGGCCTTTTCTTCTCTGGAAGGCCCTGTGCAAGCCGCTGTTCGCCGCTATGCCGGTTTCGCCCAGGATGCGCGGAGCGGACGGCCGCAGCGCTCTTTCAAGCGCCGTCTCCGCCCGCCGCTGAAGCTCCGCCGGAAACTGATGGCGCACGCCCAGAACTCCGAACACGACAGAGTTACGGGGAACGCGGTGAGGAGGTGTGTTAGGAAGGTGCGGGCGCGCCGCTCTGTTTTCTGCGACCCGAATGGGACGCAGAGTGGAAGGTGGAGCGGCGGCGAATACCTCGCACGCGTACGCCCACAAGGGGCGCACGCATGAGGTGAATAAGCGCCGCTTAAGGGGAAGAGAAAGATCGGGGGAACGGAGAAGGGATTTAAGAGAAGGGTTCTAATTTTGATTTTGGCTGCGAGATATCGTGCGTGCGCGTGCCAGCGAAGACCGCTGTCAAGCAACACGCCCAGATATCTCGCTTCGCTCTGCCACGGTAAATGCGCGCCGGCCAAGCTCACCGTTTCATCGGGGTCGGCCCTCTTACGAGTGAAGTTGACGGCGACGCACTTATCGAGATTGAGAGCGAGTCGTTTCCGACTTAGCCATTCAGGGAAGGCGGCGAGACAGTCACTTAAGTACTTGACTGACTGACTGACGTTCGCCGATTTCGCATAATATGCAAAATCATCCGCGAACATCAGGAACCCGCAGGGTTGAATGCCAGTTTTTGATTCAGCAGGTAGCGGCGCATCATTTACGTATAAGCCGAAGAGAGTAGGAGAGAGAACGCTCCCCTGAGGCACTCTCGCCTCGGCTCGTCTGAGGGACGAATATACGTTATTGACGCGCACTTTGAACTGCCTGTCAGAGAGAAAGCTCGCGATCAGTCTCACATAACAATCGCTCATCCCCGACTCCGCGAGGCACGCGAGTAAACCCGCGTGCCACACAGAATCGAAGGCCGATCGCATGTCGAGGAAAACCGCTGGCAAATTCTGCCGTCTCTCGAGGGCGAGGCCGATCTCCGGCAAAGCCCGTGAGCTGCTGCGCGGAGCTGTGACCAGCTCGGAAACCAAATTGTTCGTCTCTGAGAAGGTTGAGGCGACGTATTTCCTGTTGCAAACGCACCAGAATCAATCGCTCAAACGTCTTCCCTAGGACAGAGAGTAGACTGATTGGTCTATAGCTGCTGGAATTACTTTATTTTTGCCAGGTTTTTGTAGAAGGGCGATGGTCGCAATCCTCCACGCTTTTGGGAAATAACCGCACGCCAGGCACGCCTTCAGGAGCTCGAATAGAAACTCGACTCCGCGCCCGCCCAAAGCACGCAGCTGGCCGCCAGTACATCCATCCGGACCGGCTGACTTGGTCGGATTGACGCGCCTGAGCGCGCTCTCCAGCTCCCTCTTCATCACACGGCGGGCCGAGGTGAGAGGGAACAGCGGGCCAATGGTATTGCAGCTGACCGCCGGCGCCACTGGCTGACCACCTGTTACAGTGGCGGCCAATGGCAGCGCAGCGGTGCCCGTTTCAAACGCGCGGAACTGCAGCGCGAGCGAATTCGCGAAGATTTCGCTTTTTGCCGCGTCGTCCCACACGTAAACGGGCCGAGGTGGTAGGGCGCCGGGTGCCCCCGTCCCGGCGTTGCTCTGAAGCGGGCTATTTACTCCCGGTTTGCGGCCCAGCGCACGAGAAAGATCCCAAAGGTGCCTCTCGTGAAGGTTACATTTAGCAATGGTTTCTGACCAATTAGCACCTCTCTCGTCCCCTAGAGATGAACGGAATTCTCTACTTAAACTGCGCGCCCGCTCTCCGTCAACGGGATCGCCATAGCGGCGATGAACCTTGACAGTTCTACGCAGTTCTCTTAAGATCCTTCTTTGCTCGTCTGAGACCTCAGGGCGAGAATTCTCTACTCGCGTGACACTGGAGTTTTGCTTGAAGGCAGATTTCAACGTTCCAGTGAAGTGATCCACTGCTTCGTCGATTTCGGCCTCCGTATTTACTGGTTTCTGCTCAAGCTGAGAAACCTGCCCAGTTAGTGTCCCGCAAAGTTCGAAATCTATTTTGGCATTTTGCTACAAGGGACGCAACTACACATGTTACTGGATTATGATCGGAATCCAGTGTGGCAACGCCTTTCACGATCATAAAATCAATAAGACCCGGGTTCCTGTTACGTACTTCCGGGAAATGCGTAGGGCTATTCGGTGCACAGATGTCCACGCCCCGCCTTGTCCAAGCGCTCCCAATGAAATGTTCGTAACAGCTCCTGTGTTGGTCTTGCTGTGTGAGGGCGGGCATTGTCATCCAGAAGAATCACACCCTTTGACAGGAGTCCAGGTCGCTTGCGGCGAATGGCCTGTCGGAGTTCCCGCAGAGTGGTGCAGTACGACGCGGCATTCACAGTTTCACCACGAGGCTGGAATTTATGCAGTATGACTCCCCGCATGTCCCAAAACACGGTGAGCAAAAACTTGCGGACCGATGGAATCGTCTCGACATTTCTTCTTGTTGGGAGAGGGGGGCGGTAAGTTTCCATTCGATAGACGAACGTTTGGATTCTGGTTGAAAGTGGTGAACCCAACACTCGTCCCCCGTAACAATTCGTGCCATGAAGTCTCCTTCCTCTAAGTACAGAGTGAGATGCTGCAAGGACAGACCTATTCTGTTCAGTTTGTGTTGCTCAGTCAACTGGCGGGGCACCCACCGTGCACAGACTTTATGAAACTGCAACTGCTCATGCACGATGTTCCATGCGGTTCCATGCGAACAGCCTACAGCACGCGCTATGTCATCAATCTTCACACACCGGTCATTGCGGATGAGTTGATCCACACGCTGCAATGTGGTTGTAGTTGACACCTCCGCGGGACGACCAAGACGCTCCCCATCTCTGATGCTTTTCCTTCCACGGTTAAACTTCTGGATCCAATTGAACACAGCTTTCCGTGAGAAACATTTGTCACCATAGTCGGGACGCATTTCACGATGCACTTCTTCTGTGGACAGTCCTTTGGCCCGCAAAAAAGCGCACAATTGCACGCTGTTCTCGTGAGCCATCGCGCACTAACAGCCTCGGACTGACAGAGTGCCTGCGATATGTCGTACGACAAGCATACATATGCAGTCATTGCTGGCGAAACGTGCGCGCGAAATGTCAAATAGAATACGGCACACACATTTGCGACTTATTGACTTGCCCTCGTACTTCATCAATGGCAACATCCAAATTTGCAAGCAAAGATTTCCCAAAAAAGGCATCTATTTCTTAGAGTTGTCAATTAATATGATGAAGCCCTACATGAAAGATCAACAATGGCATCCCTACAAAGGAGCATAATAATGGACATAGAAACGTTTTTGATGAGGGAAAAACTTGAAATGCTGATCAAACAGAGCAACACGGAACAATGAAAAAAAGATGTATATGCTATCATACAAAGATAAAAAAAGTTATGACAACCTGCTGCAAATGCAGCAAGCATATGTGCAGGGAGCACAGCATTTTGTTTCGTGACAACTGCAGATACTGAAAAAGTTTTTAGAAAATTTAAAAAACAAAATGATTTTTTGTATGCATTTTGATTTTAGAAAGATTTGTGACTTAATTCTAGAAATCATATTCGACAAAATAAATATCTATGTTCATTGAAATACATAGAAAAATTATTTATTTTAGACACACCCAAATAAACACCAAGTCTTTTGGACCCGGGTCATCGAAAAATGGTAAAATAGTAGGTTTGCAACCAAGGATTAAACAACATTTTTTCCTCTTCTTGCGGCTGCAGCGTAGGGCATATGGGCCATTATTTCCCGAGGAGGAAACACTGAGATTTCCTCCTCTAAGCGATTTTGAGTTTTTGTCGCGCTTAAAAAGCGTGCACTGTTTACACTCGATCAAATATGAACTCGATAATTATGAACTAAAAAATATACATTTTCCTTCTTTCATCAAAGAATATTGTATTTGGAAATTACATTCAAAAGAAGAAAATGTGTAAGGAGCTTATTCTTCCCTTCCCTTCTCTTCTCTCAGAAACTGCCACTGGGGACTGCCATACTTTCGCTTTGAAGTTCATCTCTATCCCGGATATCAATCAAAAATATTTCATTGCGGTATCGATGATATGCATTTTTCGCTGATGGTTCCTGGTTTGTAATGTGTTAAAAAAATATAAGTTGTACTTTTTATTTAATACAAAGGAGAAAATCAACTTTGCTGCTAGAGACAGTTTTAAGAGCGATAAAAAACATTTACTGTAGATTTCTTCTTAAATGATCTTTTAATTTTCATGATAATACAATACATATTCACAGAATATTCTCCCTAAAGGGGAAATGTAAAAGTATGTACAAAGTATTACAAGGGTATGGTGTACAATCAAAACATTTTGTTCCAAAGTACACTGATATTTTAATTTGTGATGCTCAACACAATTATGTTGGATGCAAATGATATTTGGAACACATCCTTTCTCTGCAATGACATGAAACCCGAGATATGAAACAATATACGAAATAATGAAAGCTTACAGAACTTTGGCACCATTTGCAAACCATTGCAATATGAGCAGAATAGCAGTCAGAACAATCTTTAACAAGATCATTAAAATTGAAAAGCTAACAAAAAACAAAACCCTACTTCATTTTTTACATCTATTTTATATATACTTTTAAAAGCAATTTTTAAATACTAACCTAGAAAACAAGTTTCACTTGATATCAATAAGTATGAATATGGAGTAATAGGTAATTATACAAAATTTTCAACAAAAATTACTCAAGTTGAAAGAAGGTGTTTTGAGTAGGCAAAAAATAAATATATAATGTTTATACAGAATTATGGATTAAAAATATGTCTTCTTACAATAACCATTTGATGCAAATGCAAGTTGCAAGTTTAACAATAAAATTATCAGTCACACAAATTGAACACAACACAAAGTTTCTATCACAAAAGTATAGGGAAGATAAAAAGCCAGGATACAAATCAACTTAAATGATCATTAATTTTATCTCTTTTTTACAATAGTTATTTAATCTTCATTCAAAAATACGAAATCCACCTCCCAACAAAATATGTGAAAACTGAAAACATTTTTAGAATTCTGGTCTAAAATGGTTATCTAATGAAATAACCTCTAATAATGAAGAATACACTACTGTTCTCAGTCTATACAAAAGTTCTTACATTCACAAATTTTGTGAATTTGAATATCAGCTATAAAATGTGGCCACAACTAATCATCTTCAATATTGTGTTTAAAATATGAAAAAACAAAAAAGATCATAGTATTCATAACTTCTCAGTATTAAAACTGATAAGATTATCTCCTCAATTCAGCTAACTAGTGGCCATATCATTAGCCACCAGAAAGCAATTCTTGAACAAATAAATATGGTGGTGAACAAATGTAGTCAGTCAAAGGAGACTAGCTAATTATACAAACTATCAGCTAGGAGGTATTGTTTTTGAGGTTTGACCAATTCCCAGGGACGGTCGAGTTCCAAACCAGGACATTTTCCATTCCAGTGTCTCTCGTAACAGTCGCTCCTCTTCAGGGGTGAATTTGAGCAATGTGGCAACAGCTCTCGTAAGGTGTTGTGCCTGAAAGCATGAAACATAAACTAAGATTGGTTTTGAGTTTTTCTCTCTCATTAATTTGCTTTTGTTGATGCTTCTTTTCTGTATTACAAAAATATCCTGATGTAAACAACCTACTGTTGTTATGAAGAACAAGCCACAAACAAAACAATGATCAACAGATGTTTTAATAAATAAAGAAGAAAAGAGATTTCAGTTATTAATTCTGACACAGACTGCAACAGGGTGTCAATGGACACTGACAAGCGAGTTCAACGAATGCGATCCCTAGAAACATGTTCCTCCATCCCATGGGCAATTTGAATTATTTTCTTTTATTGACTTGCTGGTTGGGTTATGGATTGATTCAATGATTGCTTGATTAGTGCTCCTGAACGCATCAATTGCTAAGGTCATTATTTCCATAAGAGTAGTGCAGGTTTTCATCACAAGAGGTGAGAGTGATCTTTCCCCATTTAATTTTCAATTCATTTTTTAGCACACATTCAAATGAAAATTTTAATGTTTTTTTTTCTTCTTTCATTTCTCTTTTAATAGTAATTCTCAAAGTTCTTCCTCTCCGTTTTTTTCTTTGCTCTATTATCTATTCTGGAAAACAAACTTGACCCTACTAAATTAGTATCATCAATAGTGCCTAAACTACTGAAAACGTGTCTAAAAATGGGTATTTCTATCAAAATCTCGTCATCACGTAATTTTTTGCGGAATTACAATACGTTTAGTGAATTACTAGGTATATGAGAAAATACAAGTGGAGATGACGCAGTTGGCATGCGGGTTCCTATTTGAATATGGCTCTTTACAAATACTAGATAATTGGGACACTGGCCAGAATCAACTCTACTGCTATAGCGAGGCCTTAATGATCCGAACAAACAAGGAAAGTGATTACCACATCTTATCGCTAGAGGCGCATGATGGCGGAAATAAAAGTACCGCTACTACCGCAGTTCTTACAAAGTCAGTGTATGTAGCGGCAGGACGGACGGAGAGAAGGAAATTCTGGCGAATGTAGTTCGTTGAAATCGTGATTTTGTGTTGACAAAAATATATTTGGGACCGACTGCATTGTGTAACATTTCGAAGATTACGGAAAAATGTTTTGGTGATATCCAACGTGAATCAACAATGTTCGCAGACAGCCTCCTGAGACTTCACCAGCTGAAAATCGGCGGGTGAGTAAATACGACAATGTCAGCTTCGAAGAATGATTTCTACAAGAAAAATTAACGAACTGTCCAAACGACTGAATTAAATTTACTCCTCTGAGTGTGTAGAATGTCCAAGACATTTCGAGTTCGGATCAGGCTTACTTTATTTTCACAGTATTTAACTAATCTTTTTCCCACACAGAAATATATTTCCTTTTATTGACAAGCGGAAGACAAGTTAAATTGATTAATAAATATTTAATTTGCCATACGTAAGCTGAATTATTGTTTCACACAGCCACTACTAAAAGCTGTTCTTTCGGGCCAGCGTGCGTAGCGTGCTAAAATGTTAAATTTTTATAACTAGTGATAAAAGTGAGACGATGCTCAAGTCTTCAGATAAATCTGAGATTGCAACAAATAAAACAAAATAATTTCGTCTGACCACATCAACTACAACTGACAACGCATCATTAAGCGATTTGTATACTCGAATAAGAATGAAATGAAAGTCAGTAAAAAAAAGTGTGAAAAACACCGTAAAAGTCATTTTATTTCGCTCGAAGTCAGCATCGTGTCACAAGATTTCTTACTCGTAAAATACAATGACACCACTCGTATCATAAATAACTATAAAAAACCGTAGGCTTTAACTTGCATCTCTCGTTGTCATGCTCCTCGAATTGACAGTGGAACGTGATGTCAATATATAATGAGAATAAAATAGAGAATATAGAATCAGAATAATATAGAGGATATATAATAAGAATAATATAGAGAATATATAGTGATATGTGAATATGCATAGTGAATAACGTTTCAATTGTTCAGGTAGACTCAGTTATAACAATTGTATACATGAAGTTTGTTTTTAAGAGTAGGTGAAAGGAGAGAAAAGAGAAACTGGCATTTCTCGTCGACACACTTCGAAATTACGAGGCCGATGACCGGAAATCGTCGTTTAGGAGCCCACGGTCCTTAACTGCCAAATCCGTTCTACATCCAATATGTTAATTGAGTAAATCTATTAATATTAACGAAGGATTACTCCGAAATTAGGCGCTGTAATTAACGGAGGATTATTCTGAAAGCGCAAAGCGCTCCACGCCCCCCTAGGGGCTTGGAGACGTGTTGCGTCAATAGTAGACGCAACAAATTTAAAAAAATAAATAAAAAAGTCTTTGAAACAAGTTCCGCGTCCCTCCTTTAACCATTGGATACGTCGAACAAGTTAGTTTTTCAAACAGATTGAAAATGTATTTTAAACTCAAGTTGGACAATAAAAAAATTGATTTTTATTTCAGACACCGCTTCTTGATACCCAAATGTACGTAACTCGGAAACTTCCTATCCACCTAAAATATTGTTTTCGAGGCCTTTAGAGGCCAACGTTACGTTCCTTTCGCTGAGACCGCACTGGGGCAGTATGGCACGAACGTACGACAGTTTTTGTGGGGGTTGAGCTCATCAGGTCGGGACGAGGGGGACTGACGGGGTAGCTTCGTACTGTGTGCGCGACGGCTACTTAACGCTAAGCAAAGAAACAGTTGTGTGATCGTTTTTAATAGAAGGCAAGGAGTACGAACTGAACGAGACTGGCAAAAGAGGAATTTAAATTGTCATTTCCAGGTCTGATTGAAAATGAAGTATTCTTTCAGTACTTAAGGCTAAATGTACCGACAATAGTTCCATTTGTCGCCACCACGTGGCAGCACCAAAATAAGCAAAATTTACTAGACCGATAACGTCTGAACAAATTGTCCGATTTTCGATCTGTAAACGGCATTGAATTCCTTTTTAAAATAGAATTCACGCTACAATGCAGTTTTTTCAAAAAATATTTCCAAAAACATTGTTTAAATGATTTCTCATAGTTCCGGGAAGAAATTAAAAAATGTGGGCTTATAGCGCGATGACGACGTGCTTCCTGAATCCAACGCCGTGTCAATCATGCAAATCGGATGAATAGGAGCGGCGTAAAGTGAAATTTCGGAAAAAATACCTGATCCCCCCTTCCCACTTCACGCAGTTGCGTCACTCGACCCTTTTGGGGGCTCCCTCGACTGTCCCAGTGCCATATCGGATTTGGAAATCCCGTAACCCCTCTCCCACGGCCACTTTAGCCTAGCTCTTCGCGGCGGGCGCTGAAAGAACGCCCGCCCGGTGCCTAGAGGTTTTCACAGAGTAACAACCTGCTCCGTGGTTTCACAATGGGCAAACTGAATCAGACCTGTAGAGAGATTTCAAGATTTTCACCGTGAAATATAAAGATGGAGTCTCACAATTGTTATAAATCTTGGAAACTCAGTGAAGTGAAGATTCGAAGGATTATATAGTACGAGTATATACACTTTACCTTCGATTCCTCTGTATTCGCGTGATGATGTGATGATGATGATGATGATGATAATAATAATAATAATAATAATATTAATAATAAAGTCCTAATGTTTCGTTCTTTTCAAGTATTATATTTCTCTGCTAAGAAAGCAAAGGATAAAAGTCGGAGAACTCAGCAGTGTATTCCAGCGTAGACCAAGACAAAATAAAGAAAAGTTTCTTCAAGAAATATAGCACGTCATTCGCAGTTTTTAACTGTTTTTTGACGTTAAATAAATAAATAGAAAAAAAGAAAATTGCAAATAAGTGGAAGAACATAACAAAAGGAGACCTAAAGAAATGTTCCGGGTCATTCGAAATATGACCAGGGAGTGTAAACTGGCAATGAGGAATAGGCAGGGACCGAAAACGTATTAGATACCGGTAAAATACCGGAATTTTACATACCTTTTTCAAATACCTATGTTCTTTTATACCGGTAAAATAGGATGTCTATAACGGTATGGACGTCCATAAAGGTTATAAGGGTATTATACCTGTATTTTCAATGAAAAACAATAGCTTACCATCCATAAATGTCGACTAAATAAGTTATTTTAGTTAATAATATATCACAAAATGTTTATTAAACTAATATACTTTTATAATTGTTATTTATTGTTTGAATTATTATTTTGTTCATATATAATACTCGGTTACTAATAATTAACGAACGCGAATGATTCCACTAATTCTTGTATAGTAAATATAATCACCACTTCGTTACTGCACAATGTTCTCGCCCACTGAAAACTGTTCACCGCCCTCTTCCTACGCTTGGGCATATCGAATGCCCTTGTGTAGCACGCAGCCCGCCGAAGAACGCGGCGAGATGTCTGCAGAGGTCAGAAAAGTCACGCTATCAGAACACCAGTGTGCCAGAGTTGCGACCCTGCTTCCAGCTCAGAAGGGTGACTACACTTGAGCGCGTGCCCTGGCGGCGCTGGGCTTAGATAGAAAGGAGCGTGAAATGAGGAGCAAATATTCAAAAAGTGACATGTCCACTTTACTCGTTTTCGAGAAAACGCAAAAATGTTATGTCATCAAGATTGTGCAGTTTTATTTGTACTTAATTCTGAATTATGTAATAATGATAGCTAAATATATTATTAATATAAAATTTAAATATTCTATGAACTTACATTTAAAGAAAACAACATTTATATCAACTGGTAAAAAAGAAAGCCTGAACATCAACGGAGAAGTGATATACATGGCAGGCGATACTTATGAATTATTAAATACTTATGAATTACAATAACAAATTCTGGATACTGTACAGAAAACTTGAGAGAGGAATAATTTTAGAAAAAGCAGCAGAAAGAAAATGACACAAATTCATAAAATATGCAGGCATATCAAGTGATTGATTTCTAAAATTTTAAGTCCCGGAACGCGCTCAAAATGATTTATTAATTTAATAGAAATAATTATATATTTATAATATAATGTAATAATTATCAGCGAGATACAGGAACGCCGTTCCTTCGTGTTCCGTCAGAAATCAAGCCTTGCGTAAGACGTCCATTTAAGTGAACGTCCATTTAAGTGAATTGAACACAAAATTAAGTTCATTATGCTACGCGTTCAGAATTCTTGCAAATTCAATCAGCCTTCATACTGCTCGTTGTGTATACTTCGCGAATGTTCATTCCCGCCTGAGATATGGCATAATATTCTGGGGAAATACATCTTATAGCTCCCAGACTTTTAGATTACAAAAACGAATTGTACGAATAATAACCAAATCCCACCCACGTGATTCATGTAAGCCTCTCTTCATTAATCTAAGAATTCTACCATTACCGTGTCTTTTTATTTACGAATCAGTGGTTTTTGTAAAAAGTGACTTGCTCAAGGGCGGGAATATATTTTCAGAAAATGCCGAAGTCTATTACTATAACACTCGACGTAGAAATCATATTCATCAGGTGACAGTATCAACAGCTCATTACAAAAAATTCACATACAATACATGCACATTATTTTACAACACTTTGCCAGATAACATTAAACGATTAAATTCAATAGAAAAGTTTAAATCCCAAGTGAAATCGTTTCTGCTGCATAACTGTTTCTATACAATTAGAGACTATACTGAGCATCACAAGAAAAGGAACATTAATTTTAACAATGATACATAATGCATTATTTACCATTTGGACTGTATAAATGAGTATAAACAACCTGTAACAACTATTGTACTACAGCTTCCGGGTCAATGACCCCCATCTCGATCAGGTTTTGCGTCCAGTTTCCCTGATCCATTGATCAAATGCTGAGATGGCCCCTTGTTTTGCTTCTGGAATAAATGTAACTTCATTTTCTGTGCACGTCTTCTAGAATTCAGTGGGAAATACAATTATTCAAATTATCGTTTCCATGTTGTCGCGGCAGGAAGTAATAAGAGCCAAAATTTATTGCTTATTTATCTTTGAAAATAGATTTTATTACATGGGAGTTTTTTTTTTTTCTCCCTTTCAAAATTCAAAATTTATTGCTTGTTTATCTTTGAAAATAGATTTTATTACATGGGAGTTTTTTGTTTTTTTTCCCCTTTCAAAAATTCAAAATTTAAGTAGTATATGACTTAGTGTAGGGATCACAGGATTTTGAAAATGTGCACACAATTCACTTTTTCCCATAGCACGTCATACGCAGTTTTTAACTGTTTTTTGACGTAAAATAAAATAAAAATAAAAATAAAAGACCAAAATCAAATAATCGAGAAAATGGTATTTCTAATCCTGTTGTGTGGGTGTAAATGCTGAACATTGAGAGGCCAAAAAAAGAAAGATGCTTTTGAAGTACGTTTAATATTTTCTTCCGTGTGACGGCCGGGAATTACTTATTCCAATCTTCAAGTTTATACAAATAGAACAGAATCATTTTATATCAATATAACTTACTAAGTAAGCTGGGACATGTCACGATTCTTAATATTATATTTTAATGTTTGTTACAGTGTTGGATTCCGGATGCATCTCGCCTGCGCGCTATTTTACCACTTCTTCAATTTTGTCCGAAAGTACGAAAACAGTTTTAAAACATTACTTGAGAAAACAGATTCATCAGGTGAAGTCTATCAAGGAGACAAACGCCGTTTTGAGATCAAAAATCGAGTCGCAGGATAAATGAGCTCGTGCGTAATTTCGGCTCATTCTTTCTGGTAGTGGAATGATAACGGAAGATCTTAGAAGTAAAATGTATGTAAAATAAGATGTTAGGACATGGAATATTGGTGATATATACACAATTAGTTCAATTTTCTTTTTGAAATCAGTTTCCAAATCGGAATTGATATTTTGAGTAGTGCCTCAAATAACTTTTTGATGGTATTCGAAGGAAGACGGAAATACGTGAACAAGATATATAGTTTTATACGACTATTACAGATTATATGAGACCGTTTGGTTGTGTTACAGCATCACTAGTTTGATAAGTGGAGAAACATATTGAGATTGAAAGGACGAAACCATTACCTGCCTGAGAGCACGGTCTCCTCCCGTGCCGCAGGCTGCCGGGTTTCGCCATTCGGCCGCGTCGATGGTGGGCCCAGACGGGTCGGGTGACACAGGGGAAAGGGGGAGGGGGATCAGGTATTTTTTCCGAAATTTCACTTTACGCCGCTCCTATTCATCCGATTTGCATGATTGACACGGCATTGGATTCAGGAAGCACATCGTCATCGCGCTATAAGCCCACATTTTTTAAATTTCTTCCCGGAACTATGAGAAATCATTTAATTTTTTTTGAAATATTTTTTTTGAAAAAACTGCATCGTAGCGTGAATTCTATTTTAAAAGGGAGTTCAATGCCGTTTACAGATCGAAAATCGGACAATTTGTTCAGACGTTATCGATCTAGTAAAATTCCGTGTGATAGTGCTGCGATCTATTGATTTTTCCTATAAGTATTTTTCGGTGTATTTTTAGCCTTAAGGATATATTACGATAAAGGCCTCTGATCCCTTTCAGTCCCCCTATATGGAACCATCACTTTCTTGGTCTGAATATACCGCGTGAATATAATATTAACCAATAACGGCCATTTCTATGCATTTCTGCGACTTATTCGAATCATTTAACAAATATACCATAGGATATACATTTGTTCTGTGGATTTCGGGAGTTGTTTTCTCTTTGGTGGATATTTAAGTGTTAATCACGACACTGAAGGCACTAATTATTTTTAAAACTTCTCAGATATGGTGAATTTCTGAGATAAACGTATCTTCCGTTTTTAAGAATAGGGTTTGTTTACAGCACAGATTATCACAATATATGGATTTATGTAAAAGCATGGGGGATATTTGAATGAGAAATGTGTTGCCTAACGACTACAACAGGCACATAGAGCATACATGAACTACAAATGGATGCTGAACTGCGTTTAGGTAATGATCTAAGCCTAATTTGAAGTAACGATTTTTTTATTACAATAGAGGCTTGAATAAATAAATGTATAAATGACAAATAAGCTCAGTAACTTGGTCCCTTCTTCAATGCAGCAGAGTATGGCATCAGTGACCTGCTGTCCGGTCAAGATGATAAAATTGTCGTTTTAGTGAAATACTTGCGAATTCTGAACAGACGCCGAATGAAAATAAGCAATTCCCAAAATGCACATTAAACTACATAATCGAGGGAAACATGAAGTTAAAAAAAAAAATAGGAAAGGTACTCATGTTTCAGATCATAACTAATACTCTAAATAAATTCAAAGGTTGATCATCTGTTTACGCCTATTGCTTAACGAAACCAGTGTGCCCGCAAAACGTTTATCCGAGCCCCCTTTATAAAAATGTACAGCAATCACAAGTAGTATTGAATACCTCGAATAATAAAAATATCCTTCAACAAATTCGAATTCATCAATCTATGATTAATAACCAATAATAGAAAAATCTACATTTATTATTTAATTTTATGAAATTAGGACTGTTGTATAACCTAAATGATTTGCTTATCTTTATTTATTTAGAAAGAGGGTTACATAAGCTACAGAAGCGAAAAAAATTGTTCTGAAAGATGCTGCTTTTAATCTTTTATAGTATAAACTATCGCAAAGTGTCAGGGAAAGTATGAAGTAATTGTTATTTCTTTTACCTGGGGTTGCGGGTCAGAACGTTACGATACTGGTTTACATCTATTTTCGACCTGACGAAAGAGAACGTACTAATAGAAATGGAATTTTGTCTGAAATAAATAAATGCCGTTTGTTGATAAAGAAAGTAACCCCTTTCAGGAACATCGGAAGCTGTTCATATAACTACTGTTACTGAAGAAAGAAAAAAAAGTCGAAGTAACAATTGCCAGGAAGCTTTTTAAGGATTAAATGTTTAAAACCCAAAGAAAATATTTTATAATTGACTTAGTAAAAAAGATTATTTTTACTGTATTTATTTCTCGAACAATATAATATATTAAGTTCCTTAAGTGCCCACTGTAGCCTTATGGCAACATCTCATAAAAAATTAACTGAAGTGCGGAAAATGTTAAAAAAAATATTTTAAGTCTACTGATGTTCCCTTTTATCAATTTTATGCCTTTATTATTTTGTTTCTTCATAATAAATAATTCGAGATTGAAAGGGTTAATATTTTGAATACGTAACTGCAAATTGGAAAGTCTTTTAGAGATCTAATAGAATCTAAGGAAAGAATAGCAGTTTCTTTGAAGCAAGAACGCACCACACTATACATAAAAAAGAACTTAATTGAATGAAAAACAAAACAATTACATGGAAACAGAAAATAAACCACCGTGTGAGGCAACCCTTTACCTCTTCTACAAATAATAGTGTAGCAGAAATACATTTAAATTATAAGTAAAATCGCATTAGGCATTCGGAATTAAACATTTCGAACAATAATTTATTGGTGTTTCCACAATGACATGAAATAAATGTTTCTTTTTTACAAATAATAGTGAAGTATGAGCCTTAACACATCAACAGTTTCTCAGATTAAGTTTCTACCAAACTATTTACGGGACAACAAAAGTACATCTGATAAACTTTTGATTTTTATCATGTAATTAAACATTATTAACTCTGAACCAACGTAATTAAATTAGATTCATCCCCGATCAATCCACATAACCACCCAACTGAAACGACTCCCGACCCGACGCAAGTGCACGGACTAACCGATGTCATCGGTCCGCATGGTTTGGCATATCGGAATGTCCAAGCTCTTTTCCAAACGGCGGAAAGTGTGGATCGTCCCGATCAAACCGCGACGGCTTAGTGCCAATACCCTTACTGCGAACAACTTGTAAAAATTCCCGTCCTTAATGACTGTCCATGCGCGCCTGGGTTTGTGCCACAATGTACAAAATTAGATCTTTCTGAAAATTTATGAGATTAAGGTCTTTTGGGTACGGTCTGCTGCGGTGTGTAGAATCTGGAATTCTATTCAAAATTATGAACTTTATACGAAGCGTATTCGGAAAGTAAGTACCGTTTCATTCTAGCGCCTTCGCAGCGCTGTGGTAGGCGCCCCGTGCATGCTCAATAGTCTTATTGTTCACTGACCTTCAATTGTCGCCATTTTGGTTGCTCTATGTTGTGTTTTCAGTTTGCTGTGCACATTAAAATGTTTAAGACAATTAGTTCTCCCGCTGACTGAGATTCGTGCCGTGATTAAATTTTTGAACGCGAGGAATATTAAACCGGCCGAAATTTATCGTCAAATAACAGAAGTTTACGGTGAATACGCGATAAGTGATGGAATGGTGAGAAAGTGGGTAAGAATGTTTAATGCAGGTCGAACAAACGTCCACGCCGAGGCTCGGAGTGGTCGGCCTTCTGTTGTCACGATGATTTGGTAGAAAGTTGATGAAGAATTCATGAGAACAGAGCTTCACAATGACAACTCTTTCAGACGCATTTCCACAAATTTCACGTACTTTTTGTTCGAAATTGTGTCTGACCGCTTGAATTATCACAAACTGTGTTCCCAATGAGTTCCAAAAATTCTCACTGATTGGTGGCAAGCGCTTTGGATCTGACGATGACACGAAAAATGCTGTGGAGTCGTGGTTATCGAAACTGGCGGGAAGTTTCTTTAAACGATGGTATACAAAAAACTGGTCACCCGCAATGACAAGTGTTTGATCATTGGCGGAAACTATGTTGAAAAATAGTTTAAGACATGTATTTTCATGTAAAAATAAAATTGGATTCGAAAAAATTGTTTTACTATTTTTTTAAATTTTTTTTTCAAAACGGTTCTTACTTTCCGAATACGCCTCATATATCAGCATGATTTAATTTCATGGGTAAATGCATGTTCATAAATGCTTTGCAAAATTAAAATTAAAAAATAATATGAAAGCTAGGTTCACTAAGCTATAGCTTAGTGAACTAGCTTCAATACGCGCACGTTTTGTTGAACTCTCCTTTTGTTAGTTGTGGTAGGAGTAGAGTCGGGGGTGTGGGTTGCCATTTTGCTACCATTGCTAAATAACCATGTAGTTCGTTTATCGATCACGTAAGTTTTTTAAAACACAGATTTGAAAATGCCCAGTTTTCAAATGTTGATAAAATGGTACTTTTGTATTCATCTTTCTCTTGGTACTCATCATTCAACTACCGTAGAGTCGCGGTAATCCGAGATTCCGTGCAATCCGAGATGGCCTGATGTGCGCCAACTCAGAGACAATACAGGACAGTTCCCTGTTCTTCCACGCAAGTATACTCTCTGACGCAACCGATGGAAACAAGATCCCACTAGCGCTCCTAGTGTCAGAACCTGGTAATTCAGCGCCAAATAGAAACGTCAATGTGATTCTTACCGAAGAAATACATTTTTAAAAATGGATATAACGAAATGAAACTAATTTTTATTTACTCTCTGTGAATTAATTACATTGGAGGGCTCAAACTAAGGTAAACAATAATGTACAAAAGTGATGATTTATTAATTCCAAGAACAAAGTGGTTACATCTACAAGTGCCATAACACTTTCAGTGATACATTTGGTCATTTTTTTCATTTGCTTGCTTTAAAAAGCACTGTATTGATTCCTCTGCTTACACACAGATTAGTGCACTCCTTACATAAAATATTCTCCAATTGAATATTAATGATTTGCATTAATTGTTTTTTGACATCCAGTTTACTTTGATGTAAACAATTCAAATTGTCTTCATTGAAAACATATTAAATCTTAGAAAAAAAAACTAATAGCCAATTCATTTGGATAGAAAAGGGTGGCATTCACATACCATTTAATCAGAATATGTGAGTTTCCTAATTTAAGCTTTTCATCCAAATTTGATAAAACATTCCTACAGCCATTATATGGCAAGGTTCACCATAATGTTCAATCCCTTTCAAATAAAACTGAGTTTATCGAGGCAGCTCTACAGAGTGATCTAAATCAAACGGACATTCTTTGCTTTACAGAACATTGGTTATCTCCTAATGAACTTAGCATTTTCCAAATTCCAAACTTTTACCTCACAGGCTTTTATTGCAGAAAGAGAGAATCCCATAAAGATCTTACATATGGGGGTTCCTGTATTTACGTTAGAAATAATACCGATTCTATCCCCTTGGCGGAATTAAATGTGTATTCCATTGAAAATATTTTCGAAATTTCTGTTGTACATCTTACTTCACTAAAAGTGATAATACTTTGCATTTACAGACCTCCAACAAAGAGAACTGCAGATTATATTTTGTTCTTAGAAAACCTGGAGATAACACTTAACAAAGTCAGCAATTGCTCTTTTGAATCCATTGTTGTATGCGGAGATTTTAACATTAATTTTCAGGTCAAATCTTGAGAAAGAAAAGTTTCTCAATTTAATTCCTTCAATTTTTCAGAAGATTTAGGATACAGTGACCACGATGTACAAATTCTTACCATTATAAGAAATGCAATCACTGACACAATAAATAATACACGTATGACTAGATTGTTTACTAAAAGTAAAATTAAATTATTCATTGATTACTTGATGCACAAGTCATGGGAAGCGGTTTATAATACTTTTGATACAAACGACAAATATAATTCTTTTTTTTCAACTCTTGCATTTCATTTTAACACTTGCTTTCCTCTTCAAAAACAAAAATTAAATATTTCACGGGAAAGCAATTCTTGGATAACACAAGGGATTAGGACATCTTGTAAAAACAAGCGATTTCTTTCTTTCATTTCTAAACGTCATGACGTATCTCAAGATTTCCTTATCTACTTTAAAAAATACAAAACATTGTTACGAAAAGTCATAAGGCAGGCTAAAATCATGAAAAACGATCACAATATTTAGAACTCAAATAATAAATCAAAAGCAATGTGGAATATAATAAAAAATACTACCAAATCAACAAGAAAACCCGTAGAGAATGTTGTTTTAAAATATAACGATATAAATGTGAACGATCCGGCAACAGTGGCTAGTCTCTTTAACCAATACTTTTCGAAAATTGCTGCCAATCTCACTAAGGGTCTTCCGGCACAAAATTCAAAAGCAGACAGTTCACCCAAAATTTTAGACACAATGTTTGTTTCCGAAACTTCTTCCTATGAAATTCTCAAAATAATCGGTAAACTAAAAAATAAATATTCGTCCAGTTTAGATGAATTCCCGGATTCTTTGTTAAGGACCTCTGCGTATACCATTATACACCCGTTAACTCACATATTTAATGCATCTTTATGCACTGGAACGTTTCCAGATATTTTCAAAACAGCTAAAATTAAGCCGCTCTTCAAAAAAGGCAACAAAAATGAAATTCAAAATTATCGGCCCATTTCTCTTCTATCAGTTTTCTCAAAAATATTAGAGAGCCTTTTTCACGTATGAATGGAAACCTTTCTCACTAAACACGACGCGCTTTCAGATTGCCAACATTGATTTAGAAAATCAAAATCAACGGAAACAGCTGTATTTTCTTTTCTTAAAGATGTCGCCTCATCATTGGATCAAAACGAGACACCTATTGGATTATTTTTAGATCTCTCAAAAGCTTTTGACATCATTGATCATGACATTTCACTTTCCAAATTACCTTCATATGGAATTCGTGGTATTGCTCTAGATTGGTTATGTTCGTACCTTAAACAACGATCTCAGAGACTGGAAATACCTCACTGGAATGATGGAACATTACGTACGCACCTTTCCGACTCTTTGCCCGTTGCATGTGGAGTTCCTCAAGGATCGATTTTAGGCCCTATTCTGTTCCTACTTTACGTAAATGATATGCTCTCGACGATTCGAAACGGAAGAACGGTGGGAATTCAGTGGGAAATACAATTATTCAAATTATCGTTTCCATGTTGTCGCGGCAGGAAGTTCCGAAGTATTATTCCGAAGCACAACATGATAAGAGCCAAAATTTATTGCTTATTTATCCTTAAAAATAGATTTTATTACATGGGAGTTTGTTTTTTTTCCCTCCCTTTCAAAATTCAAAATTTAAGTAATATATGACTTAGTGTAGGGATCACAGAATTTTGAAAATGTGCACACAATTCACTTTTCCCCATAGCATGTCATATGCAGTTTTTAACTTTTTTTTTTTTTTGACGTAAAATAAAATAAAAAAATAAAATATAAAAGGTACAACACAACCAGTCACATACATATGACTCGGCATTTTCCAGAAATTGACCAGACAGACAATCAAATTAAAAGAAATCAAGCGGAAAACATACACCAACAGAGCACTGTACGAGTTTTCACCACGTTCTGCCACTAGATGGAGCATGCATCAGTGTTTCTCGATATATAGAGAAGTGTCCTGTATCGTCTCTTGAGTATTTGGCCAAGTCAACAAACATGTGGCGATAAAGAGCTGGATCTTGACGGGTTGGCAACTCTGCGTCAAAGGTCACGTGTAGCAGTCGGTGCAAGTGTCAGTCTGTCTGTTACATTGTTGTCCCCAGTTCCGGCTCATGTATGAATGTATCTCTAATTTTAATAGTATCTGCCCGTTCAATTTGACTTCATTACACATTGTAGTTGTAAATCCTTTATGCATTTTCCTTGTTTCCATGTAATCCGAAGT